>CM046858.1:10946780-11264104 GCA_025617745.1 Heliocidaris erythrogramma
TCATGATGATGCTTGCCTAGGCCTAGACCGAAATTTCTGTCTCTCGTTCGGTCTAGATGCTTGCCTAGCTAGCCTTGGCTTTCGCCTTGGCTCAACTTTAGAAGAAAAATGGGGCCAAAGCTCATCTAACATTAGTACACCTAAACAAATTAACTTTACTAAGAGCCACTGCGTTACAACCCTGCATTAGCAAACTGTGTAACATTTACTCAAAGTAAACTTGGACCTGGACTGGTCTCTGGAACTGGAACCCCCTTCTCATTCTCAAAAAACAGCCTACAGAATCAATAAGCCAGTTCGGGGTAGCGTATGGTACAAAGACCCCAAATATCCACAGATATTTTAGACATGGAGGTCCCTTTATGTGCACTTCCGAAAAATAATTCTGAGAGTGATAGAGGTGCCTCATGAATAGCTTTTGTTCCCCCCTTTAAAAAGAATACTTCCACCTGGATATCATGGATGCACCATTAGTGCATAATTGAATAATGATTACATGACATTCATGAGCACATATCGAATATTAGTGTCAGTGGGTTTAGAATTTGGTACAGATGACTTTTATCTGCTCATGCTCAGATTGCATCTCCGAAGTGCTTATTGGAAAGGTCTCACCTGGGCCCTTTGTCTTTCAGAATATAACACGGTCTATGCGTCAAACATCTAACTTAAATAACCAAATCATCGACATACAGACTAAGTTCGATCTATTTCGAGGTTTTACTAAATCTGTCAACCATTGGCATTGACATCAATCAAAAGATCATCTATCGAAACGTATCAAGATAGTCCCGCCCGAAAGTCTTGGTAAGCTGCAACGAGTGACAGGGTGGTAAGGGAATCAAGCTGCAACATTAGCTCATGACGATGAAAATTAAATTGAAAGTTCGAGAGTAGATTACACATTGTTTCATGACATACAGCTCTGTAGAATCTTTCAAAATGTAGAGAAATTGGAACAGATTACTCACAATGCCAGAATTTTCGAAAATTAAGCATAACTAACAGTCTACAGGTGTACTCACCTCTAAACTTTCCACAACTTTTTTTACTTTGTGCGGGTACGTGACGTCAAATTCACAGTGGAAGTGACGAAAAGAAGTCAAATCGTTCCTTTTGAAGAACATTCATATTCATAAGGTCCGGTCCAATCAAAGTTTGATAAATCGGAGTATGCAAAACAAAAATGAATAATGCATAAGGTGTTTCTCGATGCTTTTCGATATTTTAGGGATATCGGGGGCTTCGGGAAAATGAAATGTTACCAAATGGGCGGGGCCGAAAACGCTTAGATTGAATGGTGACGCTACAGCTTATATGCAAATGAGGCAATCCGCGGGTGCTACCTTTCCGTCTATAAGTTTTAATTTGTCTATGGTTGGGACAGTGCGGCACCGAGGCGCAACGCGCCGAGTGCGCCGCACCATCTCAGAGTGCGCCGCACTGTCTCAACGTCACGAACATCACACTGTGCATTATTTCTTTTATAAGACAGGTCATAGGTATCAAATATGTTACTCACCATGAAAATTTGTCCCAAAACAGCAACTTCAGTCCAAAGTCCAACGCATTTACATTAAAGTCTCAGTCTCAAACTTGTAAGGAACATATTTACAGTGTCTATTCTGTCATAGCCGAGGCCACAACATCTATTTGTTATAGATGTGTACCTCACAGTTACTGAAATTAAATTGAGGTCTACTGCTAGTTTCACACAGCTGTGGTGACCCCTGTTTCTGAGTTTGAATTGAAACACGCTGAAAGCGGCGATATTCATGAACTTGCTGGCTGTGCGGAGAACCACTTGAAACTATGTCTTCCCCGTGCTGGTACAAGCAGTGGTTATTTCATTTTCAGTCTGAGTGAAACAGTTTCAGATTGATTTTGAGGTCTAAGAGGCGTGTGCACTGTCGATTCTGTTAGGTGTGTTCTTGACATCAGATCGAGAGAAACATTCAGAATTTGAGGAACTGGTTGCTTTTGAGTTTGATGGATACAGGTTCGCTGCTAACTGCATCGACATCTCACGTTTCCGCTCCCCACTTGTTCTGCTGTAGTGTTTCAGAGATGATTCACGCGATGTCCACTCACCGCCATTATGTCACGGATTCAAAGCCTGCGCGGTCCAGCGAGTTAATGCAATGTTGCCCAGATGGAGTGATTAGTGTAGGTTGTGCGCAGCCTGCATTGGTGGATATGTTCTTCATTTTGTTGGCAATGCCAAAGAGTTTAAATACGAAGAGTGCTCAGTGCCGAAATAAAGCACGCGTATATTTGGTAGATGTCGATCGGCCCAGAGGGAAAGGTTATAGTCCTAAACAAGATTTTGTATTTTTTTATTTTCTTTATTTTTTTCTTCTTTTTCTGGACAGCGTTTTTGCCTTTGGGTAAAGCCGTAACTAAAGGAACAATCTTGATATTGTCCCTTCAAATACAAACTTTATGTCCCAAAACAGATAGGAATCAACTCTAACTGCACCAGGGAGGAGAGGGAGAGTTGGGAGGGGGCCTCGAACTAGATATTTGTATTTCTGTTAAAGTTATTTGCTATGAAATTTTATTAATATTATGTGATGATGGGGGGGTCAAAACATGTCAGATTTCAGATTCAGATTCAGATTCAGATTTTTTAATTCATTACACTTTCATTTTTCAAAGTACATGTATATAACAATATGTATTATGCAATCAACAATATTGACAATACAACTTAGTGCAGAAACGTTTTTGATCATTACAAGCAAAATAATGTGCATTAAAGTTTGAGTTGTAAGAAAAAAGTAACAGTAATGAAGACTACATTAGATTAATTTTATGAAAATGATAATGAAAACAGAGACCAGCATAGAAGCATAGCTTGTAGAAGCGCTGGTCCCTGGCAAAAGATAAATCATGAATACAGCACATAAAAAAACTAGTCTGGGCAACCATGCATAAAATGCCCAATAAAAGGGAAAAAGAAGAAGACAGATACATGGCCATGGAAAGCAAACAAATCATAAGCATAACACACTTTCCATCGAAGAGAAAGCATTGAGAAATAATAAAGCTGGGAATAGTAACAATGGAAGGAGTAAATTTTACAAAAGACAGAAGAAGGACAAAGTGACTGGGGGCGAGTAAGGGGGGGGGGGTGGGATGGAGGGCAGGATCTGGAAGGTTTCATTTAATCTATAGATTTTGCTACACAGGTAAACAAGAATCACCATTGATGGATCAAAGTTCATAAAAAGCAATAAGTGATTTTCTCAATTTACGTTTGAGTGTACTTAAACTTATACTGTCTCGTATATTTAAAGGAGTGAATTCCAAAATTTAGGAGCTGTATATGAAAAAGTATTCTGGTTAATGCTGTACGAGTTCTTGGCAAGTGATATAGATTGATTTGTCTGGTGGGGTAATGATGGATCTCATTATTTGCTGTAAATATATTATTGAAGACAGTTGGCAATTCATGATTATGATACTGAAACATAAGTACAGCAAGATTGAGGCGGTAAATATCATAAATTTTTAGTACATTATTAGAGTGAAAAAGACCATCAGTGTGGTGGCGATAATTAACATTACTTATAATTCGCATAGCTTTTTTCTGTAATAAAAAAGCTCTGTCTAACAGGCATGCCGCACTGTTTCCCCAGGCTAATATTCCATAATTAAGATATGGTAAAACTAGTGTGGAGTATAGTGATAGAAGTATGTTTGGCGGAAAAGACCATTTGAGTTTGTTAATCATACCTATGTTTCTGGATATCAATTTACATACATTCTCAATATGATGCTTCCATGATAGCTTATTATCTATTATAGTGCCTAGAAATTTTGTTTCAATCACCTTCTGTATTGTATATTATCTATGAGAATTGGATGAGGAAGTTCGTTAAAAGTATTACTAAATAACATGTAATTTGTTTTTTCTAGATTTAGTGATAACTTGTTAGCCTTAATCCATTTTGCAACTGAATCCAGTTCAGAATTAATCACATTACATATAGTTTCTAGGCTTTTATGCGAGAAAAATAGATTAGTGTCATCTGCATACATGATAAAAGTCAATAAATTTGATGATCTATGAAAGTCATTTATATACAAGATAAAAAGTAAAGGGCCTAGGATAGAACCCTGTGGAACACCACAATTAATATTTCTTAATTGTGACATGCAGTTCTCAATACAGACATATTGCTGACGTTCGTATAAATAATTTCGAAACCAGTCTGAAACAATGCCCCTTATGCCATAATGTGAAAGTTTGCTTAAGAGAATTTCATGATCTATAGTGTCGAATGCCTTAGAGAAATCTAAGAACATTCCTATTGTGTGGGTACCGTTATCAATAGAACTTGTAATATTATTGATTAGAGAGAGGAGAGCATGTGTTGTATTATGGTGTTTTCTAAATCCGAATTGAGATTCATGTAAAATATCGTTATTATTCAAAAACATCATTGTGCGAGTAAAACTACTTTTTCAAGTATTTTGGAGAAAGTGGTTAACAAAGATATTGGCCTGTAATTTGATCGCGATAACGGATTACCCTTTTTAAAAAGGGATTATTTTAGCTAATTTCATTTTGTTTGGAAAAACACCTGTGCTCAGAGATAGATTACATATATAAGTGAATGGTTCAACAATACTTGCTATTATTTTCTTAATTATAAAATTATCCAGATCATCATGTCCACAACTGCGTTTACTTATAAAATTGTTCACAATGTCAAGGACTTCACCTTCATTTACAGGAGTAAAGAACATAGAATTAGGGTTAGGGTTTTGTAAGTAATCATAAAATTTTCTATCACAGTTTGGTATCTTACTTGCTAAATTTGGACCAATTTCAACAAAATAATCATTAAAGTGATCAACAATATCTTGTAACTCATCAATAGTTTTTCATCAATTTGTATATTAGAAATAGTACTTTTCTTTTTCTCCTTATTCAGAACTTCATTGATTAATTTCCATGTGTTTTTTAGCATCTTTGTTACAGTTCATAAATTGACGTGAAAAATATATCTTTTTTTCTCTACGTAGCAACCCTGTCAATGTATTTTTATAATTCAAATATTTCGATTTAGAACTTTCAGTGGGATTCGCTTTATATTTCAAATAAAGATTATTTTTCCTATTTATTGATCTTAATAAGCCGGTGTTATCCATGGAGATTTTGGAATTCTTTTCCTATTTTGAAGATTGATTTTTCTCATAGGACAACATTCATTAAACAATCTAGTTAATTTGGCCATAAATTCATCAAAACTATTATTTACATCAGCCATATCATAAATATCATTCCAATCTACTATGCTTAGTCTGTCTTTGAAAGTATTAATATTACCTTCAGACAACTTCCGTTTGTATATTATAGAAGGGCATTGTGTTTGCTGCAAGATTGGGAAATGTGCAAATATGGGGAAGTGATCCGTTAAGTCTGATACTACAACGCCCGCTTGGGGAAAGGGATGCATGTTACTAAATATATTGTCGATTAAGGTGGAAGATTGTTCTGCGATGCGAGTTGGTTTAGAAATAAGTGGTATAAATGAGGAAGTTAGAAGCGTTCCATAGAATTCATGAACAAGAGCATCAGAATGGTAGTTCAATAAATTAATATTGAAGTCTCCCATTAAAAAACAATCCTTGCCCCGCAGTATTGGGTTTGAGAGAATATTTTGAAGGCTTATTAAGAAATCATTGTGGCTAGATTTGGGAGGCCTATATATGACTCCAATAACGATATTTTTTTCTATTAACAAAATCAATTTCTATAAAAAGTGTTTCTATGGAATCATTCACATAATTCAATACAGGTCTATTATTATTTTATATTCTGAGGAAATATATAGCGCAACACCGCCCCCGATTTTATTGGTCCTATTATTCACTATTAAATCAAAACCCTGAATTGTGAACAAAGAATTAGGGGTATCTGAAAGCCATGTTTCTGATAGGCCAATTACAGAACATTTAAAACTAAGCCGTTCAAGAAGATTACGCAAACACTCAAAGTTTCTATTCATACTTCTAATATTAGCATGAAACAAAGAAAACTCAGCCGTATCCATATTTAAAAAGTGTGAAGCAAATTGATTTTCAGAGTAATAAGAGGATGATTTGGCTTTATCATGTTCATTGTCATCAAAAGGTACATCAAATCTTTGGCATTCGAATTTAGAGTAGTGATCATATCATTGACAAATTTAGTATCAGGACTGCGAGTTTGAGAGTCTAATAACGTTTGGAAGGCATCTAAGAATTCATCATTGGTTAAGTTATTGCCGGGTATGTTATCATTATTACCGTTATTTACCATTTTGTAAGATTATCATCCCGTAAAGAGATTGATCTTAGGCAACCTGAGGGGAAGGGGTTGGGTAGGGTCTGGTAGGGAGGGATACTGTTACAACGTACATGGATACACCATTTAGAGAACAGATATTTAAGAGACAAGAGAACATCACTTAAAAAAACAAAAACAAAAAACAAAACAAAAAACAAAAACAAAGGCAACGACTGTATAAAACTAGTCTCAGGACAAGGCCATGCATCTAACAGTGAGTATCTAGAAATAGTAATAAGAGTTTAAAATACACATTGTGTTCATTGTGTTAATACATTTGCTTGAGGAAGTGGTTTGATGATAGGCACCAGATATTTGAATGGGCAAATGTAAATAATCAAAGACAAAAACAGTGATAATAACATAATCAATGAGCGTGGAAGCGTTGAGGTCATGCGTTGTTCGCCAAGCAATAATACAGATTTACACCAAAAAATGTTAACACTTTTATTACTATCTTTTTATGTCCCCTGATATTAAGCTCTATATGAGCAAACAATGCGATATCTGACGGGAATGTCGAGAAAAGTTATTTAAAATAATAATGTGCTATCTTTATTTTTCTATTAAATCAGAATATTTCATTTGATATGATTTATGAAAATTATAGGGATTATAGACCTGCAATGTAATTTTATTAGCCTTATTCTTGTAAAATTCAAAATAGAAAAGGCTTTAATAAAATGAGATTGCGTGCGAGCAATTACTTATATAAATATAAAGATTACATTAAGAGTGGCGTATCCAAGATTATATATCCAGGAATGTACGTGCCCCTATGTGCCAGCCAAAACCAAATCTGACATATCTTAGTTACACATCGAATGAAAGGAAATGTGTACCCCCCCCCCCCCCCCCCCCCCGTACAGAAAGAATCTGAAAACTGTGATAATTTTTTTCCTTGCTTGTCCTAAAATTCAAAATAGAATGCATCTGATGATTTTTTTTTTGTTCGTCAGGCGTGAGCCTCCCCCCTCTCCCTGCATTCCTGGATACGCCACCAATATAACCAACTTACGGTAAGTTATTTGTAATATTCTGCTGTAGAAATGTGAGACGACAGGCGAAGAAAACAGTATAGGGGCTTGCTCCGAAGCCATCACCAACGCAATAGGGACTTTACCTATTGTACGAAAAGGGGATGGCCTCCGTCTTTGGAATTGAATTAACTAGTAACCAACAATATAGCAGCTGATGATATAATTTATTTATTACCAGTCCTATTCTGTCTTTGTAGGAATATCCCATTACTTTTGCCCCAGCTCTCTTTGTCTCTCTCTCCTCCCCCTCTCATTTTTCTCATACTCTCTTTTCTCTCTTACAACCGATCTGTAAAAAATGACTCCAATAGAATTGAGGAAAAAATAATGATCTCTTATTTTTTTTATTTGTGTTTTTTATTATTTTATTATTAGGAAATCAACAGAAATAATAACAATTACAAGTGATTTACATGATTAAAAACCAAATCACTGAGCCCCCCCCCCCCCCCAAAAAACAAAAACAAACGGTAAAAATAAAGCACCCTGATAGCAGAAAGTGTTAAAACATGACGTGATATTTACGTCGTGGTTTTCGTCTTTTTTACGTCCTGTAATTACGTCAATAAGACGACAACTTGCACCAACGCAAGACGTCAAGAGGACGTCTTATTTTGACGTCATCTCCACGTCTTCATTCGTCAATAAGACGACAACTTGCACCAACGCAAGACGTCAAGAGGACGTCTTGTTTTGACGTCATATCTACGTCTTGTACACTGTAAAAACTAAAGTGCTACTTTTAGGGGCATGTATAAACTAAACTGCACCTAAACTGCACCTAAACTGCACCTAAACTGCTGTTTATAGCACTTGCAGTGTGCTAATTTACCAGGAAAAAAAAATGTGACCGTGGCGAGCCTCGAACCAGGTTCCGCTGATTGAGAGGCGCTGACGTTACCGATGGACTAACGAATGCTTCTTGCAATCCAGTTTAGTCATGGGAGTCAAGTAGATAACATGAACTATGTGGTGTCGTAAATTCACTATGTAACAATATGATCTGCTCTAAATCGTACAATGTGATTTAGTCTAGCGGTAATGCCAGCAATTCTCGATCAGCGGACCCTGGTTCGAAGCTCGCCCAAATCATTTTTTTTAATGAATCTTTAGCAGTTTAAGGAGCCGGTCCAGCTCCCGTGAAAGTGCTGAAATAGCACGCTGTGTGCATTCAATAGCACTCTGAGTGCAGTCCCTATGCATGCCCTCAAAAAGTGCTATATACAGCACTTCAGTTTTTATAGTGTACAGATGACGTCAAAATAAGACGTCCTCTTGACGTCTTGCGTTGGTGCAAGTCGTCGTCTTATTGACGTAATTACAGGGCAATTGGAACAAAATTTAAAAAAAATAAAAATGATCTCTTATTGCTCCCCCCCCCCCCCCCAATCTTTCAATTTAATGAGATCGACCACCAACACTATGCAATCATAATTATTCTTCACATCCATGACAGAATAGCAGGGGCGGATCAAGAGGGGGCGAATCGGCCGCGGCCCCCTTCTTGAAACCCAAGTTGGCATATACGGGCTCTTGCCTAAATTGTGAAAAACCCGGATCGAGCACCAAATTTAGTTTGGAAGCCCAAGAGGCTAACAATGTCGTTCTATTAACCCTCCGAGAAAAACTTGTAAAAAGGCCCACCCCGCAAGACTGACGTGACAGTCCGGGCATGGATCAGTGGCGGATTTAGGAGGCTTTTAAATAAAATTGTATCCCCCTTTTAGAACTGATAACTTTTTTTTGCTTGTCAGAGAATTATGGAGGAAAACTGGACTCATAAAATCTGATACCCTACACCCCTCCACTGAGCGACATTCGGAGGGCTGGCGAGAAGAAAATTTTTTGCCACCCTCCCCACTGAGCAACTTTTGGAAGGCTGGCGAAAAATCCCCCAACTGACTTTTGAAAGCAGGCGAGAAGAAAAAATACAAATCTCCTTGGACAGCCCTGCATTAGTTATGTGCCCCCCCCCCCCCCCACCCTTTTACTACATCCCGCATTCGCCCTTGTCATAGAATGTCAGTGTCAGACTCATATCCATAACAGGGTTCAGAAGCCCCCCCCCCCCCCCCCCACACACACACACACACTACATTGTCGGTCTCTCGGGGCTATCGGTACCAAAGACAAGCAAACAACGAACAGCAAGCAAAAAAACCTTGATGAGCCAAGTTTTGGCAAAGTGACATATCATCGGCAACGACACCGGCAACGCCACCACCTCGATCGGGATCGCAGAGGGGTAGACCAAGCCTAGATAGTTCTAGACACCTATCATGTCCATGCACCTTTAGTTAGGCTGGGTTTGCTTTCGGGCGGACGTACGTCTGCTACATGGTCGTCTGCTAGTGCACGATCTCATTGGATGTCGTCGACCCACGTGATCGGTACACGCCCACATTAGGTCATCGATAACAAATATTGGAACGCACGTGTAGTATGGCAAATTATTTTTTTTGGTCGAAAGCATGCATATTCCCGGGGATTTGTGCGGGGTTTATTGGACTCATCGAGCCTCAATTATACCCTTCCAGAGCTTTAAATTTCATGTAAATCACATTTTTCCTAATTTCAAATAAATACTAGGGGAATTAAAATCATTTCAAAACCCCTGTTTTCATGTGTTAACCTATGGGAGCTGGAAGGCCAAAAGCATGCATATTCCCGGGGATTTATGGGGGGTTTACTGGACTCATCAAGCCTTCATTATACCTTATCAGAGCTTCAAATTTCATGTAAATCACATTTTTTACATTTTCAAAGAAAAACAAAGGGAATTATAATCACCCTAAAATTCCTTGTTTTCGCGTGTTAACCTATGGCAGGCGAGACGATTTTGGTCAAAAGCATGCATATTCCCGGGGATTTATGGGGGGTTTACTGGACTCATCAAGCCTTAATTATACCTTTTCAGAGCTTTAAATTTCATGTAAATCACGTTTTTTATATTTTCAAATAAAAATTATGGGAATTATAATCATCCTAAAATTCCTTGTTTTCGCGTGTAAACCTATGGCAGGAGAGACTTTTTTTTGGTAAAAAGCATGCATATTCCCGGGGATTTATGCGGGGTCTATTCAACAAGTTGAGTCTTAATTATACATTTTCAGAGCTTTAAATTTTATTCAAGGCACATTTTTTAAAATTTTGATTTAATTCTGCGGGAATTATAATCATTCAAAAATTCCCGTTTTTGTGTGTTAACCTATGGGAGATGGAAGGCCAAAAGCATGCATATTCCCGGGGATTTATGCGGGGTCCCTTGCACCTTTTGAGCCTTCATTAAGCCTTTTCAGAGTCTCAAATTACATGTAAGCAACATTTGCACTAAATTCAAGGTAATACTAGAGGAACTATAATCATTTTTAAAATCCATGCTTTCACGTGTTAACCCTATGGCAGATGATTCTGTCAAAAAGTATGATCAAGGGATTCATAGCGGCATTTATTGACAAAAAAGGTTCAAGAAATGTTTTTTTAACTATCCATCCTTTTCTCGTGCAAAAATCAGACTTGAAAAAGATAGAGTAAGATATGAAATATCAAGAAAAAGTGAGACATCTTTTCACGTGTTATACCCATGGAGAACGTATTTTTCCGAGTCTGTTTTTAACACAGCAAATTATGCCTCCAAAATGTACTACGGAAGTAGGTCAGAGTAATCTGTCTTGATACTATTTAAAGTCTTTGGCAATGCCGTTAACCCCAAAAGGCACATTCGCGTACCACGGTTCTCCATCTTGTGGACAGTTTTGAGATGTAGAACAAATATGACTTGACAGGACACTTTTCAGAGTTAGGCAGTTCATACATGACGCCAGTATTTGTCTCCCCCCCCCCCCCCCCCCAAAAAAAAAACCAAAACAAAACAAAACAACAACAACAACAACAACAAAACAAAACAAAAAAAAACAATAAAAAAAACGATACACTTTTAAAATGGCCCTCAAATAGAATTTTTAGTGATTGGGGAAAATTTTTATATATATGGATAGCTGAAGGTCACTTCTATTATATGACAACAACAATATTTTATGCTTGGTTGAGCACTGCCCACTTTTGTAAAGTACGTGAAAAGTAGGTTGCGCAGGAATTCACTATCCATTTTGGCTGAGATGAGAAGTTCTCCAGCTTAGAAATTGCTTACGGTATGATGAGTTTATGATAGATTATAATGGATATGGGTTTGTGCGGTGTATGACATGGTATTATGTAATCGAAAGTTTATGCATCAGTGATCATAATTTGACTTGAAGTTTAAAAAGCATTACCCGCTGTTGATTTGTAGTAATTGATAATGAATTATTAGGGTTGGGATTTGCGCTGGGTATGGCATGGTGTATGTCACCATTATTCAGGAACAGAAATTTGATAACTCAGAATCAAACACTGATCCAATCAATAAATCAATCAAACACTGATTCAATCAATAATCAATCAATCGATAGATCAATCAATCAATCAATCAATCAATCAATCAATCAATCTGAATCAATCAAATGAGCTTTGGAAAAGGTAGAGTTTTTGGCAAGGAAAGATGGGATGAATGGTTTGGAATGGAGTAAAAAGCCTACGGATGGACCTATGATAATGAAAAACACCTCCCGGAATTGTGACACGTCTCACACACACACACACATCTCCACTATTGAATTGCGTCACAAAATTCATTGACGGAATAAACCTAACAATTGTTGACAACCGATGTCCTATTGAATTACTACCGATGACCCATTGTTCTCTTTTGTTCGATGTCATCGGTTTGAATGCGTAACATGTACACCCAACACACACCAACACAAACGCACAAAAAACCCCACACAACCACCCCCCCCCCCCAACACGAACTACCAGGAGCACCACTACAATTACCACATACATCAACGCCAGATAATACGGTACTGTCAAAACAACTTCCATAATCAAATTGTGATTAAAAAGACAGTACATGATCACTCATGCATAATCTTTTGAATTCATAAGCCATGTCCTTCACTGCACAAGCTCATATCCATCACGATTTATCATAAACTCATCAGACAATCAGCAATTTCTATACTGGATAACTTTTCACTTCACCCAAAGTGGAAAGTCAATTCCTGCGCAACCTAATTTTCATGGGCAGTGCTCACTCAAGCATAAAACATTTTCCGGCTCTTTGGTGTCATATGATAGAAGAGCTTTTCAGCTGTCCATATACATAAATTTCTTCAAAAATGTGTATCTTTTTTTTTGGGGGGGACACTTGGTATAGTGCATACCACGGAGCGCTCACTGAAAACAGTCCAGGCAGTGGACTAGATTCAAGGCAAATAAATTTCATAATTGAGAAAACAATTAATTTTGTTTAATTTCCCCATTCCTTAATCATGTCAACAATACATGTACATGTTCTTGTACAGCTTTGCATGATATCCATTATGATACCATTTCTCTACTAAATTGGTTGGAAAATAGAACAAGAAGCATTTCAAAAGAAATTTTGAATAAATTTCCATAAATTATACCGTAATCAATACTTAAGGCAAAATTCAGTGTAGAAGTTCAATGAATCTCACTTAGCTCCACAAGATAAAAAAATCAAATTGCTCCATAAATAATGGAGGAGAAGGATTATTTCTGTGATTTTGAATAAATAGTGTATGTATAATCAGCGGATTTCTGCATAGAAGTTTTGAATCCCCCACATAGTGGCGAAATGTGACTCCTGTCATTGAGGGGACACTGGAATCATTCATATTTATATTCATATTTTATTTTTTGTCGTTTCCAACAAAATACAAATACAAATTACAGTTTTCATAATAAAACAAAATACAATGCAATGTTTAGACAAAACATTACGTTTGAAACTAAGATAGATCAATAGAATGATAGATACATTTGAAAAGAAAAATGGAACAATTGATTTATATTCTGTGGAAATGGAGAGGTCCACTAAAAGCAGAGCTTGTAAATTGTGGGCCCCTCAGATGATAATCACTGAAAAAAGTAAATACATAAATAAACAACAGAAGAAGGATTGCACCTCTCTAACTCAATAAATTCAATATGAATTAATCCTCTTCTGTTATCCTTTCACTCTCTTTTCTTTTCTTTTTGATATTCTATTGGGGGAATTATGTGCCACTCCCCCGCCCCCACCCCCAGTCGCCTATGAAGCTACGCTCTGATTCTGTGTTACTTATCTGGGTCGGAGTAATGTTTCCTGCTTATTATGACCCTGCTTTAACTCCTATGAAGAAAAGTGTATGGTTATCTTGGTTATAATTTTTGAAAGGCAGTATATATTAGACTCACTGAACAAGAAAAGATTCTTATATGGCCTCTAAGTCTGTTCATCATAAAGCAATATAATGGTTAACTAGACTTGAGCAAGTAAAACTATACAGGTAGGCTGTAGAGCCGTCATGATATGAGGTTTGAGTGGCATTTATCAGAAGGGGAAAAGGGCACCTATTAGAAAGTTAAAGTGGAATAAACTAAATAAAATGGGACGCTCTTCAGATTTGAAAAGGCCAATGAGGGAAACAGACACTTTTCAGAAGTAAAAAGAAGTTAATGCATCAAATGGGAAAAGAGGCACTTATCAAAATGGGAAAGGGGCATTTGCAAGAAAGGAAAATTGTCACTTATCAGAAGTAAAGCATGGGCACTCATCAGATTTGAAAAGGGGCACTTAACAAGAGGTGAAAAGGGACTTAATGGAAAGGAAAAGTGGAACTTATCAGAAGTAAAAGGGTGTCGCTCATCAGGAGAGGAAAGGGACAAGTAATTTATTTAAAAGAATGGCAGTTAGGGTGAAAAGGGGCACTTTGTGGGTGCTTGAAAAGTGAGTGGGGTGGGGCACTGTGCCCCCCCCCCCCCCCCCTCGGGAGCGCCGCCTCTGGTAAAAAATGATACAGAAATGTTTGTATCAGTATTTCATCATATTTTCTTATGGGTTGTATGAGGAAGTAGAGAAGAAGCTAAAAGTTAATGAGCGGTGACAAAATGTAAATAAATGAAGATATATTCATGATATTTGTGAAGTAGCAGTCACAATCATCTCAATACAGTTATTGTAGCTGCTGTTTGAGGTAACAAACAATATCGATGCTTAAAAACTGCAATGAGTGCATGTCTGTCTTAGAGCGGGACTATGAAAAGCAAATTTCAGTTTCTGGTTTGTTTCCTTTCAACCTTGAAATTTGAATTGTAGCTTGTTGGTGTGTGACCTCGAAATTCACGCCCTTCGACCATCCATGTTATTCACAAAAGCTTGTCAGCCTGAACGAAGCTGCCGGGTTTGACCACCAGGGCCCCTAAGTCGGGTCGATTTCAACCCATCTAACAAATGCGCCGAACTTTGTCAGAAAGAAGTAGTATGGCTATACATTACCAATAAATGGCTATACATTACCACAAAACTGACAAAATTTTAAGTCGGGATGGGTTGTTGTTTGGTTGTTTGTTTGTATTTATTTCCGAATCATATAAAACATATACAACATAGGTAGACATCAAAATCATGTACATCGAGTAAATGAGATACGGAGGATGGCCCAAATAACAGGTTGTCACTCAGCCCCTAAAAATTGGGATAATTTTGTTCCCCTCAAGGCTTATTTATGGAACAAATTTTGTCAGCATTACGAGGTATGGGTGTACATTACAAAAATATAAAAACGGGGAAAAAAGTTTCCATCAGGGATGGGATGTATAACACGCCCATGAAAATACACCAAAGTGCCCCTAAACCAAGCTTTGTTGGCATTACAACCTTAATAACTTCAAAGTGTCTTATTCAATTCAAGTCAAATTAACATAGTACAATTTTAAGCAAAGTACCTTTTTTGGAGTGCAATTTGGTGTCAAATGATTATTTCAATTATAAGTAATATTGTGAAATTAGTAATGCTTTCTCACAAGTTATCAAATGATATTGTCAGGATTACGTAAACACACCCATTGCCCGTCTGCACCTGTTTGACAAGACATAATAGAAAGATTGCTATAAGTATCTGGGCTATGTGAATGCCATGCTGAAATCTACCATTCATGAGTTAATTACACGAAAGAGGAGAAAATCGACTTCATGGAAAGGAAACGTGGAACTTAAAGATCACATTGCAAGGAAATCACAAATATGGCAATTAATGTATCACTAGAAACTGGGAAGCTTACAGATGGCAATCGTATAAGTTTTATGTCAACTGCGTATCTGATGATTATAAAAACAACATAAATAAAAGCTCTTCTAAGCATCTGGAATATCCGAGGATTCGTCAGAAATATAGCGATGTTTTGATGTCGTCACACAAGGGATCGATCCTGCTTAAGCAGACGACGTCCTATAATGAATGAACGTAATTGCAATGCAATTATTTATCAAATTATAAAGAGTTTGGTATATTTAACATGACCTTATTTCACACCATTCTAAAAGGGAAAGTGAACTGATTCTGATAACTAAAACCGTTTGATAGTAAATACACAGGAGAAGGGTCAATGATCAATGAAATAAACCCCACTTTCAAATTGAAAAGCCCTCCGAATAATATCACAGATTGTATTCGTTCCCTCTTGAAACGCCGAACATGCCCGGTGCAAGCAGCTGAAAATACAATGGCGTCTTATTTTGTTTACAAGTGACTGATTCTTTTATTTTTTAACGCTGCATTTTTCATCAAAATAATACCATACACGAAGTTAAGAGTGAGGCAACAGACTAACATTAAGACTGACGCTAGTCAAGTAAGAGAAATAAGTGAAGAGGAGATGACAAAACAGGCACTGAAAAATGTGTAAGATGTTATGGGACATCGTCTGCTTAGACAGGACTGGTCCTTCGTGTGTCGTCACACATCTCAGCAGCGTTCAAGGAGCTCTTCAGCTGCTATATCGGGGGCTGTATTTTACCGTTTTATAACTGATAATAATCATTAATTCAAATGTTTCCAAGCGTTGAATTTGGATAACCTTGTATAATTTATGCCATCTATGCAATAATAAGTATTAAGCCAATATTTATTTTTATGGAATTTTCTTGCAATGTGATCTTTAACAGAAGTAAAAACCGGCACTTATCAGGAGGGGAAAGGTATGAAAGGTATGAAATGAATACAAGTAAAACAGTCACCCCTTCTTGGCCCCCGGGAGACGCCAACGTTTAAAACATAGACACATGGGTTGAATGCTTTCATTTTATTTTGTGAATTTACAATGAATTTATTGTATAGAAACGAATTTGTAAACAACGAGCCTGGTTGACAAAGCATATTAGAGGTTCAATAAAGTCAGTCAGAAAATGAAGGCGAACCGTGGAAAACAGAGGGGCCCATAGCACCCCCCCCCCCCCCCCCTCCAGACAGGGAATGTCAGGGAATTATGGAGGGAAACTGGACCCCCATAGTATGAATATAAATATATAATGCATCAAAACAGGCGGGGGAGCTGCCACATGCAAAATATACAGATGTGGAATTTCATCTGGAATTTTTTTGATTGCAGCAGATCGTAAATAAAAATATGAATTATGATTATAAGCAAATAACACAGGCAAAAGATACACTCAAGTAAAACATATTCCAACTGTAAATTCCAACAAATAAATTATGTTTTCGTGACATCAAAGGATATTTCAAATATTAAAGTAATCGCTTGTTTTTAGCTCAAGCATTTCGTTAACTAATGAATGAAGCGTATTTCACAATGTTATAGCTATTAAGTACGATAATAAGCTCTTCATAAAGGGTCTCAGAGGCCAAAAAAAGAGGAGTATTCTATGCGTGTGCGTTGTTTTATGCGTGCACGTTCGGCGATTGCGGTGATAGTGGAATTATCGCGATCGCATTATCGCTTTGTCGTCTGCTATGTACAGTGCCGGGACTGACAATCACTCGATAATTAATTTGGGGCGGAACTTTTATATATTATATATAATATTCGACCCTAATGAAACAACAAATGAATGAAGGATACAACGCAATTTTTTTTTATCGAATTGGAAAGTGATTTGGCGCGTAACTTATGGATAATCTACAATCCAAATAAAACAACAAAATGAATGAAGCCATACAACGGAGGATGTTCTTAAAGAATCAAAAATTGATTTGGGGCATAACTTACGGGGATTCTATACCCCAAATAAAACAACAAATTGATGAAGTATACAACACTAAATGTTTATATCGAATAAAAAATTGGTTCGGCGCATAAAGTACAAAGAATCTACAGACCAAATGAAACAACAAATAAATTAGAACTAAGACGCAAAATACATTTATTGAATCGAAAATTGATTTGGCGCTGAACTTAGGAATAATCTTGGGTATTTGATTCTAGTTCGTCGTGACTTGGCCGTGAATCCAGAATAGCCTGGTGGTTAAGTCGCTGCCCGGCAAGCAGTAGATGACAGGTTCGAATCCCGCTGGTTCCAATTTTTTTCTGACTTGTGTTTTTCATTACAGATCGAGCATACGATCTTTAACACTGGGAGTAATATGCCGAAAGATTTGTTTACAAATTAAAAATTCCTCCCCAGTCAAGCTTCTTCGTTTACTAACCCAAATAAAACATCAAATGGATGAAGTATACAACGCAAAATGTTTTTTTTTAATCGAAATGGATGTTGATTTGGCGCGTAACTAATGGATAATATACTAGGTGTTACAAAAAGGATAGGAATATTGATGTTGTCCTTGATGATGATGATGATAATGATGATAATGATAATGATAGTGATAATGATAACAATGATGATGATGATGATTCATATGATGGTAATGATAATGCTGCTGCTAATAATAATGATGATCATGATAGTGACAGTGATGATGATGATAATGAACGACGACGATGATGATATTGATGGTGATGATGATAGTGATGATGATGATGTTGCAAGCACATGGAAACATGTGCTTACTTTTTTCATGTGCATGCATTCTACCCTTTACCATGATTTCAGACTAGCAGTGCCCAGGACAATCCATCATGAATTATTAATAATGCATTCATGTGCCTTGGAGCAAGAGACCAGAAGCCTGGTCAGCAGAGCTCTGAAAAGGTGGTATTCATGTTCATTGTTCAGGGTCATTGTAAGCACACACTCACATACACATCATTGGTTCCTGTGTAAAGTTCAAGTTTTGTACAGAGGGTTAAAATTTGACCGAAATCTAGAACCTAACTTTAAAATTAATCATGGATTTAATGAAACTTATTTATGCTTTCATATTCAAATCACCTCCAATTAAATTGTACACTATTCAGCTATTATTCATATCAATGACAGTGTTATCTGATATATAGTTTTCGAACTATTAAGGATCAAAAGTGGGAAATGTTTTTTGTAACACCTAGTACAACCCAAATAAAACATCAAATGGATAAAGTATACAACGCAAAACCTTCATGTCTAATATAACATTGGTTTGGCGCATAAATTACAAAGAATCTACTGACCAAATGAAACAACAAATAAATTAGAACTAAGACGCAAAATACATTTATCGCATCGAAAATTGATTTGGCGCTAATAACTAATGGATAATATACAACCCAAATAAGATATGAAATGAATGAAGTATACAACGCAAAGTTTTTTTTTTTTATCGATTAGAAATTGATTTGGCGCGTAACTAATGGATAATATACAATCCAAATAAAACATCAAATGGATGAAGTATACAACGCAAAATGTTTATATCGCATAGAAAATTTGTTCGGCACATAAATTACAAAGAATCTACAGACCAAATGAAAACACAAATAAATTACAACTTAGAAGCAATATATATATATATACAGTATATCGAATCGAAAAAAATGATTTGGCGCTTAACGTAGGGATAATATACAACCCAAATAAAACATCAAATGGATGAAGTATACAACGCAAAACCTTCATGTCTTCAACCTGGGGTGATAGAGCCTTCTACATCTCCGGGCCTAAGCTGTGGAATAGCCTCCCCCAATTCATTAGGAGAGCAGAGACCCTATCAACTTTTCAATCATACCTGAAAACCTATTTGTTCCCCACTGCAACACCATCACAAGAATAACTTACATGTATGACTATCAAGACAATTTTTTCGAAAGGAACAGAATTCCAACCACGGTCTGAAAACATTGAAATTTGTGAGACATCCTGAGCAAGCGCCATGAGCGCCCAATTGAGGCGGATACCGGCGCTATAGAAGAAGCCATCATCATCATCATCATCATCATTGGTTTGCATCATAAATTACAAAGAATCTACTGACCAAATGAAACAACAAATAAATTAGAACTAAGACGCAAAATTGATTTGGCGCTTAACTAATGGATAATATACAACCCAAATAAAATATGAAATGAATGAAATATACAACGCAAAATGTTTTTTTATCGATTGGAAATTGATTTGGCGCGTACCTAATGGATAATATACAACCCAAATAAAAATTCAAAAAATAAATATGAAATGAATGAAATATACAACGCAAAATGTTTATATCGATTAGAAAATTGGTTTGGCGCATAAATTACAAAGAATCTACAGACCAAATGAAACAACAAATAAATTAGAAATAAGACGCAAAATCCATATATCGAATCGAAAATTGATTTGGCACTTAACTTAGAGATAATATACAACCCAAATAAAGTATGAAATAAATGAAGTATACAACGCAAAATGTGTTTATGCAATGAAAAGTATAAGTTGGCGAGTATTTTATAGAGAATCTACAACCCAAGTAAAACAACAAATGAATCAAGTATTCAACACAAAACGTTTATGTCTAATATAACATTGGTTTGGTGCATAAATTACAAAGAATCTACTGACCAAATGAAACAACAAATAAATTAGAACTGAGACGCAAAATACATTTATCGAATCGAAAATGGATTTGGCGCTTAGCTTAGGGATACTATACAACGCAAATAAATTATGAAATGAATGAAGTATACAATGCAATTTTTTTTTTTATCGAATTGGACGTTGATTTGGCGTGTAACTAATGGATAATATACAACCCAAATAAAACATCAAATAGACGAAGTATGGAACGCAAACAGTTTTTATCGAATTGAAAGTTCAGTTGGGGCGTAATTTATGGAGAATCTACAACCCAAAATTGGTTTGGCGCATACATAACAAAGAATCTACAGACCAAATGAAACAACAAATAAAATAGAACTAAGTCGCAAAATTCATTTATCGAATCGAAAATTGAAAGTGAAGACGTTCCTGAATCGATATATCGTTAGGTGAGCTATCGTGATCGATCGACTAGTCTTTGCTCAAGTCTTATATTAATTTGGGGGTATTTTATTTTCAAAAATCAATATCTCCTTTATGCTGTCACCGTTGAATGTCGTGTTAAGTTTTCTGGGGTTGATTTTGTGTAAGTTAACTATTCACAAATTATTTCTTCAGGCCTCAGGTACCGGATATGGTTCTAGCGGGAACGATATCCGCCAGTCTTAACGATATCTGCTGGCGGATTGTGCACTCGTTACAAAATACGCCACCGTCACACGATCTGCCGCCACACCGGCGGCCCACTCCTACCCGTACTCGCGCTGGTTTCATAGTGATCTATGCAAGTGGCAGGCACAAGCGAAAACGTGAAAACTGCGTTTGATCACTGGAGAAAAATCAAATGTCCTTTCCAGCACTTTTGTGAAATTAATTGAAAAGGGTAAATTTACTCTCCGAAAATTCCATGGAGGAATTCAGTTTCAAAATTCATTTTTGTATTCTGATGCATAATGAAGATATAAACTCGATTAAGAAAAAAAAAGCAAAACACCCACTTCCCCTTAATGACTGTGTTTTCAGTGCTGAATTGAACCTCATTTCTTTAAAAAACTTCGGTGTAATGGAAGCATACTTTTCAAACAAAATTTCGACTACGAGACAATTGTTTAGTTTAATTTTTTTTTCAGTTTAAAAATTCAAATAATTACCACTACACAAGGACCAGGACCATTAGGGCGAAGTGTATATTTCTCCCTACTGACGACTTCTCCTCAATGACCATTTTAGAACAATATTTCGCCCTAATCCACTTGTATATATAAATATAAAGGCAAAAACCGAGATCTATCGATGTTTAATCATATCTTAATCACAATTATGATTAATAAATGACACATGTTTGTAAAGCTTAATTGGATCCTTTTCTCTCATTTGATGCCACTCATGTGATACATACTTCATGCATGAGTGAATAAAGACAATATGAAGCAGGGCTACCAAAAAGTCGTTTGGCCAACGATATCTGAATTTCAAAGAGGTAATCACATTTCTAGAAACTTAATTTTTTGCCCTTTCATACTCGAGCGGGAAGGTGTCACACAGAAAGCTACTCCTGAAGTTAGAATATCATGGTATCACTGGGCTAACTCATAGCTGGATTCAAGGCTTCCTTACCGGTAGATCTCAGTCAGTTTGTGTAAATGGAACAGCATCACTAGTCAGTGTCCTCTCCGGGGGTGCCGCAAGGTTCGGTACTCGGCCCAGTATTATTCTTGATGTACATCAGTGACATTTGTGAGGGCATTTCATCGCCACTTCGACTCTTCGCTGATGACTGTGTGTTATATCGCCAGGTTCGAACAAGAGACGACTACACCAGTCTTCAACAAGATCTCTCAATATTATCTGATTGGGCAACACAGTGGGACATGTCATTCAATGTGAAGAAGTGTGCCCACATGTGCATCTCTTTGAACGGCAACCCGTAACTTGTAGTTTCAACATCAGTAGAAAACCCGTTCCCTAGGAGACGACATATAAATATTTAGGAGTCACATATCAAACGCCTTGAGCTGGAACACCCATGCACAGAAGATACCATCCAAAGCTGCTCGGACTCTGGGCATCATTCGTCGAGCTCTTGGTAAATGTGACCAAAAAGTGAAAGATATTGCATACAGCAGCTTGTCTGCCCCAACTTGAATATGCCTCGCGTGTATGGAATCCTCACATACAGGGAGATATCAATATCCTTGAGAACATTCAACGTCAGGATGCCAGGTTTTTCTTCACGACTACAGGAGAGAATCCAGTGGAACAGCCATGCTTTCATCCCTTGGCTGGGATTCTCTTCGGCACCGACGCCTTCTTAGCCAGTATGAGATGCTCTACAATATCCAACACGAGTTCGTTTACATCAGCATACCTAATCAGACCAGCCTCATCAGCAGTAACTCCCGCCCGCAACGATCACAATATAATGAACACAATCTTAGATACACTCGGCCCTACTGCAGAGTTAAAAGTGATGCTTACATTTCCATGATTTATTAAACGAATGCGTTTCCACATGCTGCCTGTCCTAGCAATAAACCAAAAACAAGACAAAAGACCTCATGCATGGCTGATTGTTAAATAAAAGCGGTGAGTACAAAATGATAAAAGCTGATTGATAGTGAGATACGTCTTCATTATTAAACCTACTTGACCATGCAGTTAACAACAAAGCTACGAGTATTTCTGGTAAAAACAATGGAGACGATCTGGGAGCCTTTAATAAATCATGGAAATGCAAGCATCAATTTACACCAACAGAGCTTCGTCATCCCTGGCTTATTTTTCCCGATTAAGGTGTCATATGAAAGGACAAAATACGAACTTTCTCTTTGCAGATATCGTTGGCCAAACGACTTTTTGGTAGCCCTGCTTCATGCACTCATGCATGAAGTATATATCGTATGAATGGCATCAAATGAAAGAAGAGGATCTAAGCTTTACAAATATGTATCAATCATAATTGTGATTATGATAGGCCTATGATTAAACATCGATATATCTCGGTTTCGTTTTTTTCTGGGACGCACTGTATATATATAATTTTATTGGCTAGATAGTTTAGCTTATGAGTCGTACAGCCTGTTTCACCCGAAGGTTCATCAGCGACTGACCAGTATTACAATCTTTACAAGAGAGCAAGACAAGATGATAGAAAACATGTTCAGTGAAGTAAGAAAAGTACAATAAATGATTGATAACAAGACAGGTATTACAAGTACTACTGAATGGGATTACAGGGCATTAGGATTGCACAGTGACTGCCCGTTCAACTACGGGGATAAGGGTGAAATAAGAGTAAATATAGTGATGGGGGGGGGGGGGGGTTCATCCATATCCAGAAAGGAGGAATTTTTTCTTGTGTCTGCATGTAGATGTGAGTTCAGATCTTGAGTTCAATGTGGTATCCTTGTTTGCTGTGATGATGAAGTATTTCTCCCATAGGCAGAGATTGCAGCGTTTTGTTCTCGGTGAGTAAGGCTGTGCGTGGCGGAGTATGTTCCAGGTTAGTGTGTATGGTCTGCCTTCATCTTTGAGTTTCCAGATGTGTTTGCTGAGCTCAGTGCTGTGTTTCTTTCCTTTGTCTTTGAAGGAAGCTTCAAAGGAAGCTCCTCCAGTTGAGCACTTTTAGAAACTGCAGTGTATTGTACATTACTGTACATGACTTATATATATATATATATATATTAAAAACAACGTAGATGCAATTCATCACAATTAAATTTTCACACGTCGCAAGTTCACCTTGCGTGTGTAATTTTTCAAATAGGCAGTTGTAATTTGGCTCATATTTTAAACGTAATTTATGACTTATGCCTATAGTTTACATTTTCCCCGGGCGCCGTACGATTATTGGTCTACGATTTTCCGTGCAATTTTTTGGGGGCGGGGGGCATCGTATGTGGCTACGGGCTACGGTGTCTGAGTTTACATTTGCTTCGAGCATCTTGCAAGCCCAGACAAATCCCTACAGAGACTGCTCGGAGATTGTACGGAAATCGTGCAATTTCAGTGTAGTTGCCGTGCAGTCACCGCAGCCTCCGCACGGAAATCGTACGGACCCCACCTGAAAAATATTTGGCCCGTCTCAAGGTGGCTGCACGGCTATGGTGCGGGAGCTGTGGGGTTACCACGGGATGACTGCTCAATATCACGGGTACTGCACGGGCAGCGAGCAGCAACCTTGCGATGGCCGTGCGAATGTCCCATGAGTGTACACTCTCTGTACGCTTGTTTTCCCCTCATATTCGCCGAAAAATTATGCGTTTGCTGCACGATCAGCGCGAGGACTCCGCGCGATGCCCCTGCGGGGATTGTGCAATTCCACCTACGGCATGTCTACGGGCTATGGGCTTACGATTTTTTCAAATTTGTATAACTTTCAGCGAAACAAAATCGTAGAGGCCGCGGAGCCTGTGAATACGTACAAAAATCTCACGGCCTCCTGCTGCCTCCACACGGAGGCCGCACAAAAAAAGGGGATACAGACAGGATACGGGTTCCGTAGACCAATCGCAGGCCAAAGGTAAACTAGGCAATAATGACATTGATATTTAAAATAATTGGTATTTGCTCTGCTAATACACTCTAAAATCCCTGGGTAATATTTAACCTAATATTGGGTAAAAAGAGAACACATTAAAAACCCTTGGTAAAAGTTTAACACAAAAAGTGTTAAACTTTGTCTTTACCAGAGTTCGGGATTGATCGGTAGCCATCACAAATCAGGTAATGTTTATCCCTTTGCCTGGTTACTTCCTGATTAACTAATGCGATTATACACGGAATTTTTTCTTTAAATATATTAGGTAAAAATTTGAACCTATATTGGGTAAGATTTTACCCAAATTGTTTTAATTTGTAATAGATATAATTTACATTTCTTAATAATTATGTTAAATTTACAGTATTTGTTTCTTGTTTAAATTCCCTGTACCTTGTATAAAAGATTTAGATTAAAATTTTTCAATATTATAGAACCGTAATTGAATGAGTAAATGGCGAAGATCATTATTCAATATTAAGATGGGCAGATTTCATGGACTCATTGACACGGTAACCATTCACAGTTATGTGATTTGAACTTTTCCTACTAATTTAGTCTAAACGAGAGCTAAGTTCATGTTTACACACTTACACTCTAAAACAATTACAAAGTACTGGGTAAAAAGGGAATGCGCATGCTTGGGTAAAATATCATACATTTGAGAGGTGAAAAATGCTCAGCCAATTTTTTTTTAATTTTTAACCAAGAAACATGCTTGCTTCCTACCCACTTTTGCAATTTCCGGTTTAGGAAGGTCATCTCATTTTGAAGAAAAACAGAATAATCCGGAATTTACTTTCTTTTCGGGAAGAGATATACGACTACCATGACCGTTACAAGGATAATGAAAAGTAAGATAGTCTAACTAGTCTAACTAAAAAAGGTGCACATTCTCAGAGAAGCAAAAGAAAGTGTAAAGGTCTTCACATTTGGGGGAGGCCTTTGAAGGTCTAATTTAGCCGCCAGTGCACACATGAAGGGGCACATTTCATTTTTAAACTCTATGTGTACTATAGATATACCAGATTGAATTTGGTCTGGGCACATACTCCCTGTGTCCCCCCCCCCCCCCCCCCCCACAGATTCGCCGTTGTGGTGGTTGCAGTTTGAAACATCAAGGCAACCACAGTACCCATCATGTTCATCTCACATTTCAAAATAATACCCTGTGAAATACGTGAAACAAATTAATGGATATTATAACAATTCCATTGAGAAATATAGTTCTTATATCATATTTGTAACAAACTGTATTAGCAAGAAATCTGGCTCCTATTTTGACAACATTAAATATATGTCAGTTATTTTATCTCAAATGGTAAAATGTAATTTGAAATTGTATTGAACTGAATTTAGTCTAGGAATATTACTTAAGGTAAAACTTCAGGCAAAGAGACTACCTGTTCGAAAACGTGTAATTAACATTGACTGTGTCATGGTGCAATTTGGCACAGACTTTACACATCACATTGAAGAGTATTTATGTGGCAAACAAATAGTTAACAAATTGTGTTAAATTAAAATGTACAAATACATACAACTTAAAATGATAACATGACACAAATAAGAATCATAGTAAATGATGATACCTGACATGGTAACTTGTTTCGTTGAAACAACAACATATACTATATTGTATAATATATATATATTTATATATATTTCTCAAAATTCTGTTCTATGCATGGAAAAGAGTCCGTGCATAGTACATAGAAGGTCATGTTGAACTCCGTAACTCCACATACTATCGTAATGTACAGGAGTGTAAATCCACTCTTTCAGGAGTCATATTAAGGATCACTTCATGTGGAGTGGAATTCATGGTCAAACGAGTGGAATCCACTCTCAAAATAGTGGAATCCACTCCCTAAAGAGAGGAATCCACTCAAAAAAAGAGTGGGTTCCACTCCCAAAAGAGAAATTCAAACCACTACTTTGGAGCAGATACCACTACCGTTTGGAGTTTATTCACTGCCGAAGCGAAATTATCTCTAATATGACTCCCGAAAGATTGGATTGCGCTTTTCTGCAATCTTGTGCGATATGGAAGGTGTAATCATTCGAATAATAACGCTAATGGAATTACCTAGGTAATGTCGATATACTTTGTTTACCTCCCCCCCCCCCCCCAAAAAAAAAAAAAAAACGCCAAAAAACGCCAAAAAACGCCAAAAAAAACCCCAAGAATAATAAATAAATAAAATAATAATAAAAAAATAATATAGTAATAATAATGGATAAATGATTTTAAAACATCAATCAATGAATGAAAATACAATAAATTAAATGTATACACAAAATAAAAATAAATAAAATCATTTTTAATTTCTAGTACTTCAGCTAATTACGATACAGAAATATTGAGTTCTGATTTTGTGATGAAGACATTTATAAAAACTGATAATTAATTTTAAAAATCACAATGAAAATCAATCACACTGATGGGTAACAAACAAAAAAGAGATCCATGCAGTTTGAATTGACTCAAAAAATGAAATTGTACTGATATCCCCTCTGTAGAATCACCCGCATTGATGAATGTAAATTAGAATTCTTGTCTTTTTTATTCCCATGTGATTGAACGTCATAAAGCAATTTGGATGATTGTTCTTGAACTGCTATTATTTTAAATATGACTGGATTATACTTACATCTTCCAAGAAGAGACTGATGCTCCATATTTGAGTATTATTAACGGTGTACAGTGATTTTTTTATTCATTGTTCGTGATTTCCAGTAATCTTAAGTAATTACGTTATAGTCTGATGGTTGCAAAACATAATACAATATTTTTTTCTTATTTCCGACCAATTTTCAAAACACCGTCAAGACTTATTTCAAAGCAAAATTTTACAACCTTTGAATAATTCTGAGAGCAAAAAAGAAATATTGTGAAGCTAAACTTGGGAGAGGTAGCCTGATATTTCGTTTATTGCACGTACATGTAGTAAACTTACCGATAACCACGTAACCTCGACACATTTTCACGACGATCAGTGGCGTAGTTTATACAGCATTGGCGGATCCAGGGGGCCACTTCCGGCCCGTGCCCCCCCCCCCCCTTTGGAAGAAAAGTATGCATTTTTACCATAGAGGATCCGCCCTTTTGTCGATTGTGCCCCCCTTTTAGAATGAACACCTTTTCCGAAAGTTGACATACCTGCATTTGTGTGCCCCCCCCCCCCCTAAACTAAATCCTGGATCCGCCCTGAGAGGGCATATGATGCGAGTGCCCCTTCAAAGGCTTGGCCCATCATGCTACGCCACTGACACTAACATACGGGCTAATAACTTTGGTAGCCCTATTTGTCGTTGACATCTGCCAGGTATCTTCTGACTTCATATGCACAATCCTCTCGATCTATACTTGTAAACACAGCCATCAACTCTTGAAGTGATGTGAAACGTCTTTTCTCTTCTGCCAATTCGAACAGCTTTTCTACAGGATTCGGTTGTACGCTCAGATCAAATGCGAACTTATCTAGCTCAAATCTCTCCGCGAGAGCCCGCCAGTCATTGCCTGAATATCGAGTGGGGCGAAGTAGGAGGCAGAGTTTGGTCTTGAGGATGTGGGGCAGGAGAACCGGAAGGGAAACGAGTTTCAGTTGCTTATCTTTTCTTTTCCAAGATAGACGAATAGGACCATACCAAGGCACCCAAGGTTTCTGCTTCTTCGGACGGGTCGGTTTGGAGACCGATGGTTGTAACTCTGTTGCTTGGAAATGTGGTGTTCCAGGTAGACATAACTGATCTCCAGTCGTCCTCGTTGATACAGACTGCTACATTACAATAGAATATGAAATAATTATAACTTTTCTAATTACCATACCCAGCCACCCAATAGCGGAGAAATACTTTTGGTCCTGACTAGTAAAATCATGGAAACTTTCCAGCATACCTAGTAATGTTATTGTTGTTTTTGGATTTAATTGTAACAGAATTAAGGTAACAAATTCGCGAAGACTTATTATATAACGTAATTTCTATAGACAATACAGTAAGCAGGGGCGTCGATTATGGGGTGGCGGGGGGGGGGGGACATATCGTTTGGAGGTGTACAGTTAAATAAGGAAATATGATGCAAAACTCCGGATATGAAACCTTCCAAACGATGAAATACAAAAGGTATTACATGGAAAGTTTTTACGGTGTATCAAGTGCGATTTTCTATTATAGTATACATATCTAAGATCATACGATAGCACTACTTTCTGCTTGCTCATAACTAGAAATATTTTGACATGCAGTTAGCATAAGGGAGGATTAAGCTTCTACCTACCACCAAATGACTCTCCGTACATCCGGACATTCCATGGACAATGGTAACGTCACACCCTTGAATATCTTTGCAGATGCTGTCGTAGGGTCCACTGGGATTTGTCTTGCATCGAGTAAGTCTGAAGAGAAATGAAGCAAATTGGTTATTCGAGTAAGAAATATGACATTTTGAAATATTTTCAAGAGTGCGATTCAAATGACTGATTAAGAGTTTTTGGGAGCTTAATCGTAAGGTATTATCGGAGTGCCAAATTACTATGTACATGTAGTAAATATTAGCATAACTACTGCCTTTAGAAGCTATTGTTAAATCTATGGTGTGGAAACGAATGCATTAGTTATGTTGCAGTCGTAGGGATCCCATATATTCAACAGGTACCTCGATTATCTATCTCCTTCACCTTTCTTTTTAGGTGGCTCAAATGCGTTTGTGGAGTAGGAAAGACATATCTATATAATTAACAAATAAGGTCACGAAAACAATGTCCTTTTCAGCCGGCCACTGGAATCTCAAACGTGCCTCGGGTATAGCCCGAGCGCGTAAAATTGGCTGCTTTGCAAAAGTAATTTATGTAAGGCTGCCACTTGGCTTGCCGCGCAAAAGCGATCTCCGCAAGCTAGTCGGAGAAATTCTTTACAATATTTTACTCTGACAAAACATAAATACACAAATAGGAAAGGGGTTGCGCTTTTAGCAGCAATAAGTTTAATCACGTGAAGTGCTCTTGACAAATGCATGAACAATAAGTTTCTATGAGGCATTTAACAATACTTAGTTACCGTAAAATAGTGACAGTGATCTTCTTAGACTTGACATCTTGAAGAATGTCGAGGGCCGCCATGTCATCCAGAGGGACATCCGTCATTGTCAGAGTCTGGAGGTGTGAAAGATTTCTCAGCAGCTCATGAACATCCCTCAACGTTGCAGGACTTGGCGATGGTCGGTCTGCATCAGAAAGGACTGGAGCAATGTATTTGACATTTAGCTCATTCAGGTTCTTGATCGTCGCAAGAACTGCGAAGACACGAAGTATCTCGGCCTCTTGTCTTCCACCGAATTCAAGATTGAGGTGCTTTAGGTGGGGGAGCTTGTGAAAGAGGCGGTCTAGAGTACCTGCGTCGATGTTTATGAATTCCAGTTGCGCCTTCTGCACATGATGCAAGGTAGCAAGGAATTTGATGAAACCTTCATCGATTCCCGTACATTTCAAGGAGATTTTTTCCAAGGCAATTGCGCATGATATGACATTTGCTAAGTGTTGACTTTGTTCAGATGTCAACGAGCTCCCACTCTTGGTCAACAAAGACTTCAGTTTCCGAAAATGGCGGCAGCATACCTTGCATTCCCCGCTGTGGCAGCAAGGTCTCTGAAAGGACACTGACAGTTCTCCGAGTACTGGACAACAGTCAGGAAGGGACGCCAATAAAAGACATGGGTACCGATCTATGTCCGGGAGTCTGAGAGTAGTCAGACGAGAGAGACGTGAGAGAAACACATCGGGAGCATCCGTCAGATCTGCTGTTGCCGTCGAATTTGTCAGATCAAGCACTCGCAATGACCTCTGAGTCAGTACCCTAAAGAGAATGCTGTCATGGGGAAGATTACATTCTGTCATGAACAAAGAACTTAGATTCAGATGCAGGTCTTGTAACTGAAGCAGAGCAAAGGGATTCCGGATTTTCTCAGCATCGCCCGATGACATCTGATTTATTGTCACCTCACTCAAATCTGTGGCATATCTAAGCGTTGAATAGAATCCACTCAGGGTGACCGCAGTAGGATCTTCAAGAACAATATGTGAAGGCCATGTAATGACGTGAAAATCATGGCGCGTGCCATCTTCATCGTCGGGTACCTCTCCGAGGCTCTCTGCGAGGCTCTCACAAAGTAGATTATGGATTTTGCTCTCTTTAGCAAGATGATGGATGACATCTCGCACTGTGTCCACGTCCGTATTTCCCGAAACGAACCTGTAAACCCACTTCCGATAAATGGATCCACTATCATCCAGTTCAGACAGAGCTTTTTGGAAAGCTAAGGTACTCGAATTGTGCTGTTTCACAAGGTAAGCTGCTACACAGTAGGCTTGAATGATTGGATGGAAAAATTCAGTACAGTGTCCTCTTTTCACAAGCACTCTCGCATAGCAAGCTATCTTGTATGATCTGGGACAGGCAGCAAAATCTCCTTCCCGGAAAGATATTGCATCTTTCTTAAGTTTCTTGAACGCAACTTGGCCAAGATTCTCCATGGTCTGCAACACTTCAACCTCCGGTCTGATACCGCAATCTCCAGAATCTTGGAATAGAGTTATGAAATTGAACATGGGTGTTGGAGTTATGTCTGGTTTGATATCAGTGATGTTCTCACGAACTAATGCTTCGGCCACCAGGTGTGCAAACTGAGCAATACCTGAACAGTGTGTAATTCGGTCCAAGAGATGACCCTCTTCTTGTCGCTGGCAAATACTCCATAGTCTGCACATGACACCACCAAGAAGTGGGATGGAGCACAGATCGTCTCGAATGCTAACACTTTGTTGTAGAAAATCTAAGAGATTTCTGCCAGCCTCCTCATTCCTTTGGCTGGATGAGAACGCATTCCTGACTAACGTATCCACCTCTTCTGCGCTGAAGGGGTCGATCTTGAACGCCATGTCCGGATGAAAGTAGCTAGCGTTTCCTGGCCTTGATGTGATAATCAAAGAAATATTGTTGGATGCTCTTACTTTTTCGCGCAAAGACATTCCGATGTGAGTTCTCAAGAAGGTTCTCATGTCAGGAACTGCATCAATGGCGACCAAGCAACTTTCTGGCACCTTTTCCATGTAATCAGCTAGCTCGTTTTCGGTAATGTCGCCACAGGTACTGAAATATTCTCGGTGAATAGCACTTGAGAATGAGTCGTCTTGTGTAATTCTGTCACTGGCCAGCAAAAAAAGTAGAGGCAGGGACACTCCTTGCTTATACCCCCTTATCCATTCTGCTACAAGTCCTCTCATCAACATCGTCTTTCCCATTCCCACTCCACCCTCAATAAGAATACCTTTCCCTGGCATTTTCAAAAATTCTAAGGGCCCAAATGTTGAGGTTTCAGATGTCCTGCCACCATCGTTCTGCTTGAGCCTAGGCTTGATGTAAGAGTTTTCCTTCCATCCTTCTTCTCCTAACAATCTCTCGTACCTTTGAACTAGTTCCTGCCGACAGTGCGAAACATGAAGAATATCATCTGCAATGTAAAGAAGAAAAATCAAGAGGTTGGTAAAGTCGAAAAGGATTCAAGAATATGCTGAAATTCTATACGAAAATTTTGTCGTAAATATCCTCATAGTTCAACTTTTAAGTGTATAATATCAACATATTTAGTAATTAATGAAAGATCAGTATAGAGGGTTCCCACAAGCAGCCATGCTGGAGGACATAACATTAAAACATGTGCATCAGACTATTGTCATGGTCTGGTGCATGGGTTTGCTATTGTTCTGTACTCCATCATGGCGCTTGTGGGAACCCTCTATTGACCGTTCTGACGGTTCACATTCTGACAATACCGACAGTGTTGATCATTTTTTGTCTCTTTGTCTGTCGGTCCCGTGGGCTGTTGGTTTACCGGGATGTCCTGACTAAACCCAAATGCTTTGGAGACATTTGCTCCTGGCTTTATTATGTCATAGATATAGGGTCATGGGTTATATGTTAGGTGGTAGGGTTAAGGTAGGTACAGTATTTGGTCCAATGTTTAAATCAGTTGCCGTTAACAATTGATTATCGCCGAAGCATGTGTTGTATTATCCCTATATCTATCACAGCACACGAATGTGCGACTTGTACTTTGAAAATAGGTCGATTCAAAATTATGTGTCGCCAGTTCGAATTCTTACTGGCAATATGAAGTTCGCTAATTGATAATAGTAATGATTTATTAATAAACTAACGAGGTCAATTAGTTTTGTATACATTGCACTGTTAATTGACATTATTTTGCTAATTTCATTAATTTGGTTACGGTTATAATCAATGAAATTGTCAACAACATGAGAACATGGTATCGTAAATCATATCATGGATCTCTTCTTTATGCCCTTAAAATACTCCTAATGCCTAGTTTACATTTGCTACGGTCATCGTACGATGGATTAGTCTACGATTTTCCTTGCGATTTGGGGGACATCGTAGGTGGCTACGGGCTACGATTTTTATGTTTACATTATTTACGGTCATCGTGCGATTTCATGTACTGGGCATCGTAGAGGGGCCAAAGACAAAGCCGTACAGAGGCTGTACGGAGATCGCACAGAGATTGTACGCAGGTCGTAGGGAGATCGTGCGATTTCTGCGCGGTTACAGTAATATATTCACGGAAATCGTACAGAGATCGTGCGATTTCCGTACAGAGGCTGTGCGATGATCGTGCGGATACCTTACGATCTTACGATTTCTTTACGATGCTTTTTTGCTCCCCTGTTGAAAAAAATCGTACGCTCTCTGCATGATCAGCGCAAGGCCTCTGCACAATGACCCTGCGCTGATCGATGCCACCTACGATGTTTTTAAGGGCTACGATTTTGAAAAAAATTGTATAACTCCGCGCTAAACAAAATCGTAGAGGCTACGGAGACCGTGAATCCGTACGAAAATCGTACGATCGTCGTATGCCACCCCAGGGAGATCGTGCGATTAGAGGGATACGATCAGTTTACGGTCACCCTACGATGATCGTAGACCAAATGGAAATGGGGCATAAATAAGGTTGGTGAGAAGTGAACTTACTCGCTTCAAGTTCATCTGCGAGGTCTTGTCTTCTGGCCAGTGAGAGCGCCACGGAGAGTTCAGCCCTGGCTTCAGTGGGGGCGCCACGGCTTTTGTACCACTCAAGGAACAGTTTGAAGACTTCATCTGGATTGCCGCGGTTTGCTTCGATTCTCGCTTGGTGGATAGTGGGACTTAAACGATGTAGCACTTCAGTGACGTCACTCGAACTCAGCTGACGGGACAGCTCTAATAGTTCACTGGTCCTTAATGTAGGTACTCTGAAAAAAAAATGAATGGAATTGAATTGAATTTGATTCATCTGTCACTGTAACAGAAATTCTGCTTCCATTGGGGCATTAGCATCCCACCCCATCATACACATTTTGCTTTGCAGTAATCTTTATTCAATTTCTATATATAACGTAACATTCGTCTTGAATGTATACAACAAATTACAATCGATAAAATCATTGAAACAAGGCATATACAACACACACCCACACACACCCACTCCCACACACTCGCGGCCACAGGCACACTATAGTCTCAGAAAGATAGACAAATACTCTCCTGGTCATGCAGGTACACAGGTATATATAAAATAAGTTCATGTTTAGCATGTTTAGTTTCCACTTCTAAAACAAAAGGCATTCGTTTCAGACTCGCACTGTATAATCATGATAATGACGCCATTAACGGGATCAAGGATTTTCAGCGCAGAATAGTCCTGTGACTATATTGTTTTGAAATAACCCCGAAATATTTTTCATGCCCCATTTTTTATCAACATAGTATCGCGGCACCGAGTGCAGTACTACAATGTATACAGTACAATAACAGTACATTCCTTTCACAGATGAATGCAGAACTTCTGTAGATACAGAGGGTCTCTTAACCCATTGACTACTAAATTTTCTTGAGCACCATAGGTTTAACACAGAGACCACTCGGTTCCAGTAGGCAAGGGGTTAAGAGCAGTAAGTGCCTCTGGCAAAGTACGCTCGTTTTTGTGTTTTTCATCTCAAGCGTGGAACAGAAATGATAAATGATGGATATGAGTTTTTGCTTTGATTCACTTTCAAGGTTATAATTTAGTGTTGGTTTCGAAAATAATATCAATTGTTGCTATGTATGGACATTTTGTTTGCCTTTTCTCACATATGCCATTCAGGAACAGAATGGGGTCACTTGTAGCAATTTTAAGTATCAGTGATGACCTGAAATCGTTCAAGTGGCTTGCATTATAATGAGAGAAACGACCCACATGAATTCCAAAAACACGATAAAATTTAGAATGTTGTAATAATAATAATGATAATAATAATAATAATAATAATGATAATAATAATACAAATGATAATAGTAATGATGATAATGATGAAAATAAAATAACAATGATCATGATAATAATAATAATTTTAATTCAATTCCATTTTAATTCCGCAGATGCCAAACATATACATATAAGAGAATACATACAGAAAATGATAATGATAATAATAATAAAAAATGAAAATAATTATGATAATAATAATAATACAAATACCAAAAATTATAATAGTAATAATAATAATAATTATTATTATTATTATTTGATAAAAATAATGCTAAATCAGAAAGGACTTCCAGATTTAGAGTGCTGTTCTTATTATTGGTCTAACCATCATTTTTGGGTGAGGTAAATGAAGGTCGACCACATGTCATACAGGTAATATCTGTAGCTTTCTGTGACTATTTCCCATGTATTTCACCCCCAAATGAAAATAATCTTTAATATGATCACTGCATGTAGTTCTCGTTTTACTATCTTATGATCAGAAAACAAATTTCCACCAAGTTATAAATACTTTGTTTATTTTTCCAATACACCAATTTTGGTAATTGCTGACAATTGAACGTTACAACTTGCAAGAAGGCACATTAAGCAAAATAATGATCTGGAGACATCATAATATTAAATTATCAAGTAATGGGCAAGTCCAAGGTATTTTTCGCCCATACGTTACATAATTTTATTATTGTACCCAATGATTCTACCAAGTTGATAGCCCTTCTCCAGCTTTTCTCAGCAAAAAATAATTACATGGAAAATGACACGTTTTTATTCATTTTTCTTTATTTTTGGTAAGAAACGAAAAGCAGATGACCAAATACATTTGACTTGTTCTAAAGAAGCCTTATCACTTACAATGATTGCCGAGGGCGTGAGTCCCTTTGACCCATGATGCTTTGATGCCTTCACTGATATCCGCAAGGCACTTTGGCCTATCTGAGTCAATGCTGCAAGACTGTCGATCGCAGTTATTCCGTCATCATGTACGTATAGATGTTGTCTATTGGGGGAAAAACAGGTCTATATCAGTACAATTTATGGCAAAGGTAATCCTCTATTGATCGAATTATTTTGCCGGTGGTATTTTGATGACTATGGATTGAAGAGCTGGAGTTACTTATATCGATAGTATTTACCACACACCATGTGGGTTATCTTAATGGTCCAAGTCTTGTCTTGATACAGGAACCTTGCTTGGAAGATCAATCTTTTATCAGGGCTTTGCTATTTAGCTGCACGGGGTGTGGAATAGTCCACCGAACAAAGTCACAGGGGATCACTAAGACATACCGTACCTCTTAATATTGGTATAGACACGATGTGCATTGGGTTGAATGTGAGTCAAAGTCACTGGAAAATCTGAAAGACATAATCACATCGACGTGTCTTTGAGAAGATCAACTTTGCGTGGACATCACCTTCCTACTGCAGCCGATGCAATGTTCCTATTGTCATTGCCGTGACGAGGAAAGTAGTCCGATATTCTCTTCAAATGGCGTCAAAAGCTTATAGCCTTCTACCTGAATCCAAAGTGCTATCTGATTGTAGCTTCATGTCAGTACCGTGACATTGGACGATTGGGGATTCAAATAATCAAACTATGCACCACTATAATATTGGAGGTTCAAGCTGCTTATGCTAAATAATTCCCCGACAGCGATGGGGTGGCCAGTACTTCCTCCTGAAAATGCTTTCGTATACACGCTGAAACCTCAGTCACAGTCACTGGGGGAGTTGAAAGCATTGCTTGGTGCCTTGCTACTCAATGAACCATGGAGACCTGCGTGGCAGAAAGGTGGATTGTGAATCACCACAGCACATCGATTGTTGTTTCACAATAATAAAAATGCATTAAAAGTTTGTGTATTGTAGAGCTGCGAATTAAGGGGAAAGTGTTAAGTTCATGATGTTTGATTTATCCACACAGTCACTCGCTTCCAAAGTAATAACTTCACATAAAAACTTACGTTTATCTTATGACTTTTCATGGATTTGAAGGATTACACCTGATATTAAGCTACATAATTCACCATCTCTCTACACATTTTGATAATTTAATATTTGTGAATGGGATTCTGATAGTCTAGCAGTTAATGTCCTTTAGCAAGACATTGATCTACATTTGCCACTTTCGACCCAGGTGAAGTAGATGGATAGGAGGTAGGAAAAAAATCATTGCAGGCCTGAGCACTGATAATACATTTACGTGATTTGAATTCTTATTTTATCAACATTAGACAACAGTGATCCACTTTCTTTTCGCTTGTGCTGGCCGCGGGGCTAGTTCAGTTTTTGTAAATAGAGCTCTTTCGCGATCGCGAATATTCAGGATTCTGTTTCGCCAACTCTTGCCTAGAACTATTACATACAGTCTGCATTATTGGATTCAATGACGGCACAATAAGGAACATCATTGGTGAGTAGGAAACCACAAATAACTATTTCCTACACTGGTGACCCCGACGTGATCGTCGTTCTCTCATTTTATATCTTCAGTGTACGGTTGCCATTCAACGACTTTATAGTTTATTGATCTGCATATTTGCATTCTTTTTCTGACATCACGATGTCGGAAGGAGGAGAGCCGCCCCCCGCAGATCCTACATGTAGGGCCTACATCTAGTCCTCCTACAGTAGTAGCTGGAGCAGTCAGCCTCAAGCTCCCCCTTTTTGGCCCAACGATCCTGCACTCTGGTTCGCCCATGTTGAGGCCAAGTTTTTGACGCGTGGTATAACTTCTGAGGACACGAAATTCGCGTATGTCATAGGCTCTTTGCAGCCAGAAGTAGCTCAGGAAGTCCGAAATTTTTTGATTTCTCCTCCCGAAAAGAATCGTTTTTCATCACTCAAGGCAGAATTAACCAAGCGTACTTCTGTTTCAGAGCAACATAGACTGAATCAGCTGTTAATTTCTGAGGAGTTAGGAGACCGCAAGCCCACCCAGTTTTTGAGAAGGATGCGACAGCTTTTGGGCGACACAACACTGGATGACAACATCCTCAAACAACTTTTTCTTTTCCTACAGCGTCTCCCACGTAACGCCCAGCTCATACTAGCTTCGACCAGTGACTCTGTATCTACTGAACATCTTGCCAGGATAGCAAATAAGATAGTGGAGGTAGCTTAACCATCATCTTCACTTGTAGCTACTACCCAGTCTGCTAGTGCTAGGCCTTCACAACAACCAACTCCCACCACCAACACTGATGAGGTTCAGCGTTTGTCAGCACAGGTCGCACAGCTTACCGTTCAAGTGCAAGCGTTGACCTCTTCACTACAAGATCGGCGTAGTCGCAGTAGGCGTAAAGAGGACACTTCTTCAAGTCGACGCCCTTCCCAGTCAAAGAGTCCACGCCGGCAGCAGCAACACGCTAGCAGTGAATGCTGTTACCATTGGAGGTACGGCGACAAGGCACACAAGTGTGTGAGTCCCTGTTCAGTGGGCCGCCGACACCCTTCGGGAAACGAGGCAGCCAAGGAATAGGGGCGACTACTTCCTTTGGCACTCAACCCCCTAGTCGCCTTTTCTCTATTTATGACAAGAGCAGTGGCACGAAATTTATTGTTGACACAGGGGCAGAATTCAGTGTAATCCCACCAACAGCCCAAGATAGACGACAGCGTTCCAAGTCGAACATTCTTCTCCAGGCTGTTAACCAGTCTTCAATCACTACCTTTGGGGAACGCTCACTTACTTTAGACCTTGGACTACGTAGAACATTTCGCTGGATTTTTGTCATTGCAGATATCCAGACACCTATCATCGGAGCAGATCTTTTAGATGAATTTGGTCTCCTTGTTGACATCAAGCACAGGAAATTACTGGATTCAACTACCAATCTCTCCATCACAGGTATTTATGCTCCTCCTAATGTGTGCACAGTCTTTCCGATGTTCGCTACCCCGTCTGGCAGTGAGAGATACACCTCCATCTTGAGAGATTATCCAGAGATCACTCGCCCAGACTATCATCCCAAAGCAGTGAAACATTCTGTTACTCACCATATTGAGACTACAGGAGCACCTGGTTTCTGTCGACCTCGTCGTTTGGCTGCAGACCGACAAGCCATCGCCCGCTCTGAATTCCAGCATATGCAAGATTTGGGTATCATCCGTCCTTCCAGTAGCAACTGGGCTTCACCGCTCCATATGGTACCCAAGTCGACATCAGGTGATTGGCGCCCTTGTGGAGATTACCGTGCCCTTAATAACACCCACACTGTGCCGGATCGTTATCCTGTACCACACATTCAAGAACAGATGATCGCCAACTGTTGAATTTCAGCCGCAGAAACCGGAAATTGCCCACGAGCCGTCTTCGTCGCTTGTGGAGGAGATATCATGGGATCAACGTTTCCCGGTCAACCGTTAATCGCAGATTGCTCCAACATGGTTACCGAGCACGACGGTTGACCAAATGTCCACGCCTGTCTGTTCGCCACAGAGTAGCTCGTCTTCTTTGGGCTAGGGAGCACAGAAGGCTTCATCCAGGACATTGGCAACATGTGGTCTTCACGGACGAGAGCCGGTTCATCCTTGACCGAAAGGATGGGAGACAACGAGTTCGTCGATTAGCCGGGGAAAACCTTCGCGATGAATGTATCCACGAGACGACTCAAGGCGGAGGCGGCTCAGTGATATCTTGGAGTTCCACTGTCTTCCATATGCAAGACGAGTGTATGGGCACAATTTCCGACTGCAGGATGACAACGCTAGACCGCACAGGGCCGCTGCAGTAAGGGAATTCCTGGAGGCAGAGGGCGTCGTACAGTTGCCATGGCCAGCTTGTTCGCCGGATATGAACCCCATAGAGCATGCATGGGATGCCCTAGGCCGAGCCATCAACGACAGAGAGGTCATTCCTCAAAATCTGCAGGAGTTGGCAGATGCTCTGAGGGAAGAATGGGACGCTATGCCTGTTGACGTCATCAACAAGCTAGTGGACAGCATGCCACGACGTCTGCATGCGCTGGTTCGTGCCAGGGGTGGACATACCCGATACTAGTGACTGAGTAAGAACAATGACTCAAGTTTGATGCAAATTTGTCCATGAAATCACAAAAAAGAAGTCATCTGGAAAACTGAGAGAGATTGAAAATAAATACTGTATCTCATGATCCTTTAATTTACTGTATATTGTCGTCATTGTTGTTCTATGCTCATGACATCCATCGCTTAGGACATAAACTTGTAAAATATCACTGTCAAACGTGTGTAAAAGGCAGAATAATAAAGTAAAGTGGTTATCATGCACCATAAATGCCATATTCAAATCATGTTGTAATAATTACGCTGTGAAAATTTGGTGAAAAAAAATATTCCACCTTTATGACCAACAGTGTACAAACGTTTTATCCCTTATTGCGCGGACCTACTCCAACCTTCTACCGACATCCTGAAGGACCAGACACGCAAGAACCAGCCAATTACACTTGCATTCGACAAGGTGAAAGAGTTACTGGCTGGTTCTACCCTTCTAGTTCATCAACAACTTGATGCACCATTGTCTTTCATTGTCGACGCCTCCGATGTTGGTGTAGGTGGAGTCGTGCAACAACGAATCAACAACCAGTGGCAACCTCTTGCGTTTTTCTCGAAACGTTTGCAACCAGCCGAGATGAGATACAGTACATTTTCACGGGAACTCTTGGCTGCATATCTTGGTGTTAAGCACTTTCGTCATATCTTAGAAGGTCGCCACTTCACTATCTTCACCGATCACAAGCCTTTGGTCTATGCACTTCACTCCAAGCCTGATCGTCACTCACCTCGTGACATCCGACACCTGGACTACATTTCACAGTTCACCAGCGACATTCAGCACCTGAAGGGAGCCAACAACTCAGCAGCAGATGCTTTATCCCGTCTCTATGTCAACGGTCTTCACGCATCATTGAACATTGACCTTGAGCAGATTGCCCTCGAACAAGAAGACCATGAGGATTGGAATGACATATGTCAGCTGCCGTCATTGTCATTCAAGCATGTTCCTCTTCCTTCTTCTAACAGTCAGATATGGTGTGATACCTCAACAGGACATGAGCGCCCTTTCGTCCCAGCGCAGCATCGCCGTGCTGTCTTTGATATGTCACACCATGGTATTGCAGCATCTAGGAAACTGATCAGTTCTCGATTTGTATGACCTGGTATGAATAAGCACATTGGCCAATGGGCTCGCTGCTGCATCCCTTGTCAGAAAGCTAAGGTCCACCGACACGTGAAGGCACCGTTAGGTACTTTTTCCTCACCTGACTCAAGATTTGATCTAGTTGGACCCCTTCATCCTTTCTCATGTTTCACATGCGTTGACCGTTTTAGTAGGTGGGCAGATGCCATCCCCATTCACAACATCACAGCTGAGACAGTTGCCAAAGCTCTTGTCCATAACTGGATCTCTCGTCATGGTTTTCCCTCTACAATCACTACAGACAGAGGAAGCCAATTTGAGTCCAACCTCTTCTCTCAGTTGACCACACTATTAGGATCCAGTCGCACTCGAACAACAGCTTACCATCCTTCATCCAATGGTGTAGTTGAACGTTTTCATCGCCAGTTGAAAGCTGCATTGAAAGCCCATGGAGCCGCAGTCAAGTGGTGCAGTATTTGTAAATAGAGCTCTTTCGCGACCGCGAATATTCAGGATTTTGTTTCGCCAACTCTTGCCTAGAACTATTACATATAGTCTGCATTATTGGATTCACTGACGGCACAATAAGGAACATCATTGGTGAGTATGAAACCACAAATAACTATTTCCTACACCTGTACACAGTGGATAAGATGTTGCATAATGAATAGCTACTGTACAACTAAAGCCACCCGTGGAAAATGGCAGCCATCTTGGTACCCCCATTGTCTCGCACAGGTGATATCTAAGAGCAGTTGTAGGTCTTTGTCACTTCTCTGAAGAATTGACAAACCTTTGTCAGATCAAGCAACTTACAAGTGCATGCCAAATCCTGCTTAACAAAAGAAACATCTGAACCAATATCATGACACAAATAAGTTATTTGACAGGATAAAAGTATCTTCATTTGAATGTACATGACTACAAAAATGGTTTATTATGAGAAAATCCAGTGTCGTGAATTCCCCAGCTGATCAGTGTCATGGTAGCTAGTGTATAGGTCAGTGTGTATCTCACAAATAGAACTGCTCTGATATTACTTTGTAAAGCAAGGAAAATGCAACTTTTGGAGACACTGTTCTCCCTCTTAAATAATCAAATAGGAGTAATTTCAAGATATTTGTGATAGGCTGACAATTATCTACATGATTATAGGCTAATGTTTGTTGCCTTTTATTCCCCTTTATCCATCTAGAAAGTATATACCGGTATATCATCGAAGGGGTAATTCATGCCACCCTTTTCCCTCTCTCTCTCCCTCCCTCTTTCTCTCTTCTTAATGTCCCATGTAATTCAGTCCTTGAGCAGCAACAGATCTTTTTGGAATAACCTTTTCAGTTCAATTTAAATTTAATTTGATTAAATTAAAAAAAAGATCAATCAATCAAAATGTATCCAGCGGCAAATTTGACAAATCCGGGGCACAAACCGATACCTGTTTGGAAAGAGGGGTGGGGGCATTGGCGTAGTCAGCTTTTCAGTATTGGGGGTGAGGTATTTCCCTATTTACAGACCTGCAGACAGATATGCAAATCGTGTCACATGCAACTCAAATGGTTTGCACATGCATCCCACAGTACAAGCTAAAGCCATGGTCTCACTTGGCCTTCCAACCGGTTGCCGACTTCCGACAACCACTGGTCGGTAGTTAGTTGTCAGAGATCACCAAAAAAAAAAAGAGAAGTTTTTTGTCAGTTTTTTAAAGGGGTGTCAGGGATTGGCGACTGGTTGTCGGAGCATGCTGGCCGGCTGGAGGTTTGAGCCATTGTCTCACTAGCTGCGACCGGTTGAGTTCCGACAAGTTGGTTGGTTGCCTGAGATCAAAGAGGTTTTCTTCAATCTTTATTTGGTTGTCAGCAGTCGGCAACTGATTGTCGGAGCATCTTGGTCGGCTGGAAGTTTATGCTGCTGTATCGAAAACCTTTTGCCGGCCGAAATGATTGTGAAGAGGTTTTTCTTGGTTTCCTAAAGGTGGGCGACAGGTCTCAGACTAATCTCCGACTGATCTTTAGTGCTCGAAAAGTGCTTGAAAATAAGGCGATTGACCACCGAATAATAAACGACCGGTCGCCTATTGCTTCCCAAGCCATTACCCAGCACCGATAAGCAAGAGTAATCAACACTATCCCAAAGATTTTCACGAAATCAACTCAAGGGTAATTTAGGTTGTGTTGCTTATTGAAAAATAATGTTGCTTATAAAAGAGATGATTTTATATATGGACCACATACCTTCAAGCCGATGGTAGAAATAGGAGAGCCATATTGAGGTGTTTCCATTTTTATGAGCTTGTTAAATTTGAGTAATATATCCAGAGAACCTCGAATACTTCCTTGCTGTGCACCCATACAATAATGTATTATTCATGTTATTCACGTATTGTTATTGACCTATACATCATGAACTGGCATAAATATATGATTTATACACTGCTGTAAGATTTGAATCGACAACTTTTCCTGCAAGCGGTGTCCAATCATTCTTTGATGTTCGGCGACTGGCCTAAAACCGAGCAGCAAATAATCGCGGACAGATATTTTGGGCACATTTGTTGTGGATGGTCGCAGCATTTTTTTTTTTTTGGTTCTATTCTTCTTCCTTTTTTTTTTTTTTTGTTTGTCAAAAGTTGGCAAGTGGTCGTAAGGCCAGTGACACTAAGGCTTTACGGTTGTAGAGGTGATAATAGTAATGGACATATTGAATTTCTGTTATACCACTTCATGACCTTGTATTTTCGCAATTCATTCGCCTTGTAAGTCCAGTGCCAACCCCCTTCCCCGTGACACAAATGCCCATGAACGGCTAGAATCACGCTGAGCCACTGGCGCAGAGTATCTAATCTTGTTTCCTGGTTCCTGAACATTCGTATCTCCCTCGTCAGTCAATGTTTCAATGCTCGACATAAATTGTGGTTTCATTGCACTCCCCGACCCCCCCCCCCCCCCCCCCCCACCATTGCGGAAGGAAACCCTTGTGTAGTGCTCCCGTCATTAGCTATGCAAATAATAGGCTATTTTCATGATGCACTCAAATGCAACACATACTTTATTGTCACGTCTTCATAGTGACAAACTATTCATCTGCTATTGTGTTTTATTGTATTGTGCACAGACTAGGTTCCACCAGCAAAAAAAGTTTGTTCAACTTTACGACGCCTAATGCATGAATGTAATAATTCGTCACCAGACAAATATGTATAAATATGAACACCTGGGGAGCTTTTCATCAAGTGACTAACTATTCATCTGTTATTGTGTTTTACTGTATTGTGCACAGACTAGGTCCCACCAGCAAATAAAGTTTGTTCAACTTTAGGACGCCTAATGCATGAATGTAATAATTCGTCACCAGACAAATATGTATAAATATGAACACCTGGGGAGCGTTTCATCAAGTGTTTTGTCAGTGATTTTTACCGACAACTGTTATAAGCTACTGAAATCCTTGCATCTGATTGGCTGATAGCAAATTTGTCAGTAAAAATCACTGAAAAGACACTTTCTTGATGAAACGCTCCCCTGATGAATATACTGCGTATGTGGGCAACTGAAGGGGGGAATTTTCATGCGCGTTTCTCTCTTCTTCCACTATGATAGAAACACAATATCTACAAAGTAATGAACACGGAAGAAAAATAGATATTATTTCATGTATGACAAAAGCACACGGGCTTATTCTTTAATACAATAACCAAAAGCACAAAGCATGTTTCATTTTCCCGATCGAAAATGAGAGACTAACTTTACATCTCGTCAGATGGAATTGTATAGACTAAGTATAAATGGCTAAGAATAGTTTAAAACCCTCAAAATACTTCTTTGACGTTGTAAGAGAAAGATATTATTCAAATCAGCACACATGTGGAATGTTCTTCTACATCGGAAAGTGTAATTTAGCTTTAGAATCAAAAGTAGGTTTAAGTGAATTTGTGAAAAATATTTCACCTATTTGGGAAGTGGGGAGAACGAGAGGCAATTCATTTGAAATAGAACAGATCAAGAATAGACCAATCGGGAACCGACAATGAAAAATATACCAGTCAAGTTAGTATACAGCTTGGATTTTTGACGCATTTAACCCAAGTGTGTGAAGTCCCCAAGACATGGAAAGGCTAAGGCAAAATGCCGTATGTAAGTAAATTATGTAGATTGTTTTGAAATTTCAATTTAAAGGGAAGGTTGAGTTCTGGCCCGGAAAGTTGAAAAATAATTTGTCATTTTTTTTATTCCTTTTATGACAGGCTGGAAGAACATCGTAGTATAATTAATGTCCCGGTTCGGGCCGGATATTCATGCCTCATGTGTGTGCAGTCCTATATACCCATTTCTGTGTGCAGTGCATGTGCTTTTTGAACAGCGAGATTGGGTGAATATCTTTATCATTTTGATGATTCCAAAGTCTCACAGTATACACCAATTCTTATGTAGACATGGTCAACCTTTCTTGAGACAGTTTCTTCACAATGTAAGTGCATGACCAGAACTCAACTTCATCTTTAAACTTGTAGGCCTGAATTCACAAAGGAGGTTTGGTTTAAACCATGGTTTAAACCCCCTGCTGGGTTTTAAGCGTATGTTCGTATGTATCCGATCCAATCATATATATTCTTTGAGAGCGCGCATGGGCAATGTGTGCTTATTTACGCTTATTTTACTACGCTTACGGAGGTTTAAACCTCCTTTGTGAATTCGGGCCGTACTGTTTGTAAAAACAGATATAGAGTCAGAAAGGGAAGGGAGAAGAAGAGAGGACGGGAAAGAAGAAGGAGAAAAGCAAGAGAACGATATCATTGAGGTTGGAAGGAGGGTCACACACATATAGTTAAATAAAAAGTACAATAGAGATTTTAAAAAATCTATTATACCAATAAAACACATATTGCATCAAATACAACTGGGTATTCTATTTAAAAAAGAAGACATAGTACTGACACGTTAGACCTTGTCCAGTTTCTCTAGCACAAGCAATGTCATACATGTTTTGTGATTGCAGAACTAAAGCTATCCAAATAACGTCACTAAAACTTATAGCAAAGTTTGCATCGAAAAAAAAAATTCTCATATCATAACGTACGATACTTTGCTATCAAATGGGCCAAAATTCAACAATTTGATGAAAAACACATGGTTATGTACTGTAGGGACTTCCAACATGTTTACGGTAACACGCAAAATAATATGGTCGGCGCCCATCATACAGTTGAACAATTCTAATTGTTTGCCTAATGTTTTACCTTTTCAATTTTAATAAAAGATACTCTTCCAAAACCTGTTTGTTGATATAACATCACTGTACATTGTAGCTTCACAACGCAGATCCATACATCAATATATTATCACAAACATTGTATAACAATGTGACATTCTTATTCCACTGTTAAAATCATCGTGTCCACTTGCACATAATTGTTGAATTTAGGTGGCTGGAAAAAAAATGAATATCAATTTCTGGAAATAGCATTTACATCTATACTTCCGACACTATATTGAAAATTATCAATCTGTTATCGTAATCATCGTTACTAGGAGAGCAAATTTATCTATTTCCCATTCAAATACAACATGATTTTCAACACCGGTTTTCTATGTATCAGTTTTCCTGTTTTGGGTTGTGTTTATCATAACTTTGCGTGATGTTACAAGGGAACAATATTTTGATGCCGATGATGGCAGCAAACAGCAAAGCTTTGGGATACAGTTGAGGGCTTGAGGCAAACTGCTTTTGCATCTTTCGAGATGAAAAATTGGGCTGCCATTGTAGCTGACTGTTATTACTTCTCTCACCATTCTGATGAGCCAATTATGTTGATTACGTCCTTTTTTAATAAGCGTTTAATACATTTGCAATCTATCTTCCTTGGCACATTTTTGTCTTATCGAATTATATAATTTATTTATTACCATCCCGGTAAATAATAAATGAAAACGATGAGTTTTTGCATGTTTTTTCCACGACATTAATAAAAGTGACACGTTATGCTACGACTTTTCCCACAAAGTAATACTTTTATTGATCACAACATTTTTTGTGACTAGCATACTCCGAATCTAGCACCTTTATTGAAACATTATTTTTCATAAAAGACCAATTTCAACGTTTACTAGAAATATATCAAACTTGGGCTGCACTTGAATTAGGTGGTACGTGCAATTCCTCTGTGACGTCAACAATACGTCACTTCGATAGATGGTGATGAGAGGACGAGTTGCACCCTGCTATTTTTCATGCTGGTGGTTGTCATGGAAACCTCCTCCATCTTGCGTCTATGTCTGAAACATCACAAAGATAGCAAATTACAAATAATTATCGTAAAGCGTAGCCCGACTGTGATAAAATGAATTACCAGTGCGACAAAGAATATATTTTGAAGTCCTGCCTATTGTCTATGAAGCTCTTATTGGTCAAGCCCCTATAATTGTAAAACTATTACAACTCAAAGCAAACATACCCACAACCTGCACAGTTCTCATAATGCTTTACTACTGCAAACCCCATCATATGAAACAAATATAACCTTAGGAGATCGAGCATTTGTATGCGCAGCCCCTAAACTGTGGAAAACTTACCGTTAGATATTAGAAAATCACCAACTGTAAATACTTTCAGTTCAAAACTAAAAGCATATCTTTTCATTTAATTACTCATCGTAGTCATAGGCACACCAGGAGCTCTTGATGCGCAGTAGAATATAGCTCCTGCGCTTCTTAAATTACTATTATTATCATTATTTTAGTTCAATGCATAATTATAGCTTTTCTTAGTTTGCCCCTTTTTTAGTATCTTCAAGTATCTCTGTTCATTTTATAAAGCACCTTTTTCTTTTGGTTTCTTTCTATATCATTTCATTCTTTCGTTCATTGTGTGATATTGCAGCTAATGCTATATCTTTTAGTAGCTTATTGGTTTTTGTTGTAGTTGTTGTTGCTGATGGTGTTGCTGATGCATGTTAGCTATAATCTAATCTGTGGGCCCTCGCCTTTCTATATATCCAGCTTTTGTAATGGAACTCATAATGATATTGACATTTTATTTACTTGAAATGATTAGGTTGAATGAAATACACATAAATCATAAGACAGATCGATGCTAAAATGTCACTGCAACTCCTCCAACTTCTTATTGTTCATTATAAAAAATATATATAATTGATATTATAAAACGCACTCCCAACCATGTATTAATAGTAAAATGCTTTTTCATCAGGATTTTAGGACAAATGCCCCTGAAAAACTACCCCTAGGACAACTACCCCCTAGGACAATTACCCCCCAGGAAAACTACCCCAGGAACTACCCCCTATAGGAAAACTACCCCCAGGACATCTACCCCCAGGAAAAATTACCCCCATAAAATGACGATTACCCCGATTCCCCCCCCCCCCCCTACCCCGGAACAAAATTTTAGCCCCCCCCCCCCCCCCCCGGGACGCTAAATTTTTTTTCCCACGAACTTTTTGTCCCTGTCCTCCCTGGCGCATGCGCACCTGATCCTTTCCGATCTAAATCAATTTCGCAATCATAGGGCTTATTCCGTAAGCGATATAATGAAGGTTGCTCCCAGCGTCTTGCTGTGGCGAGATGCGTTAGCCCTCGGACATTTAACCTGAGGTATGTGGGTTCGACTCTCAGTTTGGACATTACAAAAATAACGTCTTGTATTTTTATTTTTACTAAAAGTAGGATGAAACTTTGAAACCCCATCCAACTCCAAGCATTGTAGGGCTATGCGCCAAGGACGATAGTGACAAAAAGTTCGTGGGAAAAAAAAGTTCGCCCCCGGGACAACCCATGAATCCGGAGGAGTTGTCCAGGGGGTAGTTGTCCGGGGGTTTACTTGTCCGGGGGTAATAGTCTAGGGGGTAGTTGTCCCGATACGACTGTCTGAAGCCTATCGCACACTATACAATATCACTGTGACAGATCTTTGAATAAAGTTGCAAAGGGTCTACAATTAAAAATGGATGGTTAAAGAGAAGGCTGAGTTCTGGTAAAGGTGAAAAATCATTTGTGAGATTTCACATTCTTTTTGCGTCTGTTTTGAGGAATATCATAGAAGAAAGTGTTCCCTGCAAAGGACTGCTCTTCGAATGTACTCATATTCGAAATATGACGTGAAATAGCTGAAAAGTTGGACCAAACTTTCATCCCACATGTGTGTGCAGTCCTATATACCCTTTTCTTTGTGTATCGCATGTGTATTTCAGTAAGATTGAGTTTATTTCTTCTCATTTTGGTGATTCACAAATCTCACAGTACACGCCGATTCTTATACACTGCATAATCAACCTTTCCCAGTTGCTTCCAGTCAGTTTCTTTCAAAATGTAATCGCATAACCAGAACTCAACTTAATCTTTTAAGCAGAAAGGGGTTTCTGAATGACCTTTAAATGGTTTTAAATTGTTTTGAATGGTTTCGAGTGGGAGATTGGGAAATTGCTGGCTGCTGTATAGTCTACTTCTGGACTCTCTTTACTGAATTCTTTTTTCGACGACTGTACGTATTATGCCGAGTGATTGGCGCGATCCGGAAACCTGATGGCCCGAGCAAAAGAGAGTCCAGTGAAATTGCTCCACGCTGACGTCAGGGGTCCAAAGTTCACTAGCGCTTTAGCATGGGGAGGTGCGGCCAATTTTAATTGCTCTCCCTGAAAAATCTCAGGGAAAGTCGTCAGCGTGGAGCAATTGCACTGGACTCTTTTTTCGGGGCCAACAGGTTCTCGTGATCGTGCCATCACTCGGCTTATCGCGTATAGTCGGCGAATAAAAAAATCAATAAAAAGAGTCCAGAACTAGACTAGCTACTGTACACCTATCATTCAAAGGAAAGACCATAATCATTCATTATCGGCTTCGAATCGGGGACAATGTTTCGACTGTTCAAATATCACGATGATTTTTAGCCAATAAGGATTTGAATTTTCACTTCCAATCATACTGCAATTTCTTCCAAAGACCGATCACAGTCAGATTGTACAATACGCTTAGAACATCACAACATGTGGATATGCTCACCTTAATTTCATATCTTCAATTCTGTCTGTGCATATACCGTACATACGGATAGCCTGGGCCGTCTCGTCTCGTATTGCTGCTAAAGCTTTTCTGTAGTTGTTTAGTATTGCACTTCGCGCAGCGTGGCTCTGCAAAACAAGAACAAAATTTCGATAAATTTATAATAGAATGCAACATATATTTGTAAAAGAGGCCAAGATGATTTATGCCTTTTCTTGATAAGTTCTCTATGTATTAGATTTGCCTTGTGGAATCTCTTGTGGAATCTCTTGTGCAATCTCTTGTGCAATACGAATGGTTGTGGGTCTGCTAATTTTGTTGATCCCTAAACCTTTGAAAGTACAAAGAGACTGAGAACGACTTTCTAATTAATAAAAGATATCTAGATATTTCATCATAAAAAGACATAAAGGATTACCATTGGTTATTTATCTTAAAGGAAGAAAAACATTTGTATAATGTACTAATTACGAACTTCTTTATTAGAAGGAAAGGAAAGAATTTTCTGAATTGTGTTTAAAATCATGTCTAACATACATTATATTCTTATGATTGTGTATTTGAGATTCTGAAAGCTTTACCCGTATCGACTCCCCAAATCTCGCCTCTGCTGAGACTTCCTCCTCTCCGTCTCTCCTCTTGAATTTCCACTGCCAAAGTTTGTCCCTATATCTCTTCTTGATTGGCGGATTAATGTCAGGTTTGCACTTTACAACGTACAGTTTGGGCACAAAAAGACATCCAAGATTAGCGATACTTGAGAACATCAGGCCAAAAGAGAGGACGAAGCTTCGATAGTGTCGACCTTTGGGTAAAACTAGATATATGACCAGGATGGTGACCCATACCATGACTTGGATGATGAATGAAAAGAAGATAAACTTTCCTTCCTGGAAGTTCTTTTCGCGATTGCGGATACTGAACGAGACGAATATCCCCACGACATCGAGTGTGATACAGAACGCGATGACTACGATGACGCCGTCGTAGCTCCCCGAGCTGACGCAGTCGACGAACACGAGGCGTTGATCGCGATCGACGGTCTTGGTTACGACTGGGCGACTGGTGAGCATCCAGATTAGGATGCACTGACCGTGAACGAAGAGCACCGCGATCATGGAAAGGGCCCAGTTGTTGAGCTGAACGTGCTTGCGATTGTAATTAGAGTAGGCAGCGAGAATGAGGCTTCCTTCTGTGATAGACACTGGCAAGAGTTGGGTCCCAGCGACGATAAGGCACGTAAGCTCCGAGGCGGGGATGACAGAAAGTGTTGCAGTGACGAAGGTTGTGGTGATACCCAGAAGAACAAACTTCCAGGACCGCGCAAAGGCATGGAAAATAATGGTTGTATTCTCCTTGAGCATGAAGATTACGATGATGACGACACATATCAGCCAGCCGATGATAGCCGTTGCGAGAACTGCCAGGCCGATCTCCGATGTCAGCTCAGTGAAGGTATACGGTAAGTCTAGGCATTCCGTTCGGTCTTCGCTAGATACCTGTTCATTGCCACAAGAAGGGCATGATAAGGCATTGCTCTCGTTGCTGTAGTGGTTATTAGAGCAAGGCACACAAATCCAACAGCAACTGCTGAAGTCAAGGGTTATACGTCTAGTACCCGGGTAACAGGTCTTCCCACACACCGATGAGGGCCTGGTAGCCGACAAAGTGCAAGTGTTTGTCATTGGCCAATAGATCTCTTCCACATTCGATATAGACACTTCAGCTTCACGCCAATGGCCGACGATTTTAAGATGGAACTCCTTCGAGCAGGGATACTTTGGTTGTAAGTTGTAGAAGTCGTACCAGGCGACTTCGGCAAGGTTTCCGCGTGGGTCCGATGCCAACCTGAAGCCCGAGTGGCCTAAGAAGTCTACATTCTTCATGGAGTCAATCAAAACTTCCCCAGGGATGCCACCTGGACGTTGATCGCACTCTACATTGTTACAATCAAGCGTAACGTGCATAGCACGGGCCACTACCTCGACAGAATCCACCACAGATGAGACCAAAGACGTATTGGAAAAGGCAAGGGTAGTATTAAAGGACTCTTCCCCCGTGCATTTCCTATCGTAGACATGGAAGGGTTTCTCGGACACACCTGGCAAGTAGCACTGGAAAAAGACCTGCCAGTACTCGTTCAAGAATGGATCCTGGTAGTCCAATGATTCAGGGGTCAGACCCAGGATGTAGTCTTCGAACTTGGGGATGGTCTCGGTGTGAGGGAAGACGCCTATCATTCCATTGGTGACCCGAGATATCTCCGGATCCAATATGGTTTTCGATGCTCCCCAACCATCGCTGCCGATCCACATGTAGCCGGTGACGTTGTGTTCAGCGAAATAGGTGAGGAGTTGGCTCATGGGGGCCTCATTGGCAAAGGCAACAATCACTCGAACATCCGGGATTTTTCTAAAATTGAGCAAACCATAATAACAGATCAATACTAATTCATTCACCTTATAGAAAGCTTTGCAGAGATTTTTCAATATGCTTTTGCCATTTATAAACTTGTCAAATTACCATTTTTTATCACATCTAGAAATGTTTACAGAGGATAATTTACTAATTTATGAACACCTCAATGGTATTGCTAAAGGGACAGTTGCTTTTTCATCTGTCGCGAGAATTGAATATCATATAATTAGATTAACAAAAGTTGATATTTGCTAGTTCGGTGTGAAAAATTATTTTAGATTTTATCTTTTTTACAATACATGAATGAATAAGCATCATCAGCAAAGAAACCGAATTTAGATAATATTTTTTTTTGTCTACCAAACTGGAGTAGACAGTTAAAGTGATACGAATCTGTTTTCCTAAATAAACTGTTATTTTTATAATATTTACTAATGTGACATTTGGAAATTTGACCTGATATGGCCTACATGTATATAACACGATGATCACTAACGCCTGTTGCCCAAGAGGCTTCATTTCGTTTATGTTATTTCCAAATATAGCCGGAATAGGCACCTAACCCTAAAGCCCGGCTCACACGAGACGTCATTTCGATTGCGTCAGTACCTGCGCTAATAGAGCCTGTGGCGGCATTTAACCCACACTCCAGTTATTAAAAGTATTGTTTGCACTGCTCATTTTACAATAAAATTTTGAAACGATATCACTCATTCATGACGCACGAAAGATCATGATAATCACTGACGCGGTCTTACCGTCAGAAAAAGACGCCTCGTGTGAGCAAGGCTTTACGTCAGTAATTCAACGCCAGTGCTGGCACCCGGATGTTACTGTTCAGAAATGAATTCACTCTGTGTTGTTTATCTGCCTGTCACTTGGCGCGTCAAAGACCGTGCAAGTCACTGACGCAGTGCTACGTCAGCAAATGGCGCCTTGTGTGCAACGAGCCTAACATACCAACCCGTTATCATCGACCACTAACCTGAGGTCGCTGACGATCATCTCATATTCCGACTGGTCATCGCTGACGCCGAAGATCCTCTGGTAAGCGATGCAGATGTTTCGCTTGGAAGCCTCCTCTTCAAAGACGTACACGCCGCTCACGCCGTAAGCTCCCTCGTTGTTGCCAAGTAGGGCGACGGTATGAAAGCCGAGATGTTTGGCGAGGTGGGCCATTGCCTGGGCCTGGTATGTGTCCGTCGGGACAGTCCGGGTAAAATAGCTACATGTACAAAGGTGAATGAAGGCAAAGTAACTTAAAATTCAAGCGTGTTAACGTATTACAAAACAAAGGCAATTTAAGAAAATGTATTTGATAGTGAAACTGTAACATTGCCATAATTGCAAAGGGCTGCTTATGAAGATAATGGATTTGGACAAAAAGACTGAATGAAAAAAAAAGAATTTTGCTACAATTCCAAAAAGTAACATCTAATCAAGGTAAAATTTAATTTAGACTTTGAAACTTTTGTTTTCTACAACAATGGCAACGAATATGCAAGGTCGTTGAAATTCAGGGATAAATGGTTATGATACAAAACTTTTAGATAAATTCAGTACTTGATGAACTTTTCTGTAGCCGGTCGCCATATCACACCAGATATAAATCGAGGTATAAGATAGTATGAACCTTAAGAGAAGATCAGAAAGTACATTTAAAATACTTTAAAAAAGATATAAAATTCATTTGGCGTAGCACAGGTATACTAATTTGAGGATCATCGCCAGGGGGTGCCCTGGTATTACTCGATGGATGAAGTATGAAATAACGAGGTCATTGTTTAGGCGGAGGGAGTGGATGGTAGCATCTTTTTTTCAATTCATTTATCTTCTCCCTTTTCGTCCTTTCTCTCCCCTTTCCCTTGCCATTCGAAATTGGGAAGGGGGACTACCCCCAGGCCCCCGTAGCTATGCCACTGTATGTATGTCCGTGCTTACTTAAATCTGGATTCGCTAAGGATGTCACTGGTGGCAGCATAGCTGACTTCAGGCAAGGTAAAGAGATTAAAGAGACTTGCCACTGAGACGGCTGCGCTACTTGTGGATGGTCCTACTACAGCAGCTATTGACTGCTGATCAGATTCACTGCATATTTGAAGGAGAAAAAATGAAATAGATTAAACAAAAGGATAAGAACAAGAAACTCTGTATGCGAGCAGGTTTCTTTGTGATACGGATTTCAGTCATTTTGACTTATATGGCAGGTCTATCAATCCCTAAACACAGGAACACAATATTACAGATAAAACATGCTCGACATGCATGACATGGCGATTAGCAAAAATTTTCCGTTCCATTACAGGTTGACTTAAAACCAATTTTGTAGGAACGAACGGGGGAGGCCAGGGCGGCTGAGGCCGCTACACTTTTTAGAAGTAAATGGGAAGAATATCGGGGAAGTACGAGATAAAGAAGAAGTAGAAAGAAAAGTGTAAGATGAAAGAAAGAAATGAGGATACCACTTAAACAAAGGAGAGCAAAAAAAAAGAAGGAAAAGAAGAAGAGGAGGTTGGAGAAAATGGAACATGAGGAGAAAAAGATGGAAGAAAAGGATATTTAAAAAATGGTAGTAACAGTAGAGGAAGAAGAAGTAGTATACAAAAGAGATGGAGAAGAAGGTGAAAATATACACAGGAAAAAGAAGAGTAAGAGGTGAAAAAAGAAGAAAAGAAGGGTATGAAAACTGTCATAATCAATATTTACCCCTCTAAAAAGATAATATACAAAACAGAGTAAATATTAATCTTTGCAAAGTATGAATAAAATATCCACATTTAGTTTAGCCTGCCGATATCACATTTTGTCCTGCCATTTCGGAGCATGATCTTGAACAAATTAATAATACATAAAAGCTTTTATGAATTCACCATGATGAGTATTTTTCATTAATGTATAAAAGACAAATGAGGTTCTTTTGATCACAAACATGCCGCTTCCTATCATATCGTTAATAAAAAAACGCCCGATATTTTATTCCTACGCAAACGAGGGGGAACAGAGAGACGCTCAACCCCCTATTTTTTATTTTTCATGAATATATATATATGTTTTTGCTTTTCACAGACTTTGGGACTTGGACCCCCTTTATAATCTTCAATAACCATTTTTGTTTCCTTTTTGTTTGGCGGATTTGTAATAAATGGACGATCTGGACCCCTCCTTTAAAATAAAATCCTGGATCCGCCCCTTACAATGTATGTGCACCTTTGGCTACATGTTATCCGCAAATGTTGGTCTTATTATCCTAATCATGCTAATGTTCCAGACAAATGACGTGTCAACTCTTTGTCAGCCGGCATGATGAAAGCAACGTTTATTTCATTTTCGAGTCGAGATGAAACGGGGCTTCTCGAGTGCGAAAAATATAAATATGACATGAGAATATAGGATAGACAACTTTATGAATATTTAAATTGTAGCGTGTAAGGCTTAAATGATTCAAACGATTTCAATCAATCAATCATGACTTAGAATGCTCCCGCTATTGCTATTTTTACAATCCCTGTTTTTCTGCTGTAAATTTTGTCATGGCCATCGCAAACCTTAGACGATATGAGTACGTTTATATTTTGGAGAAAAAAAATCAACAAGATGACTAACGAAATTTAATCTTAATTCTTGATGGTTAAGGTACATAATGATCATATGAAGAGCAATATGGAAATGTATATCAAGCCTCCAGTCAGATAATCGCCTAAAAGTCGGAGGGCAGTCGTGTGACACCGGCACGATGTCACTACGATACGCAACCGATTTGCGACTTTACTGCAACTGCACTGTTAAAAATAACTGTAGATTAACAGGGTTTTTTGACTTGTAAAATTACAAGTTTTGGCCGTTTTTCTGTTAATACGGTATTTTTCTTGTGAAATGGCGTATTAACAGAAAAACGGCCAAAACTTGTAATTTTACAAGTCAAAAAACCTGTTAATCTACAGTTACAAGTAAAAAAAAACTGTTAATCTACAGTTATTTTTTACAGTGTGGAAGGCTCAGAAAATCCTGTCATCTTGATAAGAATATCCAGGTTACAATTTTATCGGGACCTCAGTCAAAAAGAATTTACATTCTCAATTCGTTATATCTACTCTGACCTGAGAATTATGTTCATTCATTTTTTTCTGTCGACCCCCCCCCCCCTTTCTCTCTCTCTCTCTCTCTCTCTCTGCATAACATAGCTTCGTTTCTGTCTGCCCTCCCTCTCCCTTCTCTCTCTCTCTCACTCTCTCCATCTCTCTCTCTCTCTCTCTCTCGCTCTTATTCTCATAATTCGTAAACACTCATTGCATCGGTATACATACCCGTCGCAGTTTGACGAATCTTGTGTTGCAATAAAATAGACCGAGTTCCGCACTGCAATATTTGGATCCGTACACGTATCGTATATGTCAAAACCTGAAGAAGGAGAAAAAGCAAGAGAAAGGGCCCAAAATAATTATTACAGACGTACAATGGATCGAGTCAAGGGGAGGGGTGGATTAAGAAAATACTGAACAGCAATTGTGTACTAGTATCCAGCATGGTTCGGCAACGACAATGTACGCCCCCCCCCCCCTTATTTTTTTTTTAAGTTGTGTGACGTTTTATCTTTTTTCTACTTCTGTGTAAAATGGAAATAGAGAACGATCTTGGGTTAATGAGAATTTCAATAATTCAAGTAAATTTGAATAAATTATGAACTTACAACTACATACCAATTCATTTTCGCTGAGTGTACAATATGTCTCTAATGGCATTTTTACGTAGGCCCTATCTTCATGCAGAACAATTTCCACGGCATGGTTACGAAATGCACTCAGAAAACAGAGAAATACAGAAGAGATATATCGCCTTTGAGAAACACCTTTCACTTAACTTTCCCAAATGCTTCCTTAAGCAGTCCAATAAGATAAATTAAAGCAGGTCTACTATAATCAAGAAAAGTGAAAACGCCAAAAATGAATTGAAAAGTACAAGGTGTCGCATCAATGACCTTTAATGATAAATTTGGCCATAAGAATGATACGCAAAATATGAAGGAAAAAAAAACGCATGTGAACGAGAAAATAGTAAGTATATTAATCAATCCAGGTTCACTTTGATAAAAACATATTGCATTCTTGATGGGGGGGGGGGGGGGGCTGATACTATATACATCAGGGATCAATGCCCGTGTTTGGCAAAGGGGATTGCGAAAGACATGCCTTCAAAATGGTCCCCCTTTTTATTCATCGTCAGCCATTTCTTACGAAAACTTTTGAAATGTTTGCTAATGCTATTCACTATGGTTCACGCACCAGTTGACCATTATCGATTATCGAACAGTTTGTGATTTGCTCATGCAGGAATAATGTAGGGGAAATGTTAAAAATAAGAAGGTCGTGCAACGGAAACAACATGCGTGGAAAAATAACACTAAACAAGATGAAGTTGATGGCTCAAACTGTTCTTGAAATATTGTGATAACCAGAATAAAAAGCCTCAAACTAAATGTTAATTGACCTCTTTGACATTTAATCTTACTCCTTATAACCCAAAAGTCTGATCACTTTATCTCCTCCTAGCCATGAATACAGAATAGTTGAGATATATTATACTATATTGATGTGAGGAATCTCCTTCAGGCTATGCGGTCGTTATATGTGATTTATATGGTGAATTCTCCCATTATGGGTGCTCACAAAACATTATTCAAAATATTCCCTTTTTCAGTTTTATACATATGTCCATGTCTTCCCGCGAAACACATTTTTGTTGCACCACAAGAATGAGGAAATGCATAATTTAGGTAAATAGAGTGATTTGGATACTAGTATACAAAAAAATATGAAATAGTATTCCATGCATGTATCACATTATATATCACGACCGTTCTGTCAATTCTGAATCGCAAAAACGGACGCTATAATGTAAAGCTGTATTTTCAGAGTGAATTACCGATCAATAAAAATGTAAAGAACAAAATTTATCACACCTGTTAGCGTTTTGAATTAACTTCTGATTCCTTTGGTGTCGGTAACTTGTAACTTTCAGACAAAAAGAAAATTCAAAACGACGTTCAAAAGATGAAATGGTTTGGACCGCATTGTATATCCTCACTTTCAATAGCTGTACATGCCCTTTAAAGGGACACCACTTTGCGTGACCACTCACTAAATCACCATCAAGCGATCGTAAATTTTCAAATTCTTTATCTCAACTGCCCTCTCCCCCATCTTTTCCCCCATCAAGAATCCTTAACCAATATACAGTATACATCAGTTTCACGCAACCTCTCATTGGGGTCCCAGCTCTACAATTTCTCTGGCGAAGGAAAGAAGAGAAGAGAAGGGAAGCAGAGACAGAGGGAGAGACACACAGAGAGACACAGAGAGACAGGGAGAGACAGAGAGAGAGAGACAGAAAGAGAGAGAGAGAGACAGAAAGAGAGAGAAAGACAGGGAGTAGACAGGTAGAGAGAGTGAGCATAATTATGTTTGAAAAGACCATTTTCATGTGGCTCGGGGGAATATCTTTTCAATTTCCCCACGATACATTGACATTGTGTAAGCGGATAAAAAAAGAAACAAAATGTACATTATCCACATCGCATCATTCCATCAAAGCCATTTCTATTTCCGCAAAGAATATTCTTTCTGATTGATGCTGTTGGGAATTGTGCAGGACACATGTACCTTATAAATACCATGTAAGCAATTGGTAGTTCCGTATGACAAAATGACAAAAGCGTAGTACAACCACTTGCTACAAATTTAACACGCACAGAGATTTTTGGACATGTCCACCCCCCCCCCCCCCCCCCCCCCGGCGAGAGAATCCTGGATCCTTATTCTCATATTATTTTCCTTTTATAAAAACCAAACCAAATCCAAATAGGTGATATTGCGATTTCGAATTCAAGTCAATCCAATAAAGGTTTATTAGAAATATTTTCACCCAAAATATCTTATCATAATAATCGTAGGCTACATTCAAGAATGAAGAAATAAGATCTTTTCAAGCACATGTCTGGTGACTTATTATATCACGCATGCGCATCGAATCATAAACCAATGAATCAGTGCCTTATTAATCATTATCAAAATATACATTTTCTCATCATTGAACACCCGTGAATCCTTACAAAGAAACCAAAAGCAAATAGTAAAATATACCAAGACGGATGGCGTTTTGGAGATTGGGGGAAATTTCCAGATAAAAGATTTAATGGTTGACAATGAGTTTATTTGACAGTCGGGGTTAAAATTTTGTTTCACTTTAGCTTTAAACGAATGACTCGAGCGCAGCCGGATGCTGATCCCTTTTCCCACCACATTCTTTTACCAAACAAGAGTCATTCTCAAAAGGATAACATTTTGGAGTCAAAAGCAAGTACTTTGGAACCTACAAAATTACAACATAATCCCAAAATGTGGCTTAATATCCTGAATATTGAAATGTATTGGGTATTGGTTCGCGCATATGCGAAGATAACGCATACGCGTGGCAAAAAACATGAAATGAAATGTGCGGCGATTTCTTGTCACGGCAGGGGGGGGGGGGGGGGGGCGACGAGCCTTTACCACTGGTCGTTGTGTAGTGTGTACAAAATTCAAATCCCCCAACCCGGAATCGTCGCCCATGCCATTATGTGAAATAAAAAAGGCATTCCGAAATTTCACCTCTAATATACGTTGATCCACATGGGAAAAACAGCAGTCCCGCCCCCCCCCCCCCCTTATAACAATAATAATCATAATAAAACTTTGTTCGCTATCTAATTAATCTATTATTAATAGCCTTTCCTGGAACTGTTTTTACACATCCTGACCCCATCCCCATGATCCAGCCAATGCACATGATTTTGCTATGATATGTATCATTGCATTTTGTCTGTAATGTTTCTTTTTTCCATCGTGATTGCAAAAATAAATCTCGCTCCCATTCCAATAAACTTTACTCTTTACTAAATTTCCAATGTTACTTTGATACTCTTCCACATATTGATAAAACTCAATGGTGATAGCTCATAAATTATTTGTTCACATTATAGGCATGACAGACGCCTGTACTTGACGATCCATTCTCGGCATTGCCCTGTCTCTAATTTGTTCAGGTTACTAATTAACGTCAATAATACAGATATCACCTGGCTAGGCTTTATATTTACTCTGTCGACCAATCAAGCAAATATCGACGGATTAAGATTAAAAATCACCTGGCATTGTTTTTTTTTTTGCTTGGCCATGTTCGCAACAAAAATGTTTTAACAATGGATTAAATCTATACGTGGTGGCTTCTGAGTTGAAATTGCTTTTGCCAAAATGGCTAGCGGTGGAGAAATTGGTTTACTTGAATCAGCTTCAGAAATTCGTGGTCTACTAAGCGTGAAATCGTCGCACCTGCTTAATTGCACGGGAAAACGAGTTACAGAGCAAAATCAGGGGTGTAACCTTAATTTACACCATTTCGGTATACAGCCCCCCCCCCCCCCCCCCCCTCTAAAAAAAAAAATCGCTAAAGGTCATGTTAAAACATTTGATTTCAAGCTAAATAAAAACTAGTCAAATTCATCATCATAACGAAACACTAATTTTGCCATGAACGATGTGCATTTGTTTTAGATATCATGAAAACATCATAACAAGGCCCGATTACCTAATTATAGTTTTCTCAGAATGCCACATTATATAGACTCAGAAGTTTCCCGTATAACGATTTCCCAATATTGCATAATTTTCCAGACAATTTGAATGATTACTTGCTTACTCGCAAGATGAGTTATAGATGACGGATTCCACGACGATGGAAAGAACCCAGCATTGTATAGTTTTATGTTACAGCAACTGAAAAGAGATATTTCCCATAGTTTATAAAGAATATTATGATGCTGATGATGATCACGACTGCATAAATTGCAGAAATAACAATTTCTTTTGGTTGGTACAAAAATTACTTTTAGTTCTGTTTTCTAAAAGGGTATTATCGTGAATGAATACACAAAGCAAGATGTTTTTTTACGCGCGTCAATATCATACTCATGAAGGGTAGTATTTGATATTTTTACATGGACCTGAAAATTATTGAAAATAACGTTCATTAATTTGCATAAGAATGTAAAAAAATCATCTCTGAAGGTTTTAAAGAATAAAACCCCAGAAAACTTAGATCAACGTTTAGTATATTGAACGTGTAGTATATGTGAATAATTATCGTTGATTTACGTACTTTATTATAACTAGAGGAATCATTAAAATTTTTAACAGCAACAAAAAGAAATACATATCATTGTCGCCATCCATTTTGCTTCCCTTAACATTTCACTCTAAAACAATCTAGTCAAATATGAATAGAATCTAGTCAGATTTGACTAGAAGAACTATTCCCACGTGACCCAGTACTATTCTACAGTCAAAACTACACCAGAATCTGGGTCAAAACGAAGAGAAACCTAGTATAAAAATGAGCAGAGTTCTAGTCAGAATGACTGGAATCTGATTAAAAAAATATGACCAGGCGATCTGGTCAATAAATGATTAAACGTTTTTTTTTTAAGTGTTTGACTATTTTTTTCTTCAAAATGTATATATTTTTGAATGTCGAATAGACCTAGTAAAAAAGCAGATGATGACTTTTATTCGATCTCACTGGATCACATAAAGATCTAAAATGGTTTTATTATACATCTTACAGATACTTTGTATTCCCTTCGGCATATAATTATCTTCTAATTACTGTCAATTAATATATTTTAAAACTGATGCATCTCTCCGTGTTTTTTATAGTGATCTGTTTGACAACCAAATCTAATTGATTTTTTACACGAACATGACGAATGAAGGTTTGACAGTAAATTGTGAATGAACATGAAGAACGGGATAATTCGATAGGATTTTAAAATAAAATCTAATAACTGTCGCATATACCTGGTATCAGATGTCTCGAATGTATATAATTTTGGGATGCATTATTTATTTTGACAGACCAACGAATGTATATGATTGAGGCATCCATTATTTATTTTGATAGACGAATTAATTTCATCACATTAAGACTATTTTAGTTCAAGGGAATGTGAAATTCAATGACTGTCATACATTTGATTGCTGTCAAATTAAAGGCCATGTTTTATCGTGATATAAAATCTTAACCATTTATAATCTACATTTTGATGCTGGTAGATCATAATGCCAAAAAGTTGCAATAAGAAATGGACTAACGGTTGTTCCAAGTTTTCCTAATAAATATTTAGAGCTATATTAGATAATTAAAGATAAGTTTCTTATTTCAAGTATGACTATTTGCTTTTAACTTATTATGATAAGAAATTTCACAACTTGATAAAGAGATATTCTGTTATTAAATCAATTACATCGCGCCTATTTTCAGGATCATCCGCGTGTTATCACACTCGTGGTGACGCAAACATACTGTATTTAATATTGAATAATGAGCGGCAACTGATTAGCCCGATTAATAAGCACTTGAGGTTCCAAGTCGTCCGTCACAAGGCTTCGGCCTTTAACCTTCGGACCCCAACCCTAATCGGCTTAACTTCACTGACATAAGCGTGTTTGTTTAATGTCTAATTACACAAGGCTACCACCGATAATATACCTCACCGCTATATTATCATCATAAATACTTTAAAACCGTGTCAGTGACTTGTAATAATAATACTGCTATATCTGTAGCGCCTTTTCAGAGTATAGATACAAAGCGCTTTACATAATACAATTAACAAATAACAATGCTGCTTACAAGAATATGCATAAACAAGATTTGCATCAAACCTGATTGCATGAAGGGGTTGATTACAAATTATAATACAAAAAGTAAGAGAGAACTATGACAAAAGATCCAAGACGAAAGCTGATAAGCGTGTATTACTGAAAAAGGTGTGTCTTAAGATGTTTCTTAAAAGTATCCAGTGATGCGTTATTTTTTTATAAAATTGGGTAGATTGTTCCACGCATTGGGGGGCGGTGGCTACGAATGCTCGTTTACCAGCATTGGCACGACATCTTGGAATTTCTATCATTGTTCTAGTGTTGGATCTAAGATTATACTAAGACTGTGTAACATGAAGAAAATTAGTGAGGTACAAGGGAGAGAGAGATCATTTAGAGACTTAAATACAAGAGTAGCGGTCTTAAAGGCCAAGTCCACCCTAACAAAAAGTTGATTTGAATAAATAGAGAAAAATCCAACAAGCATAACGCTGAAAATTTCATCAAAATAGGATTTAAAATAAGAAAGTTATGGTATTTTAAAGTTTCGCTTAATTTCGCAAAACAGTTATATGCACATCCTGCTCAGTATGGAAATGAGGGAACCAGTGACGTCACCCACTCACTATTTCTTTTGTATTTTATTATGTGAAATATAGAATATTTTAATTTCTGCAGATTTCACAATTAGGAAGCTCTCATTGAATTGTGTATAGGTTGCAACAATGGCAATTACACATGTTCAGCGAGGAATCAAACCTTGTTTCACATTATAACAAGGAAAAATTAAAGTATTTCGTATTTCATGTAATAAAATACAAAAGAAATAGTGAGTGGGTGACGTCACTGGTTCCCTCATTTCCATACTGAGCAGGATGTGCATATAACTGTTTTGCGAAATTAAGCGAAACTTTAAAATACCATAACTTTCTAATTTTACATCCTATTTTGATGAAATTTTCAGTGTTATGCTTGTTGGATTTTTCTCTATTTATTCAAATCAACTTTTTGCTAGGGTGGACTTGGCCTTTAAGGTCTGCTGCGCGTCATGAAAGAGTGAATTGCAACTTGAAGAGTGCAAGCAATACTTTTAATAACTGGCGTATGGGTTGATTTCCTTCACAGGCTTGCTTCTATAGAACAGGTATTGACGCAATCGAGGCGTCATTCGACTAAGTTGTTACCTGTGCTATTATAAAAACTGAAGGCAATTAGCCGATGTGGCAGTGCTTCGAAACAATATTTGCACTGCTCGTTTTACATTCATTGTTTACATGATACCACTCTCATATATGGGGCGTCAAAGATTGAACCAGTCGCTCCTCCGTCTGGGCCCTGTTTCATAAAACTTGTCATCAATGTAAAGTTGCAATAACTGTTATAAGCTACCGAAATCCTTGCATCTGATTGGCTGAGAGCAAATTTGTCGGTAAAAATTACCAAGGTGTCCCTGTCAAGCTCTTGCGAGCTTATGACGATCCATTCATATATGTATATATTTCTTGATTACACCATGTATGAAGATTATGATTATAATGATGTGTATATATATGAAATAAATAAATCAAATCAAATCAAATCAAATCAAGGCACTTGATGAAACGCCCCCAGGGCCCTGTTTCATATAACTCGCTCGTCATCAATGAAAAGTTGCAATAACTGTTATAAGCTACTAAAGTCCTTGCATCTGATTGGCTGAGAGCAAATTTGTCGGTAAAAATCACCGACAAGACACTTGATGAAACGGGACCCCCCCCCCCCCCCCCCTTCGGTTAATGACGCCCCGTGTACATTGGGCATCAGGAATACACGTAACAAAACAATTGAAAGCCCCAAGACCGAGAACATGTGACCTTTTCCCGTAAATATAAACCTGGCAAATTGTAAACAAGACTTGCATCACTGTCCCGATGGTACTAAACAATTATTATTTTTAGTAACATAGAAAATGCTTCACTTGAAACAAAGTACCTCTATGCTGAAACTTGCATTAACGATTGCACATGAAAAAATTTGTCATTGTCTGAGAATTGTTCTGAAATTTGTGTTTGTTTATTATTTTCCGCCTTGTACTGTTGTGCGTATACTTTTATGTTTGTTTCATTCAATTAATGTGACTATGTATATAAAAAACCAAAATACAAGTGATTTGAATCACAAAATCTCGCTGTTCACACAGTGTGAGAGATATTTTAGCATGCGTGTGAAAGTAAATATGACACTGTATGAACAGCCTAATGCAGTCTATATAGGAAGACAGACAACAACATGACAATCACGAAAGTGACTAGTGGCGTAGAAGAACAGAGACCTCTTATCATGTACCATTATTATTTTTTTTTCCTAAATAGCTTCACACGCACTAAAAAGGTCACACTAGTCGAGCGTGTCGAATGGCAAAGTGTTTTGCCTATGGCCTTTCATCCCATTTACAGTTCAAAGTAGGGCTCTACAATTGCCTTCGAGGAAATCTTCTCTAAAAGTTTACGACTAGCTGAAACATCATCAGACAACCGATAAACCAAAATTGTCGCCAACATGACTGAAGTCAACGCCCTTTTCTTTTTTTTTAAACGTTAGGAGGGATCATTGAAAATTCATTGTTAATTAATTGGCATTTAATCCCCGCCACGAATGCACTCAATGAAATACATGTCGCCTGAAAATACGGGTTTAAAATGTCATCAAGTGTATGCACCCAAATATTCCAGACCTTCTATTATACTTGACATAATTATCTATGGCATCCTTCAGCATTTCGCGAGGTATGATTGCTTCCGAGTAGGCATACAATGAAGTGTCATCCCGGACTTATTATCAGTAACGATATATCAAGATATCAATTAAATATTTGTGACCTACCATTTGTTCGCTTTATTCGATTTCTTAATTATCATTCTTCTCCTTCACTCATTTGTGTTTTCAGGGAAGTGTTTCAAGAACTGGTCTAATTAGGCCAAAGGATTACCCATTAATTGCACGATGCGTAATTATGATATGTCTATTTGCCATCTGATTTAATATTTATTATTTCCTGCCATGGCTTAAGAAACGTGGATACTCATTAAACTTTGACGCAAGCACTGGCTGCAGACGGGATACCGCGTATAAAGTAAAAAACTGATATTAAATTCTTGTCGAAGTCAGCTTCTGGCACATCTTACCTCAATATATCTCATGATTCTGCATGATATGAAAATATTAATATTTGAAATTTAGTTGAAACCATCTTTATCCGTTCTTCTACTATTTCTTCCACTCCACTCGGACATTCTCTCTCTCTCTCTCTCTGCCTCTATTCGTCTCTCTCTCTCTCTCACTCACTCACTCTATTCCATTCTCTCTCTCTCTCTCTCTATGTGTGTGTGTGTGTGTGTCTGTCTCTCTCTCTCAGTCTATCTCTACATTTTTTCTCTCTTTTTTTGTGTTATTGCATATTCCTGTCATAAAAATCTAATAATATTGGCAGTTTTCTATACCCACTACTCCCATTCCGATATTGGTAAGGAATTATTTACGCCACTATCATGATTATGACATGTAGAGCCGATTTAAAAGTTGTGACACAGATTTGAAAACGTTTCAAATTCACTTTCGCTATATTCATTATATTTTGATTATCGTAATGTATTTCAAATTCTAAATCTACTTTATTATTCAGTGAACTAAGTATTTTTTTTCATGATTACCGAGATCAATATGAATTAATGTTGTGCGTCATTCACGTCCTCAGTAAAAGCGTATTTCATACTTTGTCTCATGGAATTAATCATTGCAACATGAGTCTGTTGCTTTTACAGGCATGTTTAGACGGAAGCATTGATGGGGTTCATAATTCTAAGGATAATTTCACGGGGAAATGTATCATAGCATTCGGAAAGGAAAACGATGATTGTAGCCTTACAAATACGAAAAAGCTGTTCTTAAAACAGTTTTAATGGCCCATATGCACTGCTCAAACATGTAGAATTGATATATGTATTTTGTAATCTATAAAGCTCATACTTTTACTACGATGAAAGTACATGTACGGGATGGCAAATGCTCGGGAGACCGCTCTCCATAAATGTCACGAATTCTACCGTTCATTATAACGATGCAAACAAACTCACAGAAAACATAAAAACTCATCGACACCAATTGTATCAGTATCTCAAATCAAATGCTTCTTGTGATTTACAAGCTTTATCTTTTTTATGAAATATCATGAATTCAACGACATTGTGAGGTAATTTGAAACGATACTTGAGCGCACTTGAAAATGCCAAATGCATTCCAAAGTATTGCAATGCATTCCCATTTATCGTTTCTCACCCTAAACATTAGAATAGCTTGGAGAAAAATATCACAAATTGACTATGAAGTAGGGTGTTCCCCCACTTTGTATCGCACCAATAAACTTTATGTTGAAACTTCTAAAATCAATATAAAAGTATTTTTCACTGATTCGTGACAATCAGAGCGACATATTTATGCTAATATGAACATTGCTTAATTATATCATGTGCATGCTGTGAAATATGAAATATGAAAAACCACTTCAGAGGATTGTTTTGTATTTCATGAAATATCACCGCGTCAAAAAATCAATCATACTCAAACAAAAAAAAGATGGCGGTGAGAGAGAAAGGACTTGCACTTTGTTTCATCACAAGCATAATATCGGCTGATTTTGGCTATCTCTTTCAATTTTGCAACACGCGACAGGAGTTTGATGAGTGAGTGCAAAAATATCAATAAAGTGTGTTGAACTATAATGGGAGGGAAGAGAGTCGGTTTCTTTTTGCCACAATCATTTCTTTTTAGTGTCCATGTGATAACTGCCCTTTCCGTGTGGAACAGGGCGGATCCTCTCTTCATCCATCCTTAAATTCTCTGTCTCTCTCTCTCTCTCTCTGTCTCTCTGTATCTCTCTTTGTATATTTCTCTATTCCTCCGTCCCCCTATCTTTCTTTTCCTCTATCTCTTCCATTATATTTATATCTATATATTTTTACGTCAGAGTGTGTCTTCTCCCCCCCCCCCCCCTCTCTCTCATGTCTATTATCTCTTCTCTTTATTCTCAATTTTTTTCTTTGTCACTTTCTCATCCCGCTCTCTCTCTCTCTCTCTATCTCTCTCTATCTATCTGTTAAACATACACGCACACCCCCCCCCCCCCACACACACACACACTCTCTCTCTCTCTCCCTCTCTCTCTCTCTCTCTCTCTCTCTCTCTCTCTTTCTCTCACTTCTCTCCCATCTCACTAATCATACAAGACAATTCATTTAAAGCAGTTGGCTGATCATATAGATTCCCAAAGTACCATCCGCTGATGCCAACATCTTGAGGCATAACAGCCTTTATAATTATGACTAATTTTGTATATCTACAAAATAGACCTATACATGTATTAACAAGGAAAATCTGGATCGGGATTCTGTGTGTCATAAGAATGATAAGTAATTGTAAAACTGGAAGGGGGTCAACAGAGAGTGGGTGCCACGATAGTGAAAATGGCGGAAAGAAGGGTATATGGTATAACCTTTTAATGGATAACCCCCTAGGCCGTGGGAAATGACAGGTGTAGATGCATTGCAAAGAAGATCCCGCGCACCTAACCTGTCATAAGATACATAAGAATATACAGATGATACACGTAGATATAAAGTAAGAAGTGTAATATATGCCCCGGGGTCTCCAGCGAATAAATTATTGAAATGCTGATATTTTGACGCATCATTGAAAACAACCTTTCGAAGGGTTGGGGATTGAGCTGTTTACATATTATAATTATACCAAGTATTCGTAGCTCATTGTCAACATGGTCAAAGGTTTGGTATCAAAGAAGATACATGCATTCATCCTCGAAGTGTATACAAACAGTTCTTTATTTAAATTCCTGTTGTAAAAATAAAAAGTATTCTTTTTTACGAGAAATATTACCACTGATTAAACAACAATATGAGGACATAACAAAAGTATCTTTATAATACGTTTACCGCAGTTCTAGAATCACAACTGATGATACTACTTATTCATTTTGATATTGTTACAACGAGTATATACATAAAATATGAATACCCGCAGTTTGGTGTATAGAATTACTGAATGAAAATGTAGTTATTCCAAGATCAAATGAGACATGGCCAAACTTGAAAATTAATTGCCTTCAGTTGAACTGAGAATTTATATTTGCTATTATCCGTAATAATAGCTGACCACGTAGTTTCAATGATATTACAATACGTATAATACGGATCATGATTTTGACTATCGATAGTATGTAATTTACAATATATTTTGATATCCAAGTTGACCATTAAGATGAAGATTATGACTATGATTAAGATTACCACAGATGGGGTTGAGATAATACGCATGTACTCTGTCCTTGGCATCGAATCGACTTTGTCAAACCCATACGGAGATTTACAGATAGTGTTTAGCACTATAAACACTACAAACACCAACTATATATTACGATTATTTTAATTTATGTAAAGAAGCTGACCTTTCGGGACAAGATAACATTGACATTTCAACAACTTTCGCAAGACTATATACCATCAGACCATGACTACTGTTTTCTGTACTAAAGTACACACGTACGACCTACTTCATCAGTTTGTGTTACGTATCATTTCATAATTATCCCTTATAATTTTAAAGTCAAGTCAGTATGCCTATATAATGCTATTACATGATAATTGACAAGTAATTAATATTTAACTACGAAGCGCGCAGTATATATCCTTACTTTATTTTTGCGTGTCAGAGAGTATTTCAACGTAACAAAAGCAGACGACATTTGACAGTTTTTAATCATGCCTGAAGATGATATATCCGAGTGGTAAATTCATTTACCCGAGCTCACGATCTTTTTAGGCTTAACATCAGAACTATGCTGTTGACTCTGGAAGCATTGTATGATGTCATCAACCTCGTCGTAAACGGTTGAGTGTTCTGTTGTCAGCAATTTTTCGGAAAATTAAAAACACGCAGCTCCCGTCAGCCGCGCGTTTGTGCACCGTCTGTTGGTCAACAAACGCGGCATATTCGGCTGCAATCAATACGAATTTACGATGCACATATCTCATAACTTTGACGTTCATTTCTTCTATATGACTGGGATTCATTAAAGCGCAGAAGTTATTAAGGTTTTCACACTCTTCCTGATTATTTTTAAAGGCATACTTTTACCCGAAGGGGTATGACGTCACAAAAAATGAATCTATAAATTCGTTATCGTTATCAGTTATGGATACCACGATAACCATTTTAAAAAAAGATCATGATTTAAAACTTTCAACAAAAGCATGTTTGGCATTGAATTATGTTCCATTCAGCACTTTTAGTGTCACTTTTAAGTATAATAGAAATTACATTTACAAGATCACAGATTAGTATTTCAAAATATAGGATCTTTATCAGCTCCTCAACTTGTAAACTTCCCCAAGTTATCAATGAGATTGGTGGGCTTATTTTCACTGCATGACTTACACACTACTTAATTTAATTCAATTTAAAAGTAGAATTTTCAATCGCAGCATTTTCATTCTTTTTCTTTAAAACCTATCCTATTCCAATAAGCGGACAATATTGAAATAAGCTTCTACATATAAATGGTGTCAATAGGCTTCAGGAGGGCGTTTCATGAAAGGACTTGTTAGATATTTTATCCGACAAATTTGCTCTCAGCCAATCAGATGCAAGGATTTCAGTAGCTTATAACAGGTGTCGGATAAAATATCCGACAACTTCCTTTCGTGAAACGCTCCCCAGGCCAGTCTATGAAAAACAAAATTATTAAAATAAAAAAAATCCCACTGTTTGTTTAAATTCTGATCTACCCGTATAAATCAAACTTATACAATCGCACATTCCTGCGTTCATTAGTTACAGGTATGGAGCCATTGGATAATGAAAAATAATTCATGGGAAAGGTTATGGTCATAAATTTGTGGGAAAATCTCGTAAAATGGAACACTGTGATTATGCGGTGGGTAAAATATGTTGCCATAAATTTTCATAAATATTTCCCACGCATGTTTTAGTTTGAGATCATTGTCGTTGGCTGTTTGAATCATAGTTTATTATGTGTTCGCAATAGCATCCAGTTGACTACTGGATTCTCTCATTTTCATAGGCTTAAGAAGGGACCACCCGGTTCCCGTAGACAATGGGTTAAACGAATGTTACGGATCGGATAGACCTAGATGATGTTTTCAGTTTTCACTTCTCTTTTTAAATTATGAAATAAATATATGAAACAAAATGTAGCATCTGAAATAAAGAAATATATGCAGGCCTATGGAATAACGCATTTTATCGGAAGGCAATAACATAATTATATAACCACTTGAAATTTACTGGTGAAATATATACACGTACGTGTCTTTTTCTTTTTTTTTTAAGTTTTTTTTTGCAAGGACATTTCTTTTTTCTCATTTTAATCCTAAAGATGATAAAAGTGATTTGAGTGAAATGTGGAAGTAACGAACAGTGAACTATAAACTATTAAGTGTAGCACTCTAAAATCTACACAATCACACTTCGAATCTAAAACACATTTCTAAAGATGGTCAGGTTACCATCTTTAGTGGGTGATATTATACAAATATTGACTGCTCATGAGGATAATGTTGGAAATTATCACTACCAAGGTGGCGTTCATACCGGCCCTTCTATCCCCCCCCCCCCCCCCCCCCCCCTGAGGCGAAGCCGATGGGCCGGGGTGATAGAAGGGCCGGTATGAACGCCACCAAGGGAGTGATAATTTTCGCCACCATGCGATTACAGAGCAGTCCATATTTGTTTTATATGTATACCTCATCCTTTTCATTGATTCATGAATAGGTCTAGCTCTAACAAAATAATGTTGAATTCTTATGCGCTGCGCGTATAATGATTAACGTAGTCGTAGCCTAGCAACTCGCGAAAGCGCTTTTAAAACCTGAACCAAATTTTGTGTAAGTATATGTGTGCAAAAATCGCGAAGGGGTTCTATCACAGGGTTTGGCGTTCTATCATTTGACCTTAGGTCAAGTAATAGAACGCCAAACGCCAAAACCCTCTTAAGCAATCACAGATCGAGATGCGCCGGGTCATGTGATATAGTTTTGACCAATCAGTGAATAGGAATCTATGTATGAGGTATATAATACCCAATACAATGCCATCAAATACAGGTAGCTTTTAGTATATCTCAAAGAGCAGATACATTAAAAACCTGCACTTTCAAATTAATAAACTGAAATAAGTCTTTGTATAAACGCACTTAAATTTAAATGCAATCTGTAGAATCTAAAAATAATTATCTTTTCAATATCTTATGGGATTTCCGTCATTCAGCGCTTTTATCGAAAATATCATCCATGCATAGGAGTTAATTTGCGGGCGAAATCCTATTATTACGTATACGCCAGTAGATAAACGTAATGCCTGTGAAAACTTGCTAAGATTCACTAGCAGTGACAGTGTGGATTCACTGTCATACGCATGCATGGACCAAAACAGATAAATCATGCAGTAATAATAAAACATATCTGTATCTTGAATATATGATTTAATAAAGAGATATGAAGAAGAGAATATGAAATGTGTCACTATAAATGCACCACCCTTGGGAATAACCCATATTAAAGCAAAGGGCGCGCATGAATAATGGATTAAATCATGCAACAATAATGAAACATTTGAATCGTGCAAAGCCGATGAAACAATCATGTCGCAGTCACATCAACAAGACCGTCACCAGCTCGACGACAGATAAAATAAAAAGTTTAAATTGCCACAAATGGCCAATGATCGGTCGGCTTAGAGTCGGTGTGAAATCGGTTTAGCGGTGTGACTGGGGTGTAATGTTGCACTACTAAACCGCTAGCCTAATACGGTAGAGCGTGCGTGCATTATGTTGCATCAATTCAAAACCACAGGATTTGGAAATATTGAAAACTATCAAAATGTTGTCTCTATGTTATGATAGCATTACATTGGTTGCATAATCCAAAAGTAATTTCTGGGTTCTTCACACGATGCGAAAAAAACAACTTATGATCACCCATGCTATACTTCGAACGAAATGAGTTTTCTATATTATTCAATTTTGTTTTGAAATTTATCCTAATGGCCCGGCCCAATATACGCTAATGAACCTTCAGCGTTGATTTTGTCGGCTCGAGGGGCATTCAAGACCGATTTGGAAACGACTTATAGTTATTTTGTTTTGTAGCATTCTTTATTGAAGAAGAAGAAGCCAGTAACACACCCACCTGCTGCCGAAATGATAACTAATGATAGTAATCATGGTAATAGTTATCGATCAAATGGGATCGACGGTTTAACAGTAATAGAGACAGGTATATAAAGAGAAATAGATTGAGATGAAAAGATGAAAGAGAGAGAGAGAGAGAGAGAGAGAAAGAAAGTGAGCGATAGAGAGAGGGGGAGGGAGAGGGAGAGGGGAAAAATTAAGCGCATCATGAACAAAAACATAAAGAGTCTGAATACGCGACAGAATCGAAGGCAAGTACAAACTACGGAAATTAAATCCTGAACGATCAACCGACAATAAAAGGGGTAGTGAACATCTTTGACGATATGGACTGAGAAGTGAATATCCAATATTTACACAGTAGACATGATCTAGGCTGATGTTTGCAGAAAATATCAAGACAGAATTTATGTTATTCACAAGTTAAAATCACATACTGGAAATTTGACGCAAGAGGTAAATTTAGAATACTACCGTGGACAAGATCACCTGATTTCGTCGACTGGCCCAGGAAGGGCGATGTGTTTGTTCATCATTCAGATATTCATCGGACTGGTTCATTCCAATAATGTGTGAAATCCCAAGAAGCAAATTTATTTAATATGAATGTGTACCCCTCTTCCACCGACTCATAAACGGCCCACAGAATTAAAAAAAAGAATTGAATGGAAAAGAGAAAGAGAGAAGGATAGAGACGAACGGTGTATGAGTGTTAGCAATTAAGTATGCGCGTGTGTGGGTGAGTGTGTGTATGCGTGTTGATGTGCGTGTGTGTGGGTGAGTTTGTGTGTATGTGGGGGAGAGAGAGAAAGTATGGGGGTAAGAGAAAGAGAGATAAAGTGAACAGAGAGAAAGACAGAGAGAAAAGGGGAGAGAGAGAGAGGAGACGGGATATCAATGAGTTAGAATAATAAAGAAAAATGAATTGAGGTAGAGGGAGAGAAGAGGGGCTGATATGGGAATTATAATTCTTACCGCGAATGGGAGAAAGTAAGAAAGAGAAGCAAAGAGAGATGTTAAAAAGATTTAATTGCTCTTATTTTCTTTCCAAGGAACTCCTCCCATCTGCATGTTCCCATTAACAACTAATAAATCCCCTCCTCAAAATATAATTACCCTAATGTGTAAACCCTCGTCATGAATCACGAAGACCAAATAAAAAGTAGCACTGTGACAGTAGATTAAAGAAGAGGAAAGCATTACACATTATACATATACAACAAATCACTTACTTTTTTACCATTTATTAGAAGCTAAAACCCTATTTAATGATAGCATTTCCATTAGCAAGGGTTGAAGTATTTTTTCAGGTCCCAATTTAATCAATTGTGCATGTCTAAACCCTGGAAAATCGGTGCGAGCGTATTATAATGGTCCTTGCGGCAAATTATTTTCTGGAAAACCAAGATTGTATCACGGTGGGTTTTTTTCTTGTAATGAAAAAAAGATAATGTTATGGTTAGGATCAGAGTGTAAAAAATATCCGATCTATGATTTTATAATGATAATATTGGTCATGATGATGATGATGATGATGATGACGATGATGATGACGATGACGATGTGATGACCTGCATCTCACCCAGCTTTGATGATAGAACAGAATGACGGATGATAATTTGATCACAGAATGAATTATTTTCCCATTATTTCCACACATAACACCTTCTCGCAGCTCATCTTCATTTCTTCTTAAAAACTGATCTATCCACCTTTGGATATTTGCTATGGAGCTGAAAGAAATGTTGAAAAGCTCAAATGGTGCATTGTTCTTTCATACCCATCGTGCATGCACGGCAACAAGCAATCGAGATAAATTTTTCTTTTTGATTATCATTTTAGCCCCACCATCAATAATGTAAGTGTACAAGTTTTGTCCCTGAAAGTAATAACCCGCTCCTCCGAGATATCGTAAAAGTCATTCATGTTTATTGGTTGTTATAGATGAAAACTTTGATTAATAATGGCATTGGTCGAATCCAAGCCTAATATCCCTGCATGCTGCTGGCGAATATTTGGCATGAGGATGAAACGTTTGATTTCAAAAGGCAATAATGTTGGTTTTCAGCTAACATCAGTGTGTTCTTCTCAGTAAGAGGGACTTTCATGATCTGGAATAAAATAATATCTTTATCTCTTTTTCTTTCTTGCCCTTTCTCTCTCTTTCTCTTTCTTCCCACGCCTGTCTAGCTGATTGACTTTATGTCTGTATTCATTCTGTATAATATCTACCCCTTCCCCCTATCTCTTTATCGATCGATCTCCACCCGCACCCCCCCCCCCCTTCTTCTCATATATGCACTCACGCTCATTCTTCTTTTCCTTCTACAGTTATCTACTATGTTAAAACAGGCAAAGCACAGTCGATGAAAAAATACCAGACCCATGTACTTCAGCTTTCTTCTTAAGGCGGGGGGGGGGGGGGGGGGGGGGGGGGGGTGGGGTGGCAATAAGTGAGGCAGGTGATCTTAATCACGATGATCCAAAATCAATCCAATGACTGGCATTATGTATTATTATTATTATTATTACCAGTTTTGTCTTATAATGTAAAATATTATGCAACGAAAAGGTGTGCATACACTGTAAAAACTGAAGTGCTACTTTTTCGGGGCATGTATAGTGACTGCACCTGAAATGCTGTTTTAGCACTTGTAGTGTGCTAATTTACCAGCAAAAAAAAAATGTGACCGTGGCGAGCCTCGAACCAGGTTCCGCTGATTGAGAGGCGCTGACGTTACCGATAGACTAACGAATGCTTCTTGCAATCCAGTTTAGTCATGGGAGTCAAGTAGATAACATGAACTATGTGGTGTCGTAAATTCAGTATGTAACAATATGATCTGCTCTAAATTGTATGATGCGAGTTGGTCTAGCGGTAATGCCAGCAATTCTCGTTCAGCGGACCCTGGTTCGAGGCTCGCCAAAATCACGATTTTTTTATGAATGTTTAGCAGTTTAAGGAGCCGGTCCAGCTCCCGTGAAAGTGCTGAAATAGCACGCTGTGTGCATTCCAATAGCAATCTGCGTGCAGTCCCTATGCATGCCCTCAAAAAGTGCTAAATTCAGCCGTCCTGGTGTTGAAAACAGCACTTAAGTTTTTAGAGTGTATATACTACCGAAATATACGAATATACATTTTATGGTATTTTTACTTTGTTCTCATCTTTCCAATTCGGTTCTCAAATCTTTGATACACTGCAGGGAAGCAACAAAATGCGAGATATTAGAAAGCCTAGTTGGTGCGAACGCCGTGTGCAAAATATTATAAAGATTTATATCAATAATAGGTGGCATTCAAGAAAAAAATGACCCTTGCAAGATTTGAGATAATCCATCATTTCATATCGACAGTTAATGAGGGGTGACAATAAGTGTTATATGTGGGCGTAATGCCGTTTTTAACAGTATAGTTACAATAAAGCGCCGATACGAGCGGAAAAAATGTGGACTGTCAAGAAATAATGGTCATTGTTCATTTTAACCGTCAGTAGCAATATCGAGTAATATCAATTTCCATTAAAGATCGACGAAGTTATCCAGGAAATATAAATAGTCAAGATATGCAGTACACAACAGTCTGTATATCAAAATGTTAACAGAATCTAAGAATAGAGTGGTAAGTATGAGTCGAATGTATGTAAACTTGTGCTTCTTACACTGTTTAGTATCATAATGAATTAAGTTAAGAAATTACCTTAATATGCTACAGTAACGTAGAAGTTACCCATTTGAATAAATAAAACTTAACAAAATTAAGAGCAAAGTACTACTACTTAGACTTTCAGTAAATTCTACTAAAGCAAGGTGAACTTGACATATCTGATCTCCAATTAAGACTCTGTTTATATGTACATTTTACCTTGCAATCCGGCAACGGTTTGATATAAATAAAATCTAACGAAGTCCTCGTAATTCGCGCACTATTTGTTTTCACTTTTTGTGTCATAACAGGTATAAATTCCATGAAACTTAAAAAAATCGAGGCAATTTCTTGACTAAATTTTATTAAGTATGTTGGGCATTTTTCTTTCTTTCTTGCTTAGAACGTAAAAATTCGTCACAGCCGTTTCTATACGATACGAAAGTTTTGAATGATCAATAACGTACACATTTATGTTATTTGCACCTTAACCTCAACTACGAAGTGTGGTAAATAAATATGTCTGACTATGCTGGGATTTCAAGCTTTCAACGGACCTCCAAGTAAGTTAATGCAAGACAGTATATGGATCTACAAGCGAGCCAACATGCTGGACAGCCCATACTTAAAGATAAAGTTGACTTCTGGTCATAAGATTAAGTTGTGAAAGAAGTTGTCTCAAAGCAATTGGGAAAGGTTGATTATAGCACATAAGAATTGGCGTATGCTGTAAGGTTTTAGAATCACCAAAGTGAAAAAATCCTGCTGAGAGTCATAATGCACACAGAAATGTGTATCATGTATATGGGACTACACACAAATCTTCGGCCCCAATATTTCATCTGTTTCTCGTCATATGTTGAATATGAGGGCATTTGAAGAGCAATCCTTTTCAGGGGACATATCTACTATGATAATCTTCCAAACTAACACACTAGTAGTAAGAATGAGAAAGCTCACAAATTATTTTTTACCTTTCCCAGAACTCAAGCTTCCGGCTCACACGAGGCGTCATTTAATTCGACTGCGTCATTACCTGCGCTAATCGAGCATGAGAAGGAACTTAAACGGTATGCCATTCTTATTAAAATTATTGTTTGCCTTATTCATTTTGCAATCACTTTTCAAACAATCTCACTCCTTCATGACGCGTACAAAAACATACGTACAAGTCACTACGCGGTCCTAACGTCAGTCGTCAGCAAATGATCGTGTAAGTCGGGCTAAAGCGAAATGGACATTGCTCGTTCGATTACAGGATGCGCCGACGTGAATAGAACTCTGCTCATCTCATGAAATGGTTATGCCATCTCATTAATAACCATTTAATATCAGTATAATCAGTGGCAGATTTAGGGGGAACATCCGGCCCGTGCCCCCACCCCTTTGGAAGAAAAGTATGCAGTATGCCCCCCCCCCTTTTAAAAAGAAATCTTTTTTTTTTTTTGCTTATCAAAGAACTATGGACTGCCATACCACCCCCTCCCCCACTGAGCGAATTTGGAGGGCTGACGAGACAAAAAAAAACACGGGTCTCCCTCCAAGCAGTTTTCAAAAGTTGACAAACCTGCATTTGTGTGTCCCCCCCCCCCCCCCAAATACAAAATCCGCCCCTGAGTATTATAACTGTATTAATTCGAAGGCGAATTCTGTCTTTTATAGCCTACCTTTTGGTATTAATTACATTCGCGTATGTCCATCAAAATAGCAGACACCATTGCCTTCATCTCCCGATCTTTCTCTTAAAAATCGGCTCGACTTCGCTCTTCCAATTTGGCGATGATGCCTCAATGCGACTCGTCTCCTGGAAACCTGATTGGTAGTCCGCTAATCATCAAGGGCACTTGGGATTGCAGACGATCCCGAAATTGCCCTTTTCAGATCCGTGTTGGTATTTACCATACATCGAAGGCATGATTGCCCAAAACTAAAATGGCGGACTGACTGATAGGGAACCTCACGAAATGGGACTAGAATCATGGGGGTAAACAGACCTATCATTCCAAAAAGCACAGCGGAACGGTTTGTGGAGGGGATAGTGATGTGACTCAACGAAAAAAACAAGTCGAAATGAGTTTAGGATGAATGACAGCAAAAAAGGGGAGAAAACCCCCGGGAGAGAAAAATAGAGAGAGAGAGAGAGAGACGAAATGAAAGATTACTCAAGAACAAGATGGAGAGAAGAAAGCATGATCATTAATAATACGCATGGTACCGAGGGAGAGATGGGGATACAGAGCGGGGGAGGAAGGAGGGGGGGGGGGAGAAGAGGGGAGAAGGAAAGAGAATAAACAAAGAGAAAAAAAGAGCGAAAGCAGAGATGAAAAAAAAGAAATGACTGACTCTAGAATCTCGTATCGCCAGACTCGTTATTCCTTCCGAAAGTTCTCCCGTTTTCCTCATTATCCTCTTTCTAATTCATGACCTACATCTGAATCTACGTTGTCCCATTAATATCTCAGTCACACCGCCAAACCGACTACAGGCCCCCGTTTCATCAAACTTGTCATCAATAACAGGTTATAATAATTGTTATAAGCTACTGAAATCCTTGAATCTGATTGGCTGAAAGCGAATACGTCATACAAATGAGGCAGTTGTTATTGCTAACAAGTTTTATGAAACGAGACCCGGGGGTGTTTCATAAAGCTGTTCGTAAGTTACGCACGATTTTACGCACGACTGGTGATCAGTTCTTGTGCTAAATGATTGAGAATCTGATTAGTATAGCACCCAAGAACATGTTCCAGTCGTTCGTAAAGTCATTCGTAACTTTACGAACAGCTTTATGAACCCCCCCCCCCCCCCCCCCCCGGACCGATACCAAACCGAACAATAAATTCTTGGCCAAAGTTCGTAATGCAACTATTTTGTTCGGTCTGGTGTCGTTCTTGTCGGTGTGACTATGGTATGAGGGTTGCACTCTCTTCGGACTCGAACAAGACATCAGTCTCGATTTCAACCTCTGTCAATAATATTGACACAATGATGTAGAGGTGGAGTGGTCTACTCACTTGACTGGGGATGGAGAGAGTTTGTGTGTTCGAGCCCTGACACGGCACTCCTTAAGAAAGGCACTTTATCTACAATGATTTCTTTCTGCCCAGATGTCTAATCAGTACCGGTAGGATGTGAACGTCATTTTGATTGAATTAGCACGTGCACACCTGTAAAAAAGCAACGGGCTGGAATGTTCCCCAGTGGAGTGGAGATTTTGCACTGTAAAGTGCACAATCGTATTTAAATCCAATTATCGGGGTAATAAAACCTTGTATGCGTTTTGGTCGATTACTTGGAACTTGGAACTGGAGCAATATAAAAAGTTTGGAAGCGCATAGAGACGTTATATCATAATGTGATATGCACTATACATGAAGGGAATATTATTATTATTATTATCATTATGGCAAACACAAATGATTGTATAACTAGTTTTCCTATCCTTATTCATGACCACCCCCCCCCCCCCCGGCCCACCAAAAAGCACGGGGGAGGGGAATTTGTCCTCTTTTAAGTTTCAGAAGAAAGATCAGTCCCAACGTCTACAAAGACATGAATTAAAGAAGGAACACGAATACCCAAGTCACACCAACGAGGCCCCACACCGGACCGAAAACAGACAGAACCAAAAAAAATTACCTTACCCTGAATGGCGAAGATTCTGTCGTTTATCGATCAGTTTGGAGTCGGTTTACTGGTTTGACATGGGCATGGGTATAGACATGGATCGGCGGTCAAGCTATAGCTAGACCGCCGTTCCCAAGACACCAATCATTGCATCCATGCATGCACTTCTCTGCCTTCTCCATTTCCATGACTTCTTTGACCCAAGTATTGCAGTGGGTGATTTCAAGCTCGGTGTTGGTGTTTAAAGCAAAGTTTCTCCTAAAATCGAGCTCCAACACCGCTGTTCAGATTAAGGAGCTGATAACGATATCCTAACAAAACGCATTGATAGCTTAATATTGGGGCAATTAAGAGACGTCAGCCTTATGGCCCCTAACGAAATTGTGCCTATTTCTATTTTAAGCTATAATTCGTGCTGCTGTAATAGGATCAGGAGCAGCTGCAATGTATTCGTCAAAGTAACATTTCAAACATTAAGACACTCATGGGCGAGCATAATATTTTTTTACAGAAATCTATACGAAACAAATGAACTCTTTACTTTTTGTTTTCTTTGAAGGAGAAAGCATCTCAGTAAAATGTGCAAGCTCATTAGCCCCATGTCCTTACTGTTTTCTGCGAGTGCACTTTACCAAGTCGGGTAGCCTCAACATTTCCAATTACTTTACTTAATACGGGTATTACACCACAATACACCTTCGCGAATATTTCATGAATCAATTATCTAATTGCTGTTATTCTCTGTAAACATGGTAAACAGCTGCGGCATTGTCGTTAGTAAATAATCCTACTAGAGTATTTGCGTAGGCTGTGGCCTTTAACAGGATATAATGAGCCATACATGAATGTTTTCCTAATCAATTTTCTAATTGTAAAGAGCTTTGATGACAGACAATCGCCGCATTGTCAATTGCGAATGATCCTGAAGGAATTATTTGCGTAGATCATGGCTTTTAACAGAATTGTGTCTGGTGTGGTTATCTGTGTCGCATTGAAGCTAGATAGCAATAATCCATTAATATCCCATGTTTCAAGTGCTGGAAGTTTGGACGTAAGGTCCTAAAAATCTATGAAGGGATTGCAAATGGAATTTCGAAGGCGATGTATGCTGACTCATACAGATAATCAAAAATAGAATTTGAAACTAACATTATGCAAACAGCCAGAATACAGTTCTTTTGCAAACCAGCGGGGGGGGGGGGGGGGGGGGGGGGGGATTGCAAGGGTTTTATGGCATGTGGAAAACCCCATTCTGCTTCTCGTCCACGGAAGATTCCAGCCTGTTTATAAATGTTGGGATACAACATCGGGGCTACTATTACGGCCGTTGCTACTTCATCATAAGCTCAAATAACCTAAAGAGGTACAGAAACTCGTGCCCGCAGAGTGCTTGCCCAAAACATTTCCTATTTATATGCAGTGCACAGTGATTGCACGAGGGCTTAGTTACCGCTTTGTATCACGGAAACTCTCGTCTTGAGACATACAATGCAATTACCCGGCTTACCCGTCAGTATGAATCTGCCAATATAGTATAAACTCCAGGAGCATTTATTTCCCTCCTGTTGAGTGGTAGAAAAGGGGGAGGAAAGGGGAATTGAGAGGGAGAAGGGAATGTGAAAAAAGCTATGACAGGACCCAAACCCTTTCCACATCCTCTGCCTAATCGGCAGCCGTGTTAATTCGCATTGTACCCAAAGTAAGGCCGGTGAGCCCCCCCCCCCCCCCCCTCCTCCTTCCCTATGATTCTAGTACCCCCTCAGTGGCTGAATCCATGCTACGACACTGTCAGAAGTCATTTGAAGAAGGATAATGAAAATATCCCACTGTATCGGACAAAGATTAGAAGTCAGCTTAACACCTACACCCGCTCCCCATCGCAGTGTTGTTGATTAGATGAAGATCCTTAGAAGAGGGGAACGGGGGTTCAGGGGGCTTGAGCAAACCCACGTTTTTACTGACGTCCATGCAAAGAGTTGGATACTTTATGCACTTAGAGCACCCCGCTTTGGGCAAAGAAAATTGAGCACCCCACTTCAAAAATCATTCCGCGGCGCCTGCAGCACATGAAATGCAAGCATGACGGAGTGTGATAACGTGAGAGGCAAGCGCGAAGAAATATGAGCCTGATCGGTTAAGAGTATACATTTTGTCCATCCGTGGCACTGAATATTTTATGGATTATAATTTTATTATGCGACCATGGCAACCAAATTTTATCAAATTGCAACTCCTTCAGTGATACCTTTCACCATGAAACATAAAATAGCTCTCTGCGATTAAATACATATTTTCTGCAGTCCTTCAATCTGTCAAAATTGGGCAAATGTCCGTCCGTGACTAAAGCCCCTTTCACACAGGGCCTGCGTAGAGCGGCAGCCGTTGTGCGGCGTACCGAGTACGCCGAAATTACGCGCAAGATCGGCGTAGTCCCTGCGTAGCTAGTTATGCATAAGCTGGCGTAAGATGGTGTATTGCTGCATACGCTGTGCATAGGTACCGCGTACCTATACGGCATATACTATTGGCGTGCGTATGCGTAAGATTGCTATAACAGGCGTAGGGTTGCGTACGTATGCGTAGATCTGGCATGAAGGGTACGTAGGTTTGCTTATGCTAAGCCAAAGTGCGCAACACTGCGCCCTACCATATGTAACACTTCGCCAGCCTCAAAGGATTTTTCGTTGGACTGGTGTAGAGTAGCGTACTATTGCGTAGGCATGGCGTACAGACTGTGCGTACAGTAGCGTAGTGTTGCGTAGATTTGCGTCAAAACTGCATACTTTCTGCGTCCAGTGCTCTTCGCCGAAAGTACTCGAAAAAATAGAACATGTTTAATTTCTTGCGTCCATCTCGCGTAAACCTTTGCGTCCCCCGGCGTGTTGCCACGTAAGCCAGCGTAGGCAGCGCGTAGGGCAGCGTAAGCTCGGCGTAGTCGGTACGCCGCACTACCAACTCTACGCAGGCCCGGTGTGAAAGCGGCTTTACCGATCAGGCTCATAATGTTGTCTTACATGGCAAATTTGTCTACACACCACATAGAAGTGACTTTCACAGAAGGTCGACATGTCCACGTCTGAGTCAACTGTAAAGGTCTGTAGCTAAAGGGAAGGAAAATCAATCGAGGTTTAAAGCGTTAAGAACTACAAATCGGTATATTTTCAATACGCAAAATGAAATTCTATTTGTACCACTTTACAAATAACCCAAGGATTTTGCCATATGATGGTGCACTCCCCCCCCCCCCTCCCCCCCCCCCCCGGGGAAATGTGTTACTTGTTTTTTCTTACTTGTCAGATAATTTAGGAGTGAGAAGGCACTCCGAAGTGTGATAACCTTTTTTTCATTCTCCTCCTCCTCCTTCTTCTTCCTACTACTACTACTACTACTACTACTACTACAACAACAACAAATACTACTGCTACTACTATTATCATTATTATGATTATCAATATTGTTATCATTATTATCATTATCATTATTATCATAATCATCATCATCGTCGTCGTCGTATATAATTCATATATTTAGTTTGACAAAACTATAACCCTTAGATCGTCGGCCTAAAAATCCATGTATGATAATAATATTATTATAGGCATGATAGGAGCAATATCAAAGGAATTCCACAACACTGTCACAACGCATAATTATAATCTTGCTTTCCCTCACCTCTGACATTTTTTTTTTGCATCAATAATGTATTTTCAAACGTTAAATAGTCCATTTAAGACCGTAAGTAAGAGTTCAACTCAAAACACAGAGGGAAAATGCAGACCCAATGATGTAGATGCCGAAAGTAAACAGATATAACACGCGAGTAAATTATGTACTTTGCTAGATTCGTCAACCACATGTTTGTGGAACAATCATAATCCGAGCTATCACACTAAAAGCATCACGTTTCTACAAATTCAATTCCAAAATACACGATAGATTTTCAGTAAATCGTTAAAATATTATTGACAGGCAGAAGAGAGAATGCCACGTGGGGACGGTACCACTAGGGTAAATCAATATTAAAGACTGATTACTGGAATTTGTTCGATTGATATTATGAAAGCGATATTAAAAGAAGAAAAAATGTCGTGGGGAAATTGAGCGTATAGCTATTGTGTACATTAGATGCAGGAATGGGTGAATGGTAGAAGTGTATAGAGAATTCATTGAAGCAGAAAAGGGTAAAAATTTGAATAGATATGAAGATGGACTCGTGCAAAGAGCAAATAAGAATGAATAAGTAGAATACATGATCATTTGAATTCTGTGAGGTACCTCAGAAAATATCTACGGGGATCAATATTCAATGTGTTGAGAAAGTGAGTCAATATCACATGGATTGAAACACAGATGCAATTTACGGAAAAGGTTGAGAATGCGACCACAGGTTTTAGTTTTGTAAATTGAAGAAATTTCTTTCCTCGACTTGTCAGTTTCGGAGATAATTTGCACAACATAAACTTCAACAGTTAAAGAGCAAACAGAAGCTTAAATACATGACATGTCTGAGGCATTATCACTTTTAACTTTCATCTTACCAAAGAATATTTTACAATGCCTCTCCGCGAAAAATCCAGTTTCTACCGTTTTAATACATCTGCATCTTTTGAACAGTAATGGTACCATTAAAACATCATCCTTGTTTTACAAAGTAGTCTGCTGGTGCCTGTATCCATACTATACAGATTCGTATTAACAAAAATCAAAGGGCACAAAATAATTTATATTCATCTTTTCTCCATTGATACGGCGTAATGCTTTATGATGCATAACCGTCGCTCCAAATCTCCATCGCATCTCCAAATGATTGACTCGTAATCGAATTATATACGGAGACCGTACAGCGCCCATCGTCATCGAGAGCGTAAAACGACTCATTGCCGCAATCAAGTAGGCATTAAGGACGATCAAGTGGTAGTTTGCTTCCATCGTCTATTATCAAAAGCCAAACATGACTGTCAGTTGCCTATTTCGCTCGGCACGTGGCATAGCGATTGTAAAATACATGGTCTCGAGAGTGTAGAAGGCCGGGGGATGCAGTCCCCTAGGAATTTTGAAATTGCCAGTATTCGGGTAACCGACACCTCAATTTTGTGCACCGAAATGGTCTGTTTGTAATTTAATTCATAATGTAGTAAATATCAATGATAAAATTCCTTTCTTTATTTTCACAAAATGTCTAAAAATTTCTCTAGCAAGCGTAGTGAGCGAGCTAAATTTAGAAAATGGAAAGTTGCTATTCGGGCAGGATTCATCAGCCCCTTTGGCGAAATTGTGCCCGAATCCCGCTCCCTAATCGGGTGACAGTTGCTCCGGGCTCAAATTACAACAGGAACCAAAATCATAATTTGAACCCTGAGCCAAACACTATACCCCATGCACCCTTTATCCTAAACCGAACTTAAAACCCCAGTCACAACCAAAGCCTTAACTCTTTAACTTCGGCCTGATAAAGCATAGAGAAAATGTTGCCGGAACATAATTTCGGATCACCGGCTTAGCATATTTTGTCAACAAAGTGTAAGTGCATAATTCATTTCTCAACAAAAGAGTCAAAATGAATATGTTATCAGCTTCCGAAGTTTTTGAAGGAGTTTGATTTTATATAAAGACTGAATTTAATCTGATGTAATCATTACAATCAGTGATGATAAAAATACATACAATGCTACCTGTAAAAAATGCTACCTCAAAAACGTATCATCTTCAAATTAGTTCTTTATGTTTATAAATCTATCAATAACCAGGCTCCAGGGTACATATCTGAATGCTTAAATGTATATACACCTAGTAGAAATCTCAGATCCTCAAATCACAACCTTCAGCTCAGCTACCCAATGACCCGAAATTTGTCAGGTGATAGGACTTTCACAGTTACTGCATCTAGGCTATGGAATAATCTCCCCTTGACCATTAGACAGTCAGCATCCATAAAGACCTTAAAAAAAGCTGTGAAATCATATTTATTTTAAATACGCTATCAAACTTTGTAACAGGTACATTCATTACATTTGTCTCCATAAAACCACCTGGTAGTTCCCACATGGACGATTGAAGAGTTTTCTGATTTGTGTTTATATAAAAATTATAATGTGTTCTATAATTTAAATATTTTGTAAACGCTCCGAGCCTTATGGGAAGGGCGTACTAAATGCTTATTGTATTGTATTGTATTGTATAATTCACGGCTGAATTATATTTTACACTCCCTGAATAATGTAGCAATTCAGTTGTTTCATTTTCTTAAGTCATAAATTATGAACACGAACATGATTGTTGTTCATTACTTCTTATCTGGTATTGCAGGTGTCCCAAGGAAAGAAATAAATCCCGAAAGCTGCAAGTTTGTAATTCAAGGTCGTGCCCTTTCGACATGACACACTATTGTGCACGTGGGTCTAGCAGACCGGAATAATTATGAAACTATGTTTCATCATGTAAAACGATTTCATGCTACAACGTTCTAATTCAAATCTCATTCAATTAAAAAAACACTTTTTTTCCAGAAATAGCTGATATTCACGAAAATGCGAGCATCGTGTAAAGGTTTATATAAAAAAAAGAACCTTGGGCATTTCGTCGAAAAAACAAACGTAGAAGGCAAAACACAAGGACAAGAGGAAGCATGAAATGCCCAAAGTTTTCCTTTTTGTTTTTTATGTTGCTTTGTTTGCTTTGTTTTGTTTTTGTTTTTACAAAGTAATAAAGGGAGACATTAGACAGCAAAATGATAGAAACGGTTCAAAGCATACAGCAAAGGAGAGAGAGAGAGGGGGGGTGAAGAAGAATAGGAGAGAGATATATATCTTATATTCTAGGAAACAACGGGCATGTTGTAGCGTGTTTACATGAATCTTACATTCATCGTCGATATTTTCACACAATTTTATGAAGGACGTTTAGATGTCTCGCAAAATACTTGTTCATAAACAATAACCAGTCTAGTCATAATTATTCGCAGCGCCAGCCAATGTAGGGAACATTGAGATGATGCAGGGAACTAATGAGACGAAAAAAGGAGCACAAACCTTTGAATCAGATTTAAGATTACAAAACTCTGCATCTACAGCAGAAGAATAATGACGTCAGACATGGAATTATCTCAAAAGTGCTTTCGAGGGAGAGAAGTAGGGAAGATTTGATATACTTCCTTTGCACCTGGATAAGTATTATTGTCGAATGATTACACAAAAGACTGAATTGACCAAATCAGTATTGGAGAGGATAATAAAAGTTTGCTATTATAAGCAGTTATCGAAATAAATAACAACAAGAGGTCACACGTTTGTTTATGAACAACAATAAAATAAACTGTAAAGTTTAAGCCATCGGTTTGTTTATGTACTACAAAAAAAAATTTCCAACATTTAACGGGTAAAAGGAATTGATATGCCACTCGGTGAACTATTTTATAGCCCGGTATCTATATGATGTATTCATAATTTATCAATGTAATTGCAGTGAGCATATCAAGTCATATTTGATTGCATATTAACGAGCACTTGGTTTAATGGGCTTCGTGTATTAAAGGTCCGGAATCATTTGCTCTGTGTAAACGTTTTCACCACTATTCCACCTGTTCGTTTTCAGTATTCTTTTTGTTTTCTTTCTGGACATCTTTCTGTTTTTTTTTTTTTTGTGTTTTTGTTTTTGTAATTCTCTTTCTCCGTTAATCTTACCGTTCTTCTTTATAACCCTTCTTCTTTATAACCCTTCGTCCACTCTCTTTTATTCCATCCTTTTCTTTTCTCTCATCCGAGATCCGTTCTCTATCTCTCTCTCTCTCTCTCCCACACACACACACACACACACACACACACCCTCACACGTACTCTTTGTCTCCTTCCCTCCAGCTCTCTCTCCATCTCCAATGCTCTCTATCTTCTCCCCTCCATCTCTCTCCTGTATCCTCCTCTCTCTCTCTCCATCTCCATTTCTCTCTGCTTAGGATCACATCAAGATTATATTAAACCTCCTTGAGGAACGGCTCTGTACTGTGGAGTGGACTTTAGTGGTGGCCACCAGCCCAAACATAACATGACTGACAGAGAAGGAACGCCTTCGTTAGAAAAAGGAACAAAGAACACTGTGGTATAAGGAAATTGAGAGGGCAGTCACAAGATCGAATGTTAATTTTCTTTTAAACATGGGACAAATCAGAGGAGACAGAGGGAGACAAAGACAGAGAGAGAGAGAGAGAGTCTGTATAATACATGGGATAGAGATGAAGGAGAAGTGAGAGAGGGAGAAATAAATAAAGAATGAGAAAGAGAAATAGTATACGAGGAAAGAGTGGGAGGGAAATGGGGGAGGGAACGGTATATTACCACGAACGAGGGGAATAGGAAAAAGAAAATGAGGAAGGAGTGAGAGAGAGAGAAAGAGAACGAAAGAGAAAGATGTGGAGTCAGAGAGAGTTAGAAAGCGAGTGAGAAAGAGAATGAGAATGAGAAAGAGAAAGGAATACATCCGAACACGGCCTACATCCACAAGCAAATTAGAATCGAATTTAATGAAATACCCTACAACGCAGCGGGATGGATACGGTTGATACATCAACCTTTCAGGAATCTTCTAGAATCTCTTCAGGAATCTTAATAATTTCCACTACAAAACAAAAAAGAATCCATCCGCCGCGACATTCCATTATGAAAATTAATCAGATACGCAGCGAGAGAAGATAGTAGACATTGCTCCGGTGTCTCTATATACTTTGACATTTAAGATCCCTTCGTGAATTTTATCAACTTCACAATGAAACAAGGAGATTCACGTTCTGACATTCCAACCAATTTTCATATTCATGAAAATTTGATTTAATCAAAAACTTCTAAACCGACTTATTGGTGATTTGGGGCAGTCAGACACTGCCCACGTGATCGGTTAGGTTAAGTCTATAGTCATTCTTGTAACAATGTTAAACACTATTGTCATTTTGCTGACAATAGGTAAGAGAGTAATATAGTCATCTATAGTAGATGTAGAAGTATAGCTTTGTTTGTCGCCACAGGTGAATAATGTTCAGAAATTAAAGGCCATTTAAGGACTCTTCGTTTTCTTTTTAATAATTCTCCTGTCGAAGCAATGTATAAGCAATCTTCTGTAGATGTAGACCTATAGGTACATTGCATTCAGGGATTTAAAGACGCAAGGACAAATTGATCTGTTTTGTTTTGTATTATTTTTTAATAATCTTAAATCAAACTTCTGTAACAGGAAATCACACAATGTCACTTTAATAAAAAAGACATTAGCAATCTTAAGTAGATGTAGAACTAACATTGTGTGTTGCTAATACCACGTGCTTATTGTCTCGAGGAAATAAGGTCATATTTTTTTCATATTTATGTCAAGAACAGGTGTCGTCATTTTCTGAAATAGATATTACTCCGGGCACATTTTTACCAGGGCATGACTTGTCTTCCAAATTTCTACAGTTAGAATTTCATGCTAATGGGTTCCACGAAAAAATTTATTACCATAATTGCCACTACTCACCATTAGCTTTTAAGAATATAGTCTCAATTATATTTGTGTTGTGATTATATCATGAAAAACTGAGGCGATTTTCCTCCATTTGTTTTCATAAGAGGCATCCATAACACATTTTGTTATGTATTGTCTTTCATCTGAATCTCTAAACTGAAGTTGGGGCCAATGGAATCCTTGAAACGTATTTATTTGTTATGAAAACGATTGCAATTACTCATGATCAGAGAATAATTCACGATTCGAAATAAAAGTACTCATAAGAAAGAACATTTCATTTCATTTCATTTCTTTTCGTTTTACTTATTTTGTCCTATCTAACGCGACAAGGCTATTTATATTTCTTATATATTATAACGAAGCTCACATTTTTTTCACATACATAACGTCATGTATGTAAAACATATCTTTACTGGAGGCGCGATAGCTCAGTGGTACAGCAGTGGTCTCTTAACTTGGAGAATCCGGGTTTGAAACCAAGTGGATGCCCTAGTGTCCTTTGGTAAGGCATTAATTCCCATTAACAGAACAGATGATTATAAAATGGAAAATAATGGAGAGGTAATTGAAAATAAGCATGAAATTGTCAATATTTTTAATACGTTTTTTAGTACCATTGGGTCTCAAATTCATGAAGCTAGTAGTAACCACTCAGGAAAAGAAGATTTCAAGAAATACTTGAGAAACAACGTTTGCCAGTCAATGTATTTTAAAGGCATTGGTTTATGATATTGTTTCTAAATTGGATGTAGATAAAAGTGCAGGTTACGATGACATTAGTGTTAAAGCGGTTAAATATTCCATCAATGCAATAGTAACTCCTTTGTGCAATATCATTAATCTGTCCCTTGAAAGGGGTGTTTCTCCAAACTCATTAAAAAGGTAATTCCTGTTTTTAAAGGTGGTAATAAAGCATTAGTGACGAATTATAGGCCAATATCCATATTATCAGTATTCAGTAAAATATTTGAAAAAATTGTATATGATAAACTAATTTCTTTTATATCTAAATATAACATATTATACAGTAAGCAATTTGGTTTTAGACAGGGATACAGTACTGTTCATGCTTTGATTGATTTTACAGAAAAAATTGCTAAAGCATATGAAGATAAAAACATAACAGTAGGGATATTTGACAAGTTATCTTCGTATGGAATCAGAGAAACAGTATTAAAATGGATAATTAGTTATTTAAGCAACCGAAAACAGTATGTTTGTATTAATAAAATTTATTCACAGTCTGAGGATATTACAGTAGGAGTACCTCAAGGGTCCAATTTAGGGCCTCTGCTTTTTTTATTGTATTTCAACGACCTTCAATATGTCAGTGATGTTTTATCTGCCACATTATTCGCCGATGATACAAGTCTATTTTTATCTGGGAAGGATCCTATCCAATTAAATGATACTTTAAATAATGAAATGAATAAAATAAAGCAATGGTTTCTAGCTAATAGGCTTCCAATAAACGTCAATTAAACTTTTTTAAACCCCAAAATAAGAAAGTCGAAGACAACACAATAAAATTGTACATTAATGATACTGAAATTAAAAAGGTGCCGTTTACGAAATTTTTAGGTGTAATTATCGATGAAAATCTGAGTTGGAAAGAACATGTAAATCACATCACAAATAATATTTCTAAGTTTATTGGAATCCTGAACAGACTGAAAAGTGATTTACCTTTGCGCATTCTTGTCAAATTATATAATACTATGATATTACCACACCTAAGTTATTGCAATATTATATGGGGTAACTGTGCAATTTACTTAATGCAACAACTTTTTCGGTTACAAAAGCGGGCACTACGAGTTATAACTAATTCGTCATACTTGGCTCATACAAACAGATTATTCCTAAAGTTGAAGATTCTGAAGATTTATGATTTATACACTTTTCAAATTGCATCATTTATGTTTTCTTATCATAGAAATATTTTGCCGGATATATTCAATAATTATTTTATTTATAATAGTAATATAAGCAAATATTCAACAAGAAACGCCAATAAATTATACATCCCCTTCTACCTTTACAGTGTCTCAAGAACAGTTGTAAGTTATAATGGACCGACTGTGTGGAACAATATGCCATCAGTATTTAAACAATGTCCTTCGCTGCAATCTTTTAAAAGAAAATACAAAACTTACCTTCTGAACTATCAATCCACTTAAATACCAAACTTGCCTGCTATTTTGTGTAATCCTATGTTATTTGTTTTTGTTTGTTTTTTTTTTGTTCTTGTATTGTTACTTATGTTTTATGCCAGTGTTTATGTCAATACGGGGGTAGCCTTGACAGGTCAATGGCCTTTGCTACCCCCTCACATCCACATCATCACTGGCTGTTACATTATATTCATTTCTCTCGTATCATTTATTTTTGATATTATTCTTGCATTGTTGTTAATTCCCTTATGTTGTTTATCTCTGATTGTATGCATGTATTGTTATAAACTTCTTAAAGAGACGTGAAATAAAATGAATTGAATTGAATTACCAAGTCCCGGGGAGAGGGCTTAAAGCCGTCGGTCCCCTGGTTGCTTACTTATAAGCATGCACATGCTTTCTTAGCAGTCAGGTAAAATAAACCAAACCATCAAACCTATTTTCATTTTCTTTAAGCTACATATACTATTACAAAATATAGATATTTTAAATAGATACCCCTGATAGCAGAAAGTGTTAAATATTACGTGATATTTACGTCGTGGTTTTCGTCTTTTTTACGTCCTGTAATTACGTCAATAAGACGACAACTTGCACCAACGCAAGACGTCAAGAGGACATGTATATAATAAAACTTGTATCAGACATTACCTTAAGACATGTTTAAACTTAATTACACGTGAGCATGTTACAACCAAATGTAAATCGCAGAATAAGTATCACAACATATAATTCTGTCAACTTTCAATGTTGGGTAGCTGAATTATTGACTTGTTAATTATCACGTACCAGCTGCGTCAGTGTCGGAAAACGTTACAGAAGAGATGAGAGGGTGCATGGGAAACATACACGCGCTGCTGTTATAATGCTGGCCTTTGTGAATTGCTTTCCTTTTTCTTTTCTTCTTTTTTCTTTTGGATATCTTATCATGATTTGTTTTATTGTGCATTTATTACCTCCCAATATTTTCTTCTTTTCCTTTTACATTTATTTATTTATTTATATTTTTTTTTTGGGGGGGGGGGGGGAGGGGGGGTCTTTTCTTTTATTGTTGTTTATTTGTTTGTTGTTGTTTTGGGGGATCAACCTATGTACATACTGCACGTTCATTATTTTAATTTCCATAACATCACAACTCATTGGAGAAGCGTGGATCGATCCATTGAAGAGGGTACCGGCATGATTTGGATTCACCTGCCTTAATAGGTAAGTGGAATGTGCATGAACAAGGCCTCGTGGGTTCTATCGTCTTCTTTTCTCACCGTTTTTTCCTGCTCCCACCCCCCCCCCACCCCCCCTCTCTCTCTCTCTCTCTCTCTTTCTCTTTTGTATTTTCCAACTTGTTCACCATTCAATAAAAGGGGCACGTGCCTAGCCCCTCGTGCCTCCCGTAGCTAGGTCACTGTATGAACTTATGAACGTGTAAATTCTGCATGTCTATTATTCTCATATTACCATTTTCATAAGGCAATTCATGTATTATGCATTTCGCTACGCATCATAGTGACGAAGACTGAAATTGCTTTATTCAATATTCATAGAAACCACTATATCGTATTTGTCTCGTTCTATAACAATTCTACTCGGAAGATTAATATGACTGGCAGTTTACTGGATGTGTGAAATTTTAACTCATCATTTAATCACACAATAGTAACATACGAAGTATTTCAATGATAATAATAGTAATAATAAATTTGTTTACCCAGGGAAGCCTCATCAGCATCAATACTGTTCTTCCTGAGGGCCCTGCAATTATTATCACCACAGCATTGCTAGGCACCCATTTTAACCATGGGTTGAGAGGGAAAAACGTGGGTAAAACATCTTGTCCACGGATGTAAGCCCCCAGCGAGGATCGAACCCAGGGCCTTTCGTATGAAAGTCAAGAGCCTTCAACGATACACCACGGTGGTCCCATGGCATTTTATTTCTGATGTCAAGTTAAGATCAACGATGTGTGGTTTGACTTAGACTAAATAAGAATTATAAATAAAATTGAGTTCTGGTATCGAGCAAAAATAAATTTTAGTAAAATACAGCACAATTTACCATCAAATACTTATATGTTGAAATAGATAAGAACTGCAAAATAATTATTTTGAAGTATTGCAGAGTGATGAGTAAATTAACGAGGCATTTTATTATTATCATTTATTTCATGAAATGCCGGGACTATGTCCAGTCTATATACGTACATTGTCAATCTGCTAGGCAGCTGGGGTGCCTCACTTTTAAAAACATATTATTTTTAGAAGTCTTCAACCTTTGAGCCGGATTGGAGCACGCACGAACGGGATCTGAACATAATCTGGTGCAAGCAAATTGCTCTGTGACGTAATTCACGTCAGAACCCACGTGACGCCGTCTTTAAGCTACTGTTTGAATAAGAGAGAGAGAGAGAGGATGAGGTCCTTTTGACAGGGTCCCTCCGATAATACGTCATCTCAACCCTTCCCCAGCGTGTCATGAATAAATAAAAGTCATAAATAAATAGCAAAGACGCGTGTAAAAAAGTGCAATTGTGACGCAATAATCACAAGTCGTGTCACGTGCCGCCACCTGACCTTAAATAAATGGCAGAACGGTCAGAGCATGTACAAGGCCCTCAGAGTAAATAACACACGAGGAATTCCTTGTCCAGCAGCGGTTCCTCAAGTAAATGAAGTGATTACAATTATGATCGACTTTCGCGATTCAACACGTTGGGCCGAAAAAAAAAGGAAATTGAATTTCGGTTGCCGCCATGATTTCGGTCAAGGGGAGTGAGATTAGAGTTCAAGAATGCGACTACTTCTGGGAGATTTATGACGTAACCCAATTTAGTTATAATAAGCATTGATTGACAGCTAGATGAAAGAGTCAAGGCCTTTGACTTTTATATATTGTTGATATTTTTATTCGACCCAACGCCTTCTGAACGATGTGATCGTGATTCAGCTCTTCATTTAGTTTATGTTTATGTCTCCAATATTCATCTTCTACGGTGCACTGTAAAATTGGCATTGGAAAATCTACCTATGCTGGATAAAGAAAATAAGGAACAACATTATTTAAATTTACTTAATTGGTGTTGCATTTTTATCCCATACTGGGTTAAATTTCTGTTCCAATATATTATATTCATCTGTTTACAAATCGTTCTACCACTTTCGATGGCACAAAGCCACAAGTTGTTACTCCATCTGTTTTCACACACCCTCTGCCGATGTCCCATATATCGAGCGCGGGTGCACGCTACTTGCCCGGGGTCTATGCATAACCAATAGACATGGTGGCGGAATTAGAAGCGTAATTGCACGTCTACCCTTTGAGTACAACATCTTTTTAGCTCTACTTTGTTTGAACATGGTATTTTCTGCATATGGCTATGGTATTGTTAAAGTTTGAAAGTCTATTCTCTCGCGTCCTCAACTACCATTGCTACAGAGTATCACTTAGTCTATAATTGTTTTGAGAAGAAGAATGTCTGCACGACACAAATTTTAATTGTTCCTCCACGATAAATTTCTAAAACTGATCGAATTCCTAACTTCATCCCAGACAAGACACGACACCTAATCCTAACTCTAACATTAAACCCGGTTGCAACCCAAGTCCTAACCTCTCTTTGACGAGATAATTAACGGATCAAAAAGTAGGATCACCTCAAATACACATTATTTTACGGAAAACACAAAACGCGTGCACACTTACTGACTTCTCTTTAAAAGTTTTAAAGGGTAACATTGAAAGGAAAATCTTTTGAAAAAAAAATCTCCGCAGTGGGTGGTTACATCAAGAAATAGTTCTAACAGCGCATTAAGATTAGAAATATATACACAAGAAGGATATATTTGCATTGTAGGCTGCACTTGCCATGCTTGCCCAATGAGCACACAGTGAGCAAAACAAAAAATAGAAAGAGACTTAAAGCCAGTACATGCCCCTCTAGAGCAAGCAAATTACAGGTGCGCTACGACAGCCCGAATCCAATTATCACTTTACGTTTGAATTTCAAAGCCTCTACACATCTTCTTCGAAAATGATATTGAATAAATGCATCCTCTATCAATGGTTTATTTTAGTCATACAAATAAACGCATTCAACTTCCTTTTATATTCTACTCATGGCTTGAAGGGAAAGTACCATGTTTAGCATTATCGAATCTTGGCATCAAGCAAGCAGCACTCACATTGCGTCCCAACTGTCTGTCTACATGTTCCGTCACAATGGACTGCATGCTGTTAAAGGATTATACAGGTTGTTAGGTTATAAATTCAAAATGTTTTCAAATAATAAACAGGAAGACAATAGCAAGCAGGAGCATCATGAAAACATTGCCATGGAGATAATATGCGTCATTGTGAAGGCTGGATGACTACAAAATTCCATCAACTGGCTTATTGAATGATGCACATCTATGCCTTCTCCATGGTTGGAATGTTTAATCTCGTCGGATTCGTTTCTGAAATAATGACATGAATCTGCTTAGGAGGGACTTAGTCGGAAATTCAGACCTACCAATAGTGAATGACGTCGCAATTAATGCGGTGCTTCGTTTCCTATATTTGGGTGCAATTTCTATGCGTATTATGTACACTGTAACCCTGGGAAGAAATTATATTCATATTTTGATTGCCCTATATGAATGTTAACCGAGGATATTAAACCTTTTAGGATTGATAAGAAGATATGATACATGCATTGTACATATTTTGTATACGTAGAATCAGATAATGTTGTGTTGATATATTTAAATATCAGATAATTCAAAAGTCCATTATCCCAATGATTCATTTTTTCGAGTGTCCATTTATGCACAGATCAAATTTTCTGAAAGGTTTGTCATAAAATAAACTTCTCTAGGAAAATGGAATTATGATCTGATCATTAAGGTATCAAACTAATGCTTGGATCGATAAACGCCAGGCTGATTTATTTTTGGATTAAAGGTTTAGTTTAACTTATGTTTTCATTCCTATTAATTTCGCGTAAAATTTGATATAAATTAGCATTAAAAATCATTGGCAACTTTCAAAAGAAAGAAAATAATCTTAATGTGGTAAAAGAGATAACTGACTCATTGGTTTGACTTTCGTTTCTATATTTTCTATTCAAAAAACGCACTGAGACTTTTATCTCAATACCATGCAAATATTAAAATCTAGTATTAAAAAGAAGTATGTCACTCGGCGTTTGTATTTCTTGATTATCGCAACTCTTCGAAAAATTCTGATGCATTTTTTGCTTGCCACTATCCTCAAAATACAAAGTTCCCGAAAGATTTGAAATAAACTTGCGTAATCGGTATGACGAAGCTACGTAATACCGAAATAATACCGAAATTTCGAAATGGAAAAACCTCTTCTCGCGTATTAATTCCTCTTTCGTTTCAGTTTATATCGATTAATTTCGACTTTCTGGTTATTGTTGCGATTTACTCGATGAGCGCAAGGCGAAAAGCTTCAGTATGTCTTAAGTTATATAAAGTTATTCCTCGATTTTTGCATTAGTCATCCCCTTAAACAGCGAGCCCTCGGAATTTCTGGGTACCTCCGCAGTATCGAGTACTCATCTTGCACCTTCGAGCATTTTCCCATCCCCACAAGCACGTGATCTGCTTGCTTTATCGATTTATCCAAAAGCTATCGATTGCAGTCGTCTGTTTGACACTGTACGTACATGGCTCGTAATAGAGAGCTGTGTATACATGAAGTTGGTGATGAAATTGACTTGAAATGACAAAATTTATGTTTGCTTGTCATGCCATTTCTAAGCAGACAGCAGATCACCAGGACAGCAAATATTTTACTTTTCCAACTCGCAATTTCTTGGAAGAATATTATGTAGTAGAAATGTATAAAACATAACGATTTTTCTTGAATGCTTGTGAACCATATTGTACAGGCTGTACCCATACTGAACGGCGTGTCAGTATTATATGACATTGGCAAAGATTTCAAACTTGTCCGAAGCTTTTCTTTTCTCGCAGAATCACGGTGTCAAAACACAATTTCAAAAACTCACTCAGTGAGCAGTGTGCGAATCTAGTGGCAGAGGCCGAATATGCATGGAGAAAAGAGCTATAAACAGGGTACCCAGAAATAGCGTTTCGAAACTGTTTCAAAACGTTCGTGCTGGATTGACCAATGAGCTATTAGTGAGCTTTCGAATGTGTGGACTTGAACGCCGTCCTAGAATTTCCACCTACAATGGACTGCTTTGTGAAAGCTGCATACCGCGCTTTGTGCAAGAATGGCTCACCCGTCCACTGGCTTCTCCCTCGTCCACTAGTCAGATCAAGAACACGTCAAACATGGTTTTCCCGTCTTCTCTAAAATGTGAACCTCCTTCACCCATTGTTAGCTTCATGCTTCACCTACTTCGTATGCAATCAACACAAAGCAGTCCAGTGTCGCTTGGACGATCTAGTTGACACATCCGAAAACTCCTTAAAGATCACATTACAAGAAAATCACAAATATGGCAATTTAGAAACTGGGAAGCTTACAGATGGCAATCGTATAAGTTTTATGTCAACTGCGTATCTGATGATTATAAAAACAACATAAATAAAAGCTCTTCTAAGCATCTGGAATATCCGAGGATTCGCCAGAAATATAGCGATGTTTTGATGTCGTCACACTAGGGATGGATCCTGCTTAAGCATACGACGTCCTATAATGGATGAACGTAATTGCAATGCAATTATTTATCAAATTATAAAGAGTTTGGTATATTTAACATGACCTTATTTCACACCATTCTAAAAGGGAAAGTGAAACTTATTCTGATAACTAAAACCGTTTGATTGTAAATACACAGGAGAAGGGTCAATGATCAATGAAATAAACCCCATTTTCAAATTGAAAAGCCCTCCGAATAATATCACAGATTGTATTCGTTCCCTCTTGAAACGCCGAACATGCCCCGGTGCAAGCAGCTGAAAATACAATGGCGTCTTATTTTGTTTACAAGTGACTGATTCCTTTATTTTTTTAACGCTGCATTTTTCATCAAAATAATACCATACACGAAGTTAAGAGTGAGGCAACAGACTAACATTAAAGGGATACTCAACCGCAGATTGTGGACGTTTTAATGCCGCGAGAGGGCACCATGATCGTTACCTGATCATGCCGTTTCGCCGCACAACATGCACGATCCGCGTGAGCTCGAGCTTTCGTGCGAGATTCGGTCGGCTTCGTGCAGACGAAATGTAATCCCACTTAGTCCAACGGACGTGTTCAACGCACAAACTTTGTGTACGAGCGAATGGGGCTTACGCAATCCTGACTTTCTCCACGGCCGCCCGGTGGTGTATCCCTTTAAGACTGACGCTAGCCAAGTAAGAGAAATAAGTGAAGAGGAGATGACAAAACAGGCACTGAAAAATGTGTAAGATGTTATGGGACATCGTCTGCTTAGACAGGACTGGCCCCTGGTGTGTCGTCACACATCTCAGCAGCGTTCGAGGAGCTCTTCAGCTGCTATATCGGGGGCTGTTATTTACCGTTTTATAATTGATAATAATCATTACTTCAAATGTTTCCAAGCGTTGAATTTGGATAACCTTGTTTAATTTATGCCATATATGCAATAAAAAGTATTAAGCCAATATTTACTTTGATGGAATTTTCTTGTAATGTGATTTTTAATAACGCACCCCATTAGACATGTCCTTAGCATCAAACAGTGTTCCACACAAAACACATGAACTCGGGACATATTAAGCATTGTGTAGACTAATTATCCTTGGTAACGATTCGTTTTCCTACGCCATAAAACATCAAGATAATCGGATAATTATCACAGCGAGACTAGACGTCGAAGAAATGGATGACGAGCCGTTATAGTCATAATAAACCAATGCTCCGTAGTGGAGTGCAAGGAGATTGTGAAGCTGTAGTGATACAAATCTTTTTCAGGAGTTTCACGTGTTTTGGAGCAGACGAAATAATAATCAAATCATCATTTAGTCGGTAACTGTGCGGAAAATCGGGGTTTCATTTCGAAACTCCTAAAATGAGTATCATGTACACAATTTTTTTTCGGGGGCTGTAATATCCTTGCGAAATTTCAATTCATCGTTTCAAATCAAATTAAGGGAATGCCTATCGTAAAGCAAACGTGTATATACTAGCCAGTAACAAGGAAATAAGGAGCTGCCATGCGCGCGCGCTGGCACTGTTCGCTTGCTTGTGTATTTGTTTTGTTTGTTTGATTGCTTTGTTTGAATGGGGTTCCTTTAACAATAAAAATGATGGTTTTGGTAGAATGATAGTGTAACAAATTATATCAGTATTGGAAGTTAGAATGTGACGAAACTGTCTAAACGCATTGTTGGGTTCATATAATTTCAGTGAAAATGGACAGTAAATCTGTTGTTCAATTTATATTATACTATAATATACAACAATGATAGAACCATGTTGTTCTTTAAGCTTATATTTCTGATAAGCAGATTTTATTGTTTAGTTACGTGTTTTTTTTTCCATTCCATATTTAAATGATACATGTTCATTAGCTCTCTACAACCAAAGGCCAGAGAAACCAGGAAATTCCAACGTAGAGCGAAGGTAGAAAAATTGGAACTATTGGACGAACTGACAAAAAATAATGATTAAGCTTTCAAAATTCTTCTCCGGGTAGAATCCAAGGAATGTACTTCCTGGCTACGGTGAGCTGAGGGCGTGCAAAGCTATTAAACCCAGCCCAATGTAAGCGCATTTATCTTAATCAGCGCTCGTTACATCATAATTAGTGCTTGCCAAATTGTCATCGTTTTTCTCTTGTTTTCATTGCATGGTAAATAGACGCTCACTCGTGCCTGACAGATTGGGGTGCATTTTGATGCGACGGATCGGAAAATGATTATGAGTAACGCATGTTTAAATTGCCTCACCGCATCCAATTTACGTCTCGCTTTTTTTTTGTTTCTTTCGCTGATTATCTGTCGTATTCTCCATTCATAATCTGATAATATATATGGTCCAAAGTCAATTTGATGGCATTATTGCTGACCACATTGTAAGGGCAGCTAAGGGACAAGGTCATATTATATTAAGGAATATGTAAAAAGAATTGTAACACATTGTGACCATTTTAGTTGCTTAAATATAAACTGCTTATTGTAATAGCACCGTCACATAGGGGTTCATTCACTCCCGCGATGTTCACTCTATCAAAATGTGTACCCCTGATTGCTCCAAACCCTGCAGAAAGTTGCACCATAATAGATACCTGTATGTCAGTGGTAAACACAGTGTTCCTTTACAGAATTAATTCCAGTATGCCATATATCGACTATCGACTTTGAAAGCGCACACACCACACAGGGACACGAGTGAAAATGTTATGTATATTATACAGCAAAAATTAAAAATAGCGGTAAACATGAATAACGTCCTGGGGGCATTTCATTAAGTGTCTTGTCGGTGATATTTTTTTTTACCGACAAATTTGCTCTCAGCCAATCAGATGCAAGGATTTCAATAGCTTATAACAGTAATTGCAACTTGTCATTGATGACAAGATTTATGAAACAGTGCCTTTGTGTACACAATGCGTCATTTAACTGACGCAGGATTGTGTCAGTGACTGACGCGACCTTTTACGCGTCACGTGAGAGTGACATCGTACAAAAAGAAAATGCTGGCGTATCGACTCACTGCATGCATTCATATTGATTATACAAAAGGTTTCCATCGCAGCTCAAAGGAGTTTACGCATGCAGGTGAAATCGCAATTTAAAGAAGAAGATTCGTGTGCAACATGCATTAATAAGATCATTAAGCTAACATTTATTTGAAATCAATACTAGTTCCCTCATCCGATGCAGTTTATTAAATCATAAAGCATCACGGCCCAGTGGATCGATTCGTCAAAGTATACACAAACTAAAAAAATACATTGAAAATAATTATGTTCGGAGATACATGAAAGTAAAAGGGGGAAGGTTGCTCTTTATGAGGCCATATAGGTGCCAAGAATGCAAAATCATTTTTCACATTCTTGGTTTTATCTCAAATAAATATTTCCATCGGCACGAAATTACCAGTCAGGTAATCCGAGAAAGAAGCTTGCAGAGTTTAATTGGAATCCTTGGTATGTTGATCAATCACACCGTTAGCCCCGTTTCGTGCATACAGCAAGGTTAAGAACTCATCTACAAAACTCTTCAATCGCGTCAATGCCTGATAGACTAGAAAAAGATGCGCAATATTAGGAAATTGGAGCAGATGTCATGGCGGGTATACCACGGATGAAAACGAGAAGGAAAGTGGAAACGGCTTACACGATCGTTCAGAAATATTTAAATTGTCATTTTTATTTCTCTCTCTCTCTCATTTCGTATTTGATAAGCGTTCCGTTTCTCCAGAAGTCAAGTCCATACCCCTCTTACGACAACATTTAAATACTGGCTGCCTTCGGTAAGGCATTTATGTCTATCTGCTATTCCACGCCCATGGGACCTAGTAAAATGTTGAAAAACAAAGTAATGTCCTTGCAGTGACCATATCACGGAGTTGAAATGGTGCACACATTGTGATCGTGAATGAATCCGATGGCCAGGTAATTATCAGCACTTAAGTGGTTTCACGTATTTAACGCTACGTAAAAATTCATATCTTTATCTTTCTCTGCCACTTAAGAGAGATGTTGGCCCCTCAGGAAGAAACTACAAATCTGCTTTGTGATGCGATATTATCTTAAGATCCATTTAGAATAAGATTTATAAAATCTTCACAGACATGCCGCTTCTCAATAGATCTGAGACTGACTAAACTCTCCATTCAGCGGACGCCCATGGGTTCCCAAAATCACCCCTAGATTGGCTAGAAGCACTAAGAAATGCCCATTGACCTCGGCGGCCTACTGGCAACAAGTTGAAAAAAAATGAAGCGAGGGATGATGTTGAACTTGATGAAAGTTGATCGCTTTCTGAAATCACGTGAACTTTAAGAGTGACTCCACTTATCCATCTTATCGAGCAATCGCAATTCCATCAGTGCTTCCCTTGATGGTATTTCCTCGGGATCGCAAATTGACCACTGAGGGACACGAGAAAGGAATCGGCATTCTCGTATCGTTTTGAAGAGGAGTGGCCAAAGCGCAATCAGGTAATCACTGCTAAGGATTTGAACAGCTCAATACAAGATGTCAAACACTTGCCCTCACCATCCATCTCGAGGAAGAGAGAAAGATTGCTGTGAAATGACCGCTTAATAATGTGAAAGTACCACTAATCGAATGGATACGTTGACGGTGTCGTTTTAAAGATGCTTGAGTGATCAGTAAAACGTCGTTCATTTACAGCTCTGTGCCCATCGGGACTCAAGTTTGCGTATTTCGCAAGATAAAACAATGTACTTCAACCATGCATGTCGCTAAATGCGCTAATTGGCTATTACTCCTAAAAATCGGCGGATGTATACTTTTATTTTTTAAAATATCTTTCATAAAAAGCTTTTCCACATAAAATTCACTGAAGCGTCACAAAGAGATATAATTTGAAAGTGTAGTGCCTCTTTCTTAAGTGCCCTTGAGCACAACGTTTGATGAACGTCTTATACGTTTCCGGCAAACCCCTCTGAAATGATGAGCTTACCAACATGACCAAAGAGTGGTAACTTGTCATTTTGAATAGTCATCTGGGAATTGGGTCATCCCAGTAGACCAAGAGCCCAGGAGATCGACACAAAAAAAAAGAAAATATATTGGAAGAAAATTCCAAAACTTCCACGAGGCCGACAACCAACGAAACTTACAAACAAAGAAATTCATAAGGGAGATAAAACAAAAAATATATCGGTTTCGTAGGCTGCCGGTCAGGTGAACCTCAGAAAAGTTGTCAGAGGGCCCGCGAGACCGACATTGTCGATCTCGTGGGCTGTAGGCCTCCTCGACTGTAGCCGGGAATAGACCTGTTTACTAATTTTATGCATACTTCTTGTAAAAAAAAAGTTTCTCTTGACGACTCTAAAACTTGCCGGAGGCTTGCCCGAATTAGCAACAACTAATGTATGCAAAATGGATTCCATCTATAGAGATACCATTATGCATATAGCAGGTGCACTAAAAAGTTGGTAACTAGGAGTTCTGGGCCCTCTTGCGTAAAAAGTTGCGATTAAACGCAACTCAAAATAATAAACGCAACTTGATTTTCAACCAATCAGGATTGCGTATTTGGGACTTGCGTTAATTTTTTTGAGTTGCGTTTAATCGCAACTTTTTATGCAAGAGGGTCCCGGAAAGAAACATGCATACATTGAAATACATTAGTAAACAGGTGTAATGAGAAAATTTTGGTTTATGAGAGAATTCCTTGAGAAATTGTTTTGACGTTGCACTTCCCTGGTAACTTGAGAAAATGGAACAAACGAGATGACATACAACTCACAGATTATCATTTAACTTCACCATGCATTTAGCATTCCAGTAACAACATTTTAAAAACTGATAAAAATGTTTACTTCAAATCATATGGCGGCAATTCCATTTATGGGACATTTATAAATAGGATAACATTTCTAGCATAATCACATTTTTATAGAAAAAAAATCATAGTCATTGTAATGCAAGAAAGAAACCACAAAGTCAGCATGGTCAGTGGTCAAATTTAGTCATCTTTTTTTTTTAATTTTGAGATGAAATGAGAGATATCGTATATAGGACACCTTTCCTGGAAATGTTCATAAAGAAAAACTGCACTCAAGGTACTGCCTTATCATTATGTACAATAAACCACATTTTGAACGAAATCGAGCTCCACTCTTATGATTAGCCGAACGCCAGTGTCTGTGTATACAGCATCATGAAGTGACAGAGAATTCAGTCGGACAGGTCGAAGCAGGTCGTAATTGCGAGAGTGCTGGGCTCCAAATTATCACAAATACGATTTATTTTTCTCTCTCTCTCTCTCTCCTCCAAATAAATCTCTCGCGAGAGTTTCATCACCTGGAAATAATGCAGCCCTTTCGTAAAAGGAAAACGACATTTACTGGCACTGTGGCCGACCTGAAGCAGGCTTTCCGAAACATTGCCAGGTCCCTTGGCCATACCTTATTTTCTTCACAATCATTCACCGCCAATGTACGTTCCTTATAGTACGCCCACGCCACATCCAGCGGATAAAATTCACTCGGTTTATTCTGTCTGTAAAATAAGATTGTAGTTCCATGATTTGACACACAAGTTTACACTGTCCATACGGTGTGAGAGTTCTACGACACATGCTTCACTGAAAATTTACTTCATTAACCGAATACCTAAGTTCGTAACATCAACCCTGTACCAAACACAATAACCCAAGCCCTAACCCTAAACCTAAACCTAGAACTAATCTAAATCAAATTGCAACCATAACCCTATAACCCTTCATCTTTGACGAAATAAATCTCCGAGTAAATGTTGACGGAGCAAATGTCTGGTCACGGCTGTGAGTAGGAGTGATCAAAAACAAAACGTAACAATATCGACACTGCATGGACAGCAAAATGTTGTTCGGTTTTAAAGATGACAAATATATATATATATACGGCATTTCGCTGTCCTATACAGTGCCAGATTTCACGCCCCGTATCTATCCTCGCTGATACATCACACAGTGTGGACAGCGAAATTTCATGATTCAATGACTGTGTGGTGACAAAATAATGTGAGATCTTTTTTATTTATTGAAATGTGGCTTTAGTACCAAATATTACATGTACTACGTGCTATAAAAATCTGATGATGACGATGATGATGATGAAGATTATCATTATTAATACTATTATCAATATTCTTGTTATAATTATCATTATCCTGATAATTTTTTTTGTTATAATTATTACGAGTGTCATTATTATATTTTCGTCATTACTATCATTATTATTATTATCGTTGTCAATATTCATGTTATCATTAATAGTGCTATTATCAATATTAACATTTTCTCCCTTGCCAACGTTAATTTGCATGCAGATGATAGTCATGTCGCAATGACCGAGTAGTAAACTAAGACTTTATTTGATTGCTGGCCTACATACATTACATCAAGGACAGATAAAAATGTATACTGTGAACATTTCATCAAATTTATCCTTGTACAACGCACAAAGCGTAATTCCAATATGCCAATTAATTAACTCATGCTACAAAATTATAGTGCTGTGAGATTAGTTTAGGTGTTTTTTTTTTCAACTTTATTATTTTTCATGGGGAAAGGGAGTTCTCGGAGATAAACGTCAAACATTTGATTTGATTTATTGATTCATTTTCATTCTCATTTACAATTTTCGATAACAAAACAATGAAATATGTGAACATAAACGTACATAACATAATCAGTAAGCACTGAAAATGAAAATGAAATCAGGGGCCAACAAGAAGCAAAGCTTGTAAATAGCTAGCCCCTGAATGACGAACTCAGATACAAGAATAAAAAGTATAATAAATTATGTACACTCATATTTATGAATATAAATACATATGGTATGAAAGGACGTTGATCGTTATACGCATGGCAATTACAGAGTAGAGATGCAAATCTTATCAATTTTTCTTAGATCATTTAGTTCTATTAACAAAAATTATATAATTTCTCATTAATTCCGAAAAGAAATGTTGGAGCGGAAATAAATAATTCTTACCGAACAATTCGAAAAAAAATTACAATATTTTTTTTTAATAAATAAAGGGAGGCAATTATGCTTTCCAGTAGGACGTAATCATTTTCAGCATGTTTTCGTGGGTTTGTTGTATATTTTTCTGATGCAAACTAAAGAGATTTGTCTGCATGGTCATAAATTGGAAAGGACTTCTAGACAGTGTCTCTTGAAAAACATTTCCTTATACACAAACCTAAAGAGTATCTTCAAAGTGACGTATAACATGTATAATTATGATGTTTTGTACTGTAACCCAAGTGATATTTATTATTATACAGCTAGACAATTGTAGTCATAAACCATCCCTCGAGATTTCTTAAGATGTAATATCACTCACTGTCTGTGAAGTTTCAGTTTCTGTTTATTTTTATTTCCACAAATCAATAAAAATGCAAGTCATATATTTTAGAGTAATACAAATCAATCACATAATGCAAGAAAAAATATATAACAGAGTAGTTCAATGATTAACATTCATGTATTACAGTGTGTTTCTTGAAAAAGGAAACCGAACTTTCTCCAGCAACATTTCATCAAATAAACATAACTGGATTTATTGTAGTGCATCATAAAAATTGGAATTTTATCCCCTTCCATATGCTACCACATTTGTGATGATAAAGCCTGAGATTGTTGAACTAAAACAATTTTAAACTAAAAATGTAAAAATTGATTTGCGTTGGGTTTCCTCTTTTGCCTCCTAAAGTAAAGCAAGGCTTGTTGTGGATAGGCCTGGGTTTTACAGACAGGCAGAAGAACAGAATAGTAGAAGGGAGGAAGAAGGAATTAAAGAAAAGAAGGGGAAAGAAAGCTATAGGAAGGGGGAATGGAAAGAGAAAGGAAAAAAATACAAGACAAAAACAAAGATTGTCACAAGAACGGGGACGCACTGATACTGACAAGACAAGAAACTACAGACAAAATGATAATTGTTGTAAGGGGATCTGCAGCTGGTACTTCACTGTGAAGTTTTCAACACTACGTCGCAGCGTAGTGAATGCAGTTCATGTATCATTACAAACACTTTAAGGGGTCCCTGCAATATCACCCCCCCCCCCCCCCCTCACCCCGCCTCCACAAAAAAAGGGGAAAATGATAGACTCACAGCTTTTTTTATATTATGCACCAATACCAAGCGACATTCGAGAAGTTTACACGAGATGAATAAAGAAATCATAATGCAGAAACCTCAATGTACATGATGAATAGATGACTAACTGCATATGCCTGAAGGTGAATCATAAATTCTGCCTTTATAGACTATTCTTATCAGTTGTATGGAGAGTTAGTTTCTTCACACTAAGTCTTCTCTTTATTAGACTATTTCGTTTCATATCCTGTGTTATTATCTCCCCGAATTCCATTTGAAATGGGATGACATTTTTTTTTTCAGAATCGTCACAACGCGTATATTACACAGATGTAACAGATGATCATATCTTAATATAAATTTGGTGAGCAGTTATACACACATTTCACATGTATTATGGTTCACAATATTAATGCAAGCTGTTAGCATTTATGATTCATGCAGAAATCAACGAAATGCTGTATTTAATCTGATACTTTAATTGTCAGCTCGTAAAAATTTATATCATGTAGTCTATCCTAGATACAAAAGAAAATATTTTGCGCTTAGATTAACAGGGTATTGGCATGAAGTAGTATCATATCAGACAATAACTGGGAAAATGATTACCACTCAGTTATGAAGTATATTGATATTTTGTCGACGATTGTTACAGTCACATGGAAGTTTTACCCTTGAAATAAAACTTCGACAACTAGTGACTATTGACATTGTACTATATTTGTATACATTGTGATTTTAAAGTTCATTACATCCGCTGCAAGATATCCATGAGAGTATGTGTAGCAGCTTTAACATGTTGCAAATAGTTTTCTTATGAAATCATGAACCGTAACAAATCCTTTATGGTGTCAAATAATCGTCAATAGAACTGAATTGATGTAAAATCATCTACACCATGACAACAGTAAAATGACTAACAAAAGGGCCATTTCATTCTCAGATATCGTCAGTGCACATGGTGGGAGCTTGGCACCGAGTAAAAAAAAACATTCGTTAGATTTTCTTTCTTTTCCTGGAGCATTTTGAATAAGAATTCCATGTCGTTTTCACGGTTCTATACAGTGGGTTCGAAAGGCCACAAGATGTGTATGTCGATAAGGGTTTCACGAATGTTTTGAGATGAATGTACAATTTACGTATAGTATACAATTACGTACATTTTGTGCGTCATTAGTGTTTTATGCAATCACCTCGAACCCCACCCCACCCCCACCCCTCCCCCAACCACGCGCTCCCGCAATGAAGAGCTCAGGTACATTATTCCATTGTTTTTTTAATGTACAAAAAATTCTGGAAGTTACCATCTTCATGTGCTATTTTATTCAGTATATACGCCATGGAATATTCACAAGTACCTTTTCTCCCGACAGTATACTATACTGGTAATTGATTTCAATTTAGACAGAACTGAATACATTATATGTTGCTTTTAAATGGAAAGCTGTAGACAACTCGAAGAGCAACAACACAATCATTCCAATGATTGTGTACGAACAGACATAGAAACCTATTTGTATACATCAGGCAAGTGCGAAAATGATCGATTAATTTGACTGACTGTTCAACATAATTCTCACGTTATATGAGAGTAGTTCTGAATGTAGTTCAAGGTATGATTGATGGATGGGGAGATTTTCTGTCCCCATAAGGCTTTTTTCTTCTTAGTGTATACAAATAACATTTTCATTTCCATTTTCAATTTATTTCACCCTTGAATGTAATCTCCTTCGGATAAAATGACAGAAGGAAATGTGGCGACCATGAAAAATAACGCCAACAGGCAGCGAAACATGCCTAAGCTTGAATGTTCCATTCACCTTGGAAAGTATATCCATCATAACACAAATTGATAATGAAAATAATTATTATACCGAGAGGACATCAGATGGAATATTTGACTGACATAGGGTTTTGGACTGGCAAGGTGTACATTACAAAAATATAAAAACTTTAAACATTGTTCATCGGGAAGGGGTGTCAGAACCCCTGAAACAAAAACACCAAAGTGCCCTTTGACAAGCTTTGCACCCTAAAATGGTCTGCATGCGAAGAAATTGCATTTTTCACCTTCTCACTATGATAACTCAGGAGTATTTTATTCAATTCAGTTCAAATTTATATAACATAATTTTGAATATTCTAATTTTCTTGAGGTCCAATTTAATTTCAATTAGTTACTTTATTAATAAGTTATTCGATTGTAAAAAATGTATCACTTTTTAAAAATGGCCCAAAAATATTGTCAGGGTGATACAAACACACCCATTTCACAAGGCATAGAAGAGCCTGTTTGGTATCTGTGGTATGTGACTGCCAGGCTGAAATGGACTAATAGTATTCATGTGTATATTACACATATACCAAGCAAGCTCCCCTATGCTGCATGAATGGCAGTGCGGAACTTTTTGGGTTTTTTTAATATTTGTATTTATCATTATCATTGCTCGTTACGGATGTTGGAATGTTTTCCAGGAATGTTTTCCAGTTTCGCTTTACGAATCTTCCTTGCTATAGAATTACCTCTAAATGTGTTTTTTCGCAATGCAACAGGATAAAAATAGATTACTAATGGGTGGGTAGAATGTGTCAGGTTTTTATTAGTTCTAGAATAGTGTTGTACGCACATTAACTTGGAAAGTCATCGCTTGGTTGTACAATGTATAATAATAATATTTTAATGTCACAATACTGTTCAGTGTCTTAGTACTGGGGAAAGAGGAAGTGACTTTGGGGCAAGGTGCAAAATTAGAAGAGTTCACAAAAACGAAACAATAACACACGATGAATTTATATACAGCTTATGGTCTGACCGTATAAATAGAATTTATCTTATTATGATATCTTATGTATCACAGCTTATATGTCACTGTTGATTAAACGGCCCACGAAAATAAACGTATTACAACATCATCGTGCACTATGAACCACTAAAATATAAGAAATGGGAAGAATTTATAGTAATGGTCTAAATATTACGCCTATAAAAACTGGCTACAATGGAAGTGCTGTATATTCTTATGTCAGTTATGTTGGGGTTTTTTCTTCTCTCTTCCTTTTTTTTTCTTGTTCTTTCAAATGTGTTGGTCTTTATACTTTAGAATTTTACTTTGGAGTGGCCCATAATATTTAGAGTTGAATGACTGAAAAAGGTTATATTTTTTGTAAACTAAGAAGTCATTTACTGTAAATAAACTTGATTCGTCTTTATAGGCAATCATTTTTTTTAACCCAACTGGCATACCTTAAGTACATAATAATAAAAAAATTGCCTCCTTAAGGCTTACTTGTGTACTTTTCCGGCTCCGCCCCCCCCCCCCTTTTACAAAATCCTGGATCCGCCCCTGATCTTAAATGTGCATTAATGGGTATTATGACTACACATGCTGAGACCGTGTCCAGGAGAGGATCCATGATTTCGGAAAAGAGTGGGGGAGGCACGGTGCTGAAAAATTACACAATAATTATTGATGGGCAGTATTTTCTTGTTGTGTAGCTAAGCCTGTTCTAAGGTATGCATGAAAGACTTCAAGGGGTGTGCGGGCTGGTGGCACCCCCCCCCCCCCCCCCCCCCCTTAAATCCGTCAATGGTCTTGGATTATGGCATAAAACACAATAAGGGCGAAAAGTGAGTACTTACCGAGAGTGATGTTTGGCAGAATGTCATCCCGGGCGTTGATCTGATCGATGGCATAGACCATGGCATGCATCCACTTAAGACCCCGAGGGTTAAAGTCCCCACATTCCCCGTCCTGCGCATCATGAAGATCAAACAGCCCACCGAGGACGTAGTTGCCATCCCGCCGGTAACTCTTGGGTAAAGCACCTGCCACGACTCCGGTCCCATTGGCCAGCCCGGCCACCAAGGTGGTCTGGATTACTGTCGAATCGAGTGGGTTAACGGCGGTGACATTCTCCCCTCCAGCAAAGAACAGGTGAGATAGTCCCGCGAGGAGAAGGAGGAGCGACGACGGTGGTTGCATTAGCAGACGACATGACGATAATTTGTGTCGCCTCTCACCCGCCATAACTGCATGGCCTAGGCGCGGCGACGCTCGGCCAAGTACAAAAATTCCGTCACACACACACACTTCCAAATACAAATACAAAAGTTAAGAAGGCACGCGATTGCACGAATGCCAGGCCATCGAAAAGAAATGGCAAATTCACACTATCGCCCAAAGTCAATGAACATGGCTTGCCACATCGAAGGCGAAACTGAGTAGGATCCGATGAAATAATTCCATTTTTAAAGGCCTCGAACAAGTGGTCGAATTAATTCCGCTTCCATTAATTCACGGCAGACGAGCACGCACACACGTCCCGCCAGCTCACGGGCGCATCTTCTGCAAATGACAAACAAAATGAGATAATACATTAGCGGTGGGTTCTCTGGCCTGCATGGCGAGCAGACAGGTAACTCTCGGGCATGCGCGGTACAGAACAAGGATTAAGATATTAGTAAACGAAGAAGCTTGATGGGAGGAATGTTAATTTGTAAACAAATTTTTAGGCATTTTACTCCCAGTGTTAAAGATCGTATGCTCGATCTGTAATGAAAAACACAAGTCAGAAAAAATTGGAACCAGCGGGACTCGAACCTGTCATCTACTGCTTGCCGGGCAGCGACTTAACCCCCAGGCTATTCTGGTTCACGGCCAAGTCACGATGAACTGGAATCAGAACTGTGAACCAGAATAGCCTGGTGGTTAAGTCGCTGCCCGGCAAGCAGTAGATGACAGGTTCGAATCCCGCTGGTTCCAATTTTTTCTGACTTGTGTTTTTCATTACAGATCGAGCATACGATCTTTAACACTGGGAGTAAAATGCCTAAAAATTTGTTTACAGATTAAGATATTATTTAACATTCAGGGTTTTACTCTGTAGATTATGGTGTTAACAATGCCTGCATTGTAACGCCAGTATCTGATTAAATGCTTATGTTTGTTCTTTTCTTCGTGAGCATGACAGACGTTTCAAATGTGAAGGGGGAAAAAAACCCTATCAATATTTCCATATGACCTGACCGTCCTTGACAATACCCAGAACTGGGGAGCATTTCATCAAGCATTTTGTCAGTGATTTTTACTGACAAATTTGCTCTCAGCCAATCAGATGCAAGGATTTCAGTAGCTTATAACAGTTGTCGGTGAAAATCACTGACAAAATTGTTGATGAAACGCTCCCCAGGAAACATGGTTCTTGGATACCCAGTGAAATATAAATGTTTCTGTAGCTAATTGAGATTTGGTCCTTTGATCCCCTCATAGTACTTACCACACGCCCTCACGGTGACCATATTATGTAAGGAATACTCTCAAGGGACTCACGGAGTGGAGATGGTGCAGACATTGCGTGCGTGAATGAATCCGATCACTGAGGTAATGCGCTAAGAGACGTTTCGTATGTACAAATCCAGACTTATTATATTAAGATATTAAGCGGTTCATATCTGATACAATTAAAACGTCTAAATATGCTGTCTATGTAAATGTCTTTTTTTAATTTGACGAACTTCTAACCTTCCATTCAGCATGGGAACATCGCCAACATTGTAGGTAAAGTCAACTATACTCAATTTTCTCCCACGAGCTCGATTATATTTTGCAGCAAAAATCTGATCACTCTGGGGATATCCCATTATAAGCATCAAGCGATGCGACCCATGATCAAATGGCGCTTTCCTATTAGCTAAAGTATAACGGAGAATTATGTGGTTATGGCGAAGTATAATGAAAATCGTACGATACTAAACTTCACCTATATAGTTTTGTCCAGGATAAAATCTAATTGTCAAATTGAAGCTAATTCGTTTTTCCAATTACACACCGTGAACAATATTAGCATTGAATCCGTATTTTCATTATACCGTATTGTTATCTTTATACTTTCAGTTTCAAATAATCACTCCCCATGCTCGCTCTCTCTCTCTCTCTCTTCCCCATTCTCACATATTCTGTTGATATAATTATAAGCAGTGGATTTATGAAATGAATTCAGGATGGCTAGTGCAACAAATCCATGTATTATAAACTCTCCGAAAATGATACACAGACTTTTTTATATGAAACATGTAATAGATTTTTAAAAACAAAAGCTTGTAGATATAATCAGAATTAAAGCTAAGAGGGAGAAAATTTGAGAATTGCTTTTTTTCTTCTTTTCTCATTTTTTTTTTCATTCACCAAGTCACGCAGAAGCAAAACAAAATGATTACAGAATTTTGAATATTTCTACTTTTTCGTTAGAAATTGATGTCCGTTTGATATCATGAAGGCATACTTGACAACGTTCTATAATGCTTATGTAACTGAAAATCTGTTTTACCTACTGTAGAAACTTATATAATATAACATGTTTCATTTTAAATCTACTGAATACAGATTTGGTAAAAAGGTTTAACAATTAAGATAGGAAAGAAAATGTATTAAAAAGAGGTGTTTATCTAATTTACATAATTATACTTCACTGCGTTACTCAATAAACTCGAGTCATTCATTATCAAAAGTATGTAATAATATTACACTCAACTTCATGACAGTTTCAACTTGTGAACAATGTGCGTTCAACAACATGAAATCAACGAGATCTATTCGCAACAAGGGATTTCAAAATAATACTGCTCATAAATCAGACAAAATAATGTAACGTGATTGCACGAATGCTCTATACACGGCTAGCTGTATCTACCTGCATACCTGCTTCACCACATCCCTGTTTTTAATCTGATTTTCAGCGATATAATTCAATTGGCTTATTTGAAAAGAAAATCCTTCTAAAAGAAATACGGAATTTGTCAGTGCACATTGAGGTATCACCAGATTAAACACGTCTTTGCACTACCCCTCAGTGCTACGTTCAATAGACATTAGGGCTTTGGGGGAGAATCTAATGTAATTTATCGAAAGTTAATTGCAAGACAGTCGCTCCGGTCACGCTATTTTGACAAATTTGACAATAAGATACTAATCATGTTTTGGGGTTTGTTCGTTTTTACATCTCTTCCGGATGATGAATACGAATCATTTTAGGGAGATACAACCAGACAGCACAGGGATTTTCTTGAAAATAGCTTGTTTTGATAGCGTGTCGAAATGCTACAGTATAATTCACTTATTGCCCGGGCATCACGCTTTGTCAAACGCTGACGAAACTGGTATTCATCACGAAATTCTCGTCATCACAATATCTTCAGTAACCCTCCAGTCATTGTCTTCATTTCTATACTAATCTTATTTTCCCCTTTTTCCTGCTCTTTCGTTTTGTTTATGGGGGAGTGAGTGCGTACGTGTGTGCGTGTGTGTGTACATGTTATGTTATAAATAGAAATTAATAAAGATTACTGGGAAAAAAAGTACATTGTATGTGGGGTTACATGCACTTTGCATTTCCTTTAAACTGTCGTTAACTCTCAAAATCGCATTACGATTTAAATAGTTTTGAAGTTATTAATCCCATAAACTATATGATGGTGATTGATTCGGCAGCACATGGGTGTTTTTCTGAAGAAAAAAAAATCTTCACTACACGGAAATACCCGCTTCTTAGGTTATTCGTACTTTTCAATTCAACAAAGACTTGTTTTATTCAGTGGAATTGGACTGCGAATCCAAGATAAATAACTTCACTTCAATTCTAATCACTGTATTGATTTGGAATTCCATATCATAAGGAAATAACTGTACATTCATTGAGCAAGAAAATAAGAAAAGGACTGACAAAGCTTTCAATTCATTGGATAACACGGCAACCGGAAAGGAAGATATTCAACCGCAGATTGTGGAAGTTTTTTTGCCGCGAGAGGGCGCCATGTTCGTTACCAGATTAGTGTCCCTGTATTAAAGAGTTGCGACATGGACGTCCCACTTTTCTGGAAACAAAATGGCGTTCGAATTCTTTCTATTGAGAACACCCAGGTGCTCACCGGAATTGAATAGAAATGTTACGTAATAGTGGAAACAAAATGGCGTTCAAATCCCCAGTTGTCGCATCTCTCTAATACAGGGACACTATACCAGATCATGGCGTAGCGCCGTGGGGCGCGAACCTCTTCAGACAGCCTGAGCTCGAGCTCTCGTGCAAGATTCAGTCGGCTTCGTGCTGTTAGAAATGCAAATGCAGTAGTCCGATCAACGGTTTACGAAAGACAAGCTTGAGCTGATGGACGCGCTCTCGACGCACAAACTTTGTGCACGAGTCATAGTAAGAGTGAATGGGGCTTACGCAATCCTCACTTTCCCCACGGCCGCCTGGTGTCCCTTTAAAGAATGCTATAAAAACCCGGATTTGAAATTTGGATTTGAAGAAAAGTTTAAGTGCATAAAAGAGACAAAACTTCGTATTTTCGACAATGGGTGCGATTTAAAGTAGGCCTGTACCGAGATGCGTTATTGGCCCATTCAGAGAGTTTGAGAGACGTTTGAAAACTCCAATAAATTAATCCCCTAAACTATAGGATGGTGATTGATTCGGCAGCACATGGGTGTTTTTCTGAAGAAAAAAAAAATCTTCACTACACGGAAATACCCGCTTCTTAGGTTATTCGTACTTTTCAATTCAACAAAGACTTGTTTTATTCAGTGGAATTGGACTGCGAATCCAAGATAAATAACTTCACTTCAATTCTAATCACTGTATTGATTTGGAATTCCATATCATAAGGAAATAACTGTACATTCATTGAGCAAGAAAATAAGAAAAGGACTGACAAAGCTTTCAATTCATTGGATAACACGGCAACCGGAAAGGAAGATATTCAACCGCAGATTGTGGAAGTTTTTTTGCCGCGAGAGGGCGCCATGTTCGTTACCAGATTAGTGTCCCTGTATTAAAGAGTTGCGACATGGACGTCCCACTTTTCTGGAAACAAAATGGCGTTCGAATTCTTTCTATTGAGAACACCCAGGTGCTCACCGGAATTGAATAGAAATGTTACGTAATAGTGGAAACAAAATGGCGTTCAAATCCCCAGTTGTCGCATCTCTCTAATACAGGGACACTATACCAGATCATGGCGTAGCGCCGTGGGGCGCGAACCTCTTCAGACAGCCTGAGCTCGAGCTCTCGTGCAAGATTCAGTCGGCTTCGTGCTGTTAGAAATGCAAATGCAGTAGTCCGATCAACGGTTTACGAAAGACAAGCTTGAGCTGATGGACGCGCTCGACGCACAAACTTTGTGCACGAGTCATAGTAAGAGTGAATGGGGCTTACGCAATCCTCACTTTCCCCACGGCCGCCTGGTGTCCCTTTAAGAATGCTATAAAAACCCGGATTTGAAATTTGGATTTGAAGAAAAGTTCAAGTGTATAAGAGAGACAAAACTTCGTATTTTCGACAATGGGTGCGATTTAAAGTAGGCCTGTACCGAGATGCGTTATTGGCCCATTCAGAGAGTTTGAGAGACGTTTGAAAACTCCAATAAAATTAGCTCATAAGCGCTTTATATGCTCAAAGCTGCACTTAAGTACACAATATATACAAACATGGAGGTGGTGAGCAACGTAGTAGACGTACGTGCTACACATGACTTGTACAAAATACTATACATATCTATATATTATATGCGCACATCGGACAGCGATTTCTGTTTTCAGTCATGATAATAATATCTAAAATGAGTGAGGAACGTGGCAAAATTCAGAACCTTTCTAACATAGTATATCATTTGTGTTATTTGATTTGATTTCAATTGTTTATAGCAAAAATTATTATATACATAGCATTTATATTGCGCTTAATACAATGTTTCTAAGCGCCGAAGTAGTATTATTACCTGACTGCTAATAAATTATGGTCTAATCATGTACATTACTTATGTAAAAAAGTATTTGCAGGTCTTGCCATGCTCAGGAGAGTAAAACCATATGTTGATGAAACTTCAATGAAATTATTATATACATGTCTTATTCAATCACAAATTGATTACTGTTGTGAAATTTGGGGGAATAGATCTTTGAGTCATATAGAAAAGATAACGAAATTACAAAAGAAAGCTGCCAGATTGATATTAAATTGTAATATATATACTCCATCTAATAAATTATTTGGTCGTCTGAAATGGATGCCTTTTAAGGAACGGGTTAACTATTTTAGATGTATATTTGTTTTTAAATGTCTTAATGATTTGTCTGCTGATGTTTACAAAGGTTTTTTTAAAAGAAGTCTCAACGAAATATAATATTAACACTCTGCAATGTGCTAATCATGACCTTATAATTGGTAAATGTCATACAGAATATTATAAGCATGCAATATGTAATGACGGTGCAACTCTATGGAATAATTTGCCTATAAATATCAAGCAAACAAGTAATTTAAACAATTTTAAATTTTCCTTGAAGAAGCATTTTCTGAATCTGAGTTAAGATATTGTCACTGTTTGGAATCAACATTATTTTATTTTTTTCTGCTCCCAAGGTTTCCCTTTCTCTATCTCTCATTCTTTATATTATCATTGTTTATCCTTACATCAGTAAGTTTAATAGTTATGATTACTGACACTGATTATTTATTGTGGCTTAGTTTTGGTACAGTTTTATTGAATTCGTTTATAATTATTTATGTTACTGCTTATTTGATATATGTATGCTCATCTGATTGTAATTCAAATCATTTTTAATTGTATATAGTTTTTGTGTTTTTTTTTTTGTATTTTCAGGGCCCCATGGAAGATCAACTTCTGTTGAATGGGCTACCCTGATGAAATAATAATAAATAAATAAATAAATAAATAAAGCAAGTGTGTGCTTGTAAGTAAGTAACCAGGGGACCCACGGCTTTACGTCATATCCGAGGGACTTGGTAATGAGGATTAATGCATTTGTACCAAAAGGCATGCAGGCTAAAGCGCATCGATTTGGCTTCGAACCCGGGACCCCTGCTCTACCCCAAGTAAAAACATGAATAATTCGGCAAAAACTATTTTAGATTACAAGCAAAGGTGTGTAGGGCCTAGCGCTCTGAATGAGGGAGAGATGTCGGTTTGATTCCCATTATAAAACAGTTTATCAACTTTTTACAAAATCTGTCAAAATGAAACGGCGGAAACATGGAGAAGGTTAAGATTAATCTACCCAACACTATTCATTCATTATCCATTCATTTCTTCGCTTCAGATAATTTTGAAAAGAATGATTCATGCCGAATCAATCCATAATGAGAATATGAATACGACATTCTATTTGAATGGTGAACATTAGCCTTTAAAGCGGCAAGATAAAGTCAACACAATTATCAAGGGAAATTTGAGTATCACATTAGAATTACTTCGAAGTTGATGGATGAGTTCATAACGCTATTATCTCATACCATCGATGAGACTTGTTCTTCATGCACCAATGTTTACATTGTCATAGCGACCCCTCATCACTGCCAGATTTAGACGAAGATTATTGGATTATTGGTCTGCTGGACGATACCATCCGATGATTTAAAAAAATATATTTCTGTACTTTTTAAAATTTATTTATTTTTTTTTATTTTTATTTATTTTTTTTTATTTTTTTTTTATTTATTTATTTATTTATTTATTTTTTTTTTTTTTTTTTTTTTTTTGGGGGGGGGGGGGGGGGCAATGACAATGAAGCAGTTATTACGTGTTTAAAAGGGGGAGTCCACCCTGGGGAGCGTTTCATCAAGCGTTTTGTCAGTGATTTCTACTGACAAATTTGCTCTCAGCCTATCAGATGCAAGGATTTCAGTAGCTTATAACAGTTGTCGGTTAAAATCACTGACAAAAGGCTCGATGAAACGCTCCCCTGATTACAAGTTGATTTTACAAGAAGCAGAAATACTAAAGAAACTGATCAGTGAAGGTTTGAGCAAGATACGATAAAAAGTAAGAAAGTTATGATTTTTTAAAGTTGTAATCAATCTATCATAAATTGGCAACTCCGTAACGTATATCGTGCGAGCTCCCCTCCCATTTACCCTGTACCCCAAAAATTATTCATTCCCATTTTCTCTAAAGAAATTATTCGATCATACATGCAGCTTAGATATAATCATTGCTCGTAAGCTTTTACACAAAACCCTGTGTGAAACAATCTATTCCGTTCTCAAAAACTGTAAACTGTACAGAGCAAATGGGAGAGCAGCTCACAAGATACGTCACGGAGTTGCCAATTTGTGTTTGATTGATTAACTTTAAAAATTCATAACTTTCTTTTGCTCAAACCTTCACTAATATGTTTCTCTATTTTTTCTGCTTTTATTCAAATCAACTCAATACGAGGGTGGAACTTCCCCTTAAAACCTCAGTCCCATATCTATCTGTTAGCGATAATTATACCTATACCTATTGTCAGATTGTTGAAATGTTAAGTGTATCATTAAAATGCCAGTGACGTAGCTACATGGGGCCGTACAAAATAATTGAGTTCCTGAGCAAATGCCCATATCTTTCAAACTTCTCCTGTTTTAAGGTGATTTTTTTCCCCGCATTTTTGAAAAAAAAAGTTTTTAACTTCAGATACATTGGTAGATCCTTCGTTTTGTCAAAGTATAGGCACTGTGAAATTTATACAGAAAAACAAAAGATTTATAGCAAGTAACTGAAAACAAATTTGAAAAGATCAGGGATTCCCCACGAAAAACAAATATTTTAACATTCAAAGCCATCTTGAACACGTGCGGTATGAACTTGAAATTTCAAATGGATACTGAACTTGAGATGCAAATAGGCATTGTAAACGCAGTGAGCATGGAGAGCTTCAAATTAAATGTCACACCTGAGCAGCCTGATCCATGTAATACTTCGAAATCTTTATCATGCATTTCGTATGAACACTAACTACACTCACTTTCCAATTAAGCAGAAAATTACTCCGAACAATACACACGTAATGCGAAATTATTCATGGAAGAGTAATCCAAGTGTGATTCATTAAGAAGAAAAATAGATGGATGAAAACGTTGAAATGCATTCGAAAAAGCTATAGAGCGAAAGCAACTGATCAGGGAAGCACTAAATGAAGAGACAATCAATTATTAATGATATGCGAACATTCAGCAAATAAAGTCAGTGTAGAGAAGAAAAAAAATGATTGAACTAATTACAAGTTCGTGTAGATGACAGTAACCTATGAAGATTACATTCAGTTCATTTCTTATTTTACAAGGTTTTCCCCAGCTCTTCATTGACTCCTGCATGCGATTCGTACGTAAGGGACTCGAGTCACAACCAGTCGTGCACCTCTCTGCACCTCCTCTTGGGCGTCTTGCTCCTTCCTCATTAGCATACGCCCTCTTACCTGCAAGAACTCTTGCGGCGAACGTAAAGCCCAGTACAGTTACGTGCACGGTGCAAGCGACGTGTAACCGACGCACGACATGTCACGGCTCCGTATGGAGCCATGGGCTTTGTGAGACCTCCGCAAGGAGCCCGTGCGATGGTCGCAAGAAGCACGTGCAGGAAGTACGATGATTGCGCGTGTCACGTGCGTTCATCAGAACACGTAGTCACACGCAGAGATTGTTGGACATGTCCAACAGCCTCCTTGCGTGTCCTGCGTGCTCCTAGATCTACGTGCTTGGAAAAACGTGCAGACCCGTGCGTGGCGACGCAAGGATTTTCTGCGAAATCCGTCGCAGACCACACGCACGGAGGTGCACGACCGGTTGTGACCAACCTATTATTTGAACAAACAAAATGCAATTAAACTAATGAAAACTCTCTTTTTGCACATGGAGAGCACGTGTTATACACGTGATTTCGCATATAATATTTAGATGACCTTAACGTTAATATTTCCTCAATACTCAACTATTTTCTACTGAAAACCGTTCAGTTGATATAATTTCATGGTACTGAGCTGAAAATTCTTTATTAAAAAACTCTGATTCTGTGAGCATTCTTTTTTTTTCTTCTTTTTTTTCCAGAACACAATTTACCTTGTAGTTTCAGCAGACTCTAATTATTCCTCTCAAGCTTGACATTAAGTTAAATATTTAAGGGAAACGCTATTGCATTAGCCATGCAAAGTTTTAAAAGACAAAGGGTACCGAAATTTTTTTTAATTAGTCATGACACTGATAATTATATCTATTTTATTTGATCATTTTTTTTCTATTATGGAGATTCGGTGTCAACAACGAGTGAATTTTAATAATAATTAGACAAACGCAATTATCATTTTTTGCTCGAATAAGTTTTGTCACAAAGTACCCCCTTTGTAATTATGCGAAGTATATACACTTCGCATAATTATTACTTGTCTAATGAAATAAAAGGCAAACAAACATAAATTTAGGTATCATTTGAAGTAACGCTTATACAGAAACGCCCTACTTCTGTTATCCTAAAGTGGTAACAGCTACAACAAAAAAGACATTTTAGGTTGAAATGCAATTTGTTTTAATGACGCCACATGTGTTCATTAGGGCATTTGGAATTGGTATATTACTGATGATTAGTACTTATAATAACCATTAATGTCGCGTATAAATCAAAAGCACGGGAAAGTATTTTACCGCTCACTATACTGAGTGAAAATGCCAAAATGCTAAAGGGGTGAGTAGCCAACGTCTAGAAAAAAAATTCTTTCTTGGTAGGTTGGTTTTTAGGCCCAGAAAATTATTGACATACTTTTGAAATTTGTTTGATCGGCATTTAAGTATTCTATGAGATCGAAACACGTGAATATAAACTTATATGCGACTTTATAAGCTCAGAAAAGATTTACCCCCCACCCCCCCCCCCTTTTTTTTTTGATAATAAAAGGTTACAGGCTTAGCCTACATACGATATGAAAATATTCCATGGCCAATTTTCTCTAAAATGCAGATGTTTAAAGAAGTTTTTTTTTTGCAGGTTCTCAAGGTTATCGTCTCCATTTCGGTTTATCGAGCAATATTGATCCATTTTACTTAAACATGGTGGATTGCTTTCATCTCAACTAACAATGTAATCAAGATAAGCAAGCGATATTCGATATTCAAGGCCGATTAGATATCGGATCCCATCAAGCGGGTATACGGCTTTCTTTTCACTTGAAAATTCCTGATTCCTGATTCCTGATACGTGTATGTTGTCTAGACGTGAACTTGGAGATAACAAGTCGAGAATCTCGTAGTCACGCCTAACACTGTCTAACATAACTACATACTAAAGATCATCTACTTATAACCAGTTTGATTTGCAATATCTAATTATTTTGATGCGATCCTTTCTCCTTCTATTTCCATCCACGTGTACTGGATCTCGTTTTATGCTCTCAATTTCGTTACTTTGATTATCAAAAGAAATCAATTCGAACGATGATGCTCTTATTGTCACTTGGATCTGAATTGAATGAGGAATGAGTTTAGAATAAGGAATATCTCCGGCGTGCCCTCAATCAAAATGATGACCAAAAAAAAATAATGTAAACTAAATAGAGAGATAAGTGAGAGAAATAATGGGAGAGGAGGCATCGTCAGGGGATATGACCCCTTTCCGCAGTCCTCCCCTCACATTTTGGCCTTGTTCTCTTGTACTGTCAGGATTTTATATCAATAAATTTGAATTTGGATTTGAATTTGAATTTGAATTGTACTTCATCCATCTATGCCCTCCTATCATAGCTGGACGCACGCTACCCCATCGAGGAATGTCTTTCCTTTCGTGGGGGCGTTTCATGAAGTGTCTTGTCTTGTGATTTTACCGACAAATTTGCTCTCAGCCAATCAGATGCAAGGATTTCAGTAGCTTATAGCAGTTATTGCAACTTGTCATTGATAACAAGCTTTGTGAAACAGGACCGAGGTGTGACAAGCGCTCCTGATTTTTGTGGTTACATGTCGTTGTCCCGAAGGTTCATAATTCAGAAGGTTCGTTTCTCCGAAGGTTGATAATTCCGAATGTTCGTTTCTCCGAAGGTTCGTTCTCCCGAAGGTTTTTAAAGGGAACGTCCACCCTTACACTCTTAGAAATGTTGGGTAAATGCCACTGGGTAAATGAAGATTGGGCATAGGTTGGTTAAATCTTGCTCAACTTTTACATGCATTTACCCAACATTGGTCAAAAATAAGAATGAAATTGGTAAAGTTTACCCAAAAGTTGGTCGGGCTCATAAGGACCCTCATGTTGGGTAAAATTTGGGTAAAATTTTGCCCAATATTTCTTAGAGTGTACATTAAGTTGGTTTTAAAAGAAGCAGAAACATTACAGAAATAGATCAATGAAGTTTGAGCAAAATCCGATAAGAAATAAGAAACTTTCGATTTTTTTTGAAGTTGTAATCAATGAAACACAAGTTGGCAACTCCGTGACGTATCCATGCGAGGCCCTCTCTCATGAAAAAAATCATAAATTTTCATGTTTTCTCTCAGGAAAAACATTTCATCATACACCCACCCTAGATATAATCATAACCATTATGCTTTTACACAAAACCTGTATATATGATACAAATTTATTATTACGAACCTTCAGATTAATGAACCTTCGGAAAACGAACATTTGGCAGTACGCACCTTCGACAAAAACGAGTACCTTCCGGTTTTGTAAGTCATTAATGTAATGTATAGGCTGGTCTCAGCTGAACAGACAGACAGAGACAAAGAGAAAATTAGAACGGCCATGATAGAGATGGATAGAATGAATCCCAGATGATATGGAAGGCTAGATGAGATGGATGTATGATTACTAGACTGCATGATGAAAATAGCAGTAGCGAGCAAGACGATCTAAACCAACAGCCCCCCCCCCCCCCCTTCCTCTCCCCTTGAGAGCTAAGACAGGTTGATGATGATAGTCTCGAATCTCTAAGGTGCTCTTTGCAGTTTCATGAATGACTCTTGCCCTTTATATCGTTAATGGCAGTCAAATTTAGATTTTTGAATGATGCCCAAGTTTGCCCAAAGGTGCTAGCAGCATGGTCTTTAGGTGGACGTATTTATGTATTAAATAAACTCGGCAATGCATTACATGTCGAATTTGAATACTTAAAATGAATTCAATTAAAATTTGTTTGTCTTTTTTTTTCTATAGCTAAGACGCTTTGCTACATAGCAGGTAATCGTTTCCGAACACACGCACACACACCCGAACACACATACCCAATCACACACGCACACACACACACATACATACATAAAAAAACAAAATCCCGGTGCCCCCCCCCCCCCCACCCCCACAAAAAAGAAGTGATGCCCTCCAGCGCCCCTCGCAAAAATCATAGCTATGCCGCTGTTTCATCGACCACGTTAGACATGTTAGAGCGACAGCCCCCACCCCTCCCACAGGTTTCTCAATGACTGAATCCACGTCACGCCATTGCCAATGTAACTTAGCTCCTATAATGGAACATAATGAATGGAACTATATGACGACATTGGTTATGCCCTCGTCACACCGACGAGCCCGATTCCAGACCGACAGCAGACCGGAACAAAAAATTACATTCCCTCGCATGGCTGAGAATCTGTCAGGTTGGAGTCGATTAAAGTCCTTTTGTAGGTGTGACGGAGGTATTAAAGCTGATACAAAGCATGTCAGACTTATCAAATTATGAGAAATTTCAATTTGGTGTAAAATGTTTGACCTTGTGTTGCCAGTAATGACAATCTTTTCCCCTGTGTTTTATCATTCTTCAAATGGCTGACAACGCAACAAAACGCTGCTGCAGATTTTTTTGGGCGATATATTATATGGCGGTGATTATAAAATAAATTAATTCATCAAAACAGTTTACGAGCTTAAAAGATTTCCGGTGGAGGTTCAATTATTGTAAGTAATTTATGTTCTAGTTGGGCTTGAAGTTATCGAATCCAGTTTCGCTTCAATGTATTAAGTACAAATACAAATTGTTGATATAGGATGGACATTGTTGTTTCTTAAATCTATTTTATCTCCTATTTTAGTCCTATAAAAAATTAAATCAAACTTTTATGAATAATGCAAAACGGCTCAACATTATATTAACATTTGTTGACGTGCATACGACACATGAAGTGTCGAATACAAGTCGCCCCCCCCCCCCCCTATTAATCAATGTGGATACGCCAACGCATGTATCAAATCATCACAGTCATTTATGTCAATGTAAAAACATGGGTTATTTGATGTAGAGTATAAACTCATAGCAGTCATGGCAGTTGTAGACCATTGTAGAGATGGTACTTCCGTATTCCACTGAGATCTCCCTGCTATTTACGATATCATAATCCAGTTTATCATCTCACAAATAGGAAGCGAGGGAGACATCATATTTTGACTATCATGTTGATGACCGTGTTGATACAAAATACTGTACACATACAACATGTACTTCGCGCATCCACATTAGTGTGTGTTCTACAAAATAATTTGCAAGGTGGTTCCGTTTGTATGTCGCTGTGTTATTCGTCAAAAGAGTTTGGTGTATATTTTGGTCAGGTTTCATGGGAGTTGCTATACTTATTTTGAAGTTGGGAGGGGACATTGTGATACCAAACTTGCCGACTCGTTAGCCAAGACGTTACCATAGGTTGTCAAATCTCGGTCAAATCTATACCGACCGGATAAAAACAGAATTTTGTGATATTTTGCCGACAAGCACAAATTTTCCAACAAGCAAAACAATTTTTAATAAATGAATAAATAAATTATAATAATCATCATCATGATAATAATAGGAAGAAAAGGGTTGTTAATTTATGCTTCTGTTTTTTAATGAAAAGGGGCTCATAATTCCGAAAATGCAATAGAGCCCTATACATAACTTTTCGGAATTACGAACCTTCGGAAATAAGAACCCTTTTTCATTTTCGGAATTATGAACCCTATTTCATTTTCGAAATTACGAACGGTCGGAGTAACGAACCATCGGCGTAACGAACCTTCGGAAAAACGACCCTTCGGAAAAACGACATGTAACCTAATTATAGCTCTATAAGAGAATAACATAGATCAGGGTTAGCTCTCCGTCCGTACAAATATGCTGTCCCTTTAAAAAAAAAAGGGCAATGTTCTCCTCGTGGAATGCCCAGCTTTGTTCTTTCTACATTTATCAACAGGAACAGAAAATAATCTGAGAATTGTAAGTTCAGAAATATCCGTTATATAGATATCAAGTATTGAACGAATGAGACAGAACAAAATGTAAATCCATTACCAAAATTAACAAGCATGCGATTCTCGAAATTGCAGGCGTTCCAGTGGGCATTAGGAATTATACCCTTATGGTTGTATCAAAAATTTATGAAATTAAGGAAATTCCGGTTTCGCTACGCTGTAGGTTCACACAGTGTAAGCTAAACCTGCTTTGTAAACGTAGGCATTGTAATGTGGGTGGCATTGAAATGTCGAGACAAAATGAAATATCGAGACAAAATGAAATATTAAGAGACGAAAAACAATTATACTTACACCTACCTTTCAGTACAATGAACGGATGGGAGATAATGTCTTTAATAAATCCTTCAGAATTATCAATATTATGACAAACTATAGCATTTGCGATAAGGTGTTGAAAAAACATGTGCCTTTTCCTAGCTATATGCCAAACACACTTACAGAATAGTACTTCGATCTGACTTGTAATATGATATAGCATTTTTTTACTTTCTGTTTAGGCCTCGTTGTTTATACACCATGATACATGCACACTATACAATGACCCGGATATACGGATTTGACGCAATTATCAATTTTTAAAAATTAACATCAACCCATACTGAATGTGTATATTTGCCGCTGTCGTTACAATACAAGTAAATATTATCTTGAATATCATGAATAAGAATCGGTGACAAGTGGGCTAACATTTGTGTTAATTCAAAACCACAACCGCAATAATATCCATAGGTATTAAGAGGATCCAGCGATGCGCCAAAGGGGCTAACCCGCCCCATCTTTGATCTTTGGTTTTTAAGTCGGAAATTGCTTCTGTATATCCTCTGTGAGGGCTTGCGATATTTTTTTAAAACTCACACTTCGCCAGGGAAAAAAACAATTTCTAAAGGACCCCGCTTTTATGACAATCCTAGATCTGCCCCAGAATTTCAGTACAAAATAAAAACAATATTGGTAGCATAATGTGTCATTCGCATCAATCAGAAGTCGCGTATTATGGCTACAGCATAATACACGAGACAGACAATGTCGATCTCGTGGGCTTTCTCTCGACAACATTATATCGGTCTCATGGGCTGTTGGTCTGTAGAGGGCTGTCGGCCTCGCGGACTGTTGGTCTAGAGGGCTGTCGGTCTGGCGGGCTGTTGGTCTTGCGAGCTGTCGGTCTGGAGGGCTGTCGGTCTGGCGGGCTGTTGGTCTAGAGGGCTGTCGGTCTCGCAGGCTGTCGGTTTCACCGGATGTCGGATCTCATGAGCTGTTGGTCTATAGAGGGCTGTCGGTTTCGCGGGCTGTTGGTTTAGAGGGCTGTTGGTCTAGAAGGCTGTTGGTCTCGCGAGCCGTCGGTCTCATGGTTGGTCTAGAGGGTTGTCGGTCTCGCGGGCTGTCGGTCTCATGGGCTGTTGGTCTCGTGGGCTGTCGGTCTAGAGGGCTGTTGGTCTAGAGGGTTGTCGGTCTAGCGGGCTGTCGGTCTCATGGGCTGTTGGTCTCGCGGGCTGTTGGTCTAGAGGGCTGTTGGTCTCGCGGGCTGTTGGTCTAGAGGGCTGTCGGTCTCGCGGGTCTATCCATGTCAGTGTAGTTTGATTTTGGTTTTTTTTTAATCAGTTAATCCATAGCAGCCAATCTATATTCAGCTGTAATTAAAGGTGCGAATAAAATATTCTAGTGCAATGGCGGAGAATTATCATGGATTCCAACGGAGTTTTTACTGCATGTTTGGGATTACAGTGTCTGCCAAACGATTTTGATTTTATTTCTAATATGAGTAATGAGTACAAAAAAGAAATCGAGCAATTACTCCCAGCCCAAGTTCATAAAACGGTCTCCGTGTCCAGTTAAATATTGTTTCTTTTTACAATGTTTCATGCATTTTAATTCCAGCAAGTTTTAATTAGTTTGTTTTATGTATGTATATATGTATATATATGTATATATATATATATATATATATATATATATATATATATATATATATATATATATATATATATGTATATGTTATTTCCTCACGATATTGTTAATAATTATTCTTATGTATACATGTATCTCAAAGCATTCGCTTGGATCCAGCTGAGGCACGCGGCTTGTCTTTGTTCAAACTCACCTGCCCCCGACAACGGAATTAATTAATAAGGTTGAAGATTTGTCAATCTGTCGGTCAATTGAATCTGGTGTCGCCGAAACCACTAACCCGTCTCCGTGGTCTAGTGGTTAAGGCATTGGCGTTCTAAGCCAACGACCCGGGTTCGATTCCCGGCGGAGACATTTTTTCAGCCTTTGCAAAAAATTTCAAAAAGGGAGGACAGCTCTGGGGAACTTTGATTTAAGTTACGCAACCATTATTCTCTCATTTCCTTTCGCATTGTATATATATATTCTTGTTTTGTTGTTTATCCCCTTAATATGTTGTTTATCTTTAATTGTATACATATATTGTTTTATACTTTTTAAGAGATCTGTAATAATGGAAATGAATAATTTTATGACAACTGAATAATCATTCAGGGTTATCACTTAATCATATCAGCGATTATTTTGTAGTAAGCACTATTATGAGAAGAATACACGACTCAAAGGCATATAAATCTCTAAAATGTAGGGGCATATACGCTTCGTTCCTCAACAGTTAAGAAACATGCATGGATGATGGATTGTCGCTGCCTTAGCTTCTTTTCAAATCACTTTCATTAAGTAGTTTCAACACGGTGCTTAAATAAGACTCTGATTGAATATACAATATTGACATTTCACGTGCTGTATAAATGGAAACAATACCATTGTGCTGTTTTGTAACAACAAATATATCGGGAAATATATCGTCCTAAGCAAATCCTGGTTTGCTGATCATTTTCATAAGTGCAAATACGTTTTTTATCTGCCGCATGTAATGATTTATTAACATACAGCATTTATACAAAAGACACTTGATAAGAGAGGGCATATGACAGAGAGAGGGAAAGAGAGAGAGTCAGAGAAGAGACAGAGAGACAGAGAGAGAAATAAAGATAGAGAGAAAGAAAGATAGGGAGAAAGAGAGGAGAGGGAGGCGAGAGAGCACAATTTTATTTCATAGAGGTCTTTGGTATTTAGAATGATTTGCTTTTCCATGAAAGCGCTACATTTATGTTAAACATACTGCATAAGTATTAAGCTCTGGAAATGCAATGTTTGAAGATCAGTACAAAGACTGTCATATTAATGGAAGCAAGACTTATGTTGTGACTGTTATACGGATTTTAAAGTCTCTCCTCTAGCATATCTATTATGTTGTGACTGTTATACGGATTTTAAAGTCTCTCCTCTAGCATATCTATCTAGTTTCGGATGATATCTATGATTCTAGTTTTTCGTACCGCGGTATAGGAATAGAAAATCAATTTTAGGTTTACAAGATTACTTTTTTTGTCTGTTCTGCGACAAACTAGTAAACTATTATACTCCTTTTATAAAAATGGTACCGATCTCTCTATGCCACGTTGGTCATACACGGTACAGCTTAAACAATGCGACTGAAACTCATTGCCAACTATTAATGTTAAATGAAATACGTGAAACTTTGATGGGACAATGAAATGAATTATGTTCTGACTATACAATTAATTATTAACAGGCACGATGTTGATCTGTAGATGTGCGAAGCTGTCACTTCCCTCCCAAACATTCACTTTTTCCGCAAGTCATTAAAACTATAAGGGGTGATAGATATTTAAAAAAAGGAAATGAAGTGCAAAAATATGTCAAAAATTTGGATAAGCCGTCGGGAAAGTAATGATGCCCTCCTCCTTGAAAATTACGCAGCAACCTTACTACTTAAATGGTCTTTAAAATGGTTAAAGACCACTGAGCTAATACTTTCGTCTCGAGGCGATGGGAAAAGAGGCGTCAATAAAATACATATTTTATTGCTATTTATTAGTTTGATGAAATTATAATAAGTTGATATACACATTAAATAATTCGCTGCCAACGAATTCCGGACTTTTCGAACTAACTGACTAATCATATTATTCATATCTTCAAGCTAGAAATCGTATGGAGATTGTTGTAGAAGAAAACATTTCGTGTATTTTAATGCATTATGGTGTAGTTTATGGAAATGTTTTTGCTTCTTCTAAGGCATGTTTTTCTTGTCCGGGTTGTTGTATTTTTATCAGATTCATTTGAAAATAATTGATGCCCTTCAGGTCTCCCACGCCCGTGTTCAGAAAACGTCTGCGAGGCTATAACTCTTCGCTTGATGAATACTTTAAAACCAACCTTTTATTTCTTTACCTACATTTAGGATTTAATTTTCCTTGAGTTAAGTGGGAACACGATAAATTGAAAATATACTCGAATGGTCAAATCAACCGAACAGGAAGTATAGTTTTACGCACTCGTTTCTGCTGTGATTTATTAAGACGGAGCGCCGAGATGTGTATAAAGTGCAATTAATCGTCGAGGAAATTGCCGAGTAATTTGCTGCATGCACGCACGCGTATTATCATGATCCACTTAAAGTAGATATTCAAAGAAAATCACAAATATGGCAATTAATGTATCACTAGAAACTGGGAAGCTTACAGATGGCAATCTTATAAGTTTTATGTCAACTGCGTATCTGGTGATTATAAAAACAACACAAATAAAAGCTCTTCTCAGCATCTGGAATATCCGAGGATTCGCCAGAAATATAGCGATGTTTTGATGTCGTCACACTCGGGATCGATCCTGCTTAAGCAGACGACGTCCTATAATGAATGAACGTAATTGCAATGCAATTATTTATCAAATTATAAAGAGTTTGGTGTATTTAAACATGACCTTATTTCACACCATTATAAAGGGAAAGTGAAACTGATTCTGATAGCTAAAACCGTTTGATTGTAAATACATAGGAGAAGGGTCAATGATCAATGAAATAAACCCCACTTTCAAATTGAAAAGCCCTCCGAATAATAGCAGGATGGTATTCGTTCCCTCTTGAAACGCCGAACATGCCCCGGTGCAAACAGCTGAAAATACAATGGCGTCTTATTTTGTTTACAAGTGACTGATTCCTTTATTTTTTTAACGCTGCATTTTTCATCAAAATAATACCATACACGAAGTTAAGAGTGAGGCAACAGACTAACATTAAGACTGACGCTAGTGAAGGAAGAGAAATAAGTGAAGAGGAGATGACAAAATAGGCTCTGAAAAATGTGTAAGATGTTATGGGACATCGTCTGCTTAGCCAGGACTGGTCCAGGGTGTGTCGTCACATATCTCAGCAGCGTTCGAGGAGCTCTTCAGCTGCTATATCGGGGGCTGTATTTTACCGTTTTATAATTGATAATAATCATTACTTCAAATGTTTCCAAGCGTTGAATTTGGATGACCTTGTTTAATTTATGCCATCTATGCAATAATAAGTATTAAGCCAATATTTAAAATCATCAACGTTCTACTTTAATAATTTCCATATGGTAGATTATTAATGATACCGAACGCATGGGAACGGTTGGCAGATCAGAGGATGTTAATGATGAAATATGAATCAAACCTCTTCAGACTTGTTGAGTTTACAAGAATCGTTCGCTAGCGGGAAATATAGGCCTGCTTTGAATAATGATGACGAAATGTTCCTACGCCCTTATGCCATTGATATGTATAGTTATTATCAACCGTACAGGTATGTCCTATACGATTTTAAGTTGTCGTTGTTTTCTGTTTTTCTGTTCTTTTTTGTTTGCTTGATTGTTGTTGCTTTCTGCGTCACTATGCCACTTATTGTTTTAGAACCCTTCCAACCTTCTCCCTTGAAATTATTTCTTCATTATTTCTTCACTTTCCTTTCGAAACTATTGATTATCAAATTACAGATATTGTTGCAATTTCACATTCCAAACTGAGTTATTGGCTACAGGTACCAGTGGCGGATCCAGGATTGAGTAACAGGGGAGGGGGGGGGGGCACACAGATGAAGGTTTGTCAACTTTTGGAAAAGGTAGACCCGTATTTTTTTTGGAACAGGGGGGGGGGGGTTATGGGGGTGCAGTTTCCCTCCATAATTCCCTGACAAGCAACAACAAAAAAATTGGCCGGGGGGCACATGGATCCCCTGGATCCGCCACTGGGTACAAAATTTTCATTATCATTGTTGATTTCGTTCTGGCAAAGTTAGCACATGGCCGCGGGAATGAGCTGCATTTTCCCCTGCAGTTTGATAAATGCAAATATTGGTTTAAAATGTCAACATTATGCTTTTTGGGGTGCATGTATGCGTGGCCATCCGTTGACTTTCATCTTGTAAGCGATTTCTCGCGAGGTCAATGGTGTGTTCGCTAAAAGCCTGTTAATTGACTCCAAATAAAGGGAGTGTCAGTCTTTCGCTTATAGGGCAGGATTCTGAATCATTTTGTAAAGGGGGGGGGGGGGGGTCAAGACGCGGGCCAATGAGTTTTGCTCATACATACCGAAAGCCCTTCTACATGTTCTAGGGTCGGTAGGAGCATTTTCAAAATATCACTCCCCCTCCGGCTTTAAACATTATGAATAAGTTTTCTCCGTTTAATGATCAGCATTGCTTTTCAAATCATACATGTTAGCGTATGGTGATAGATAATTATGATAGACTATGTGCGAGCGAGCGAAGCGAGAAAGACTTGTTTATACCCGTAGTCAGTCATGGTGTATTATTGTAGCATAGCGAAGAAAAGTGAACAACTGCTTTTTCTTTGTTTGTTTTTGTTTTTTACTTGATATTTCTTTGGCGGGCCGCATCAAATCGTTTCTTGAATAGTGTACTTATATTATGCTCAATTTAAAATCTATGTTTGATGAAGTGGAAAATTAGTAAACATGAAAGCTGAAGATTCAGACTGGTTTTCTGACAAATGCCTTTAAATTCCAATGTTCCCATTATCATCATTACCTGAATGCTGCATTACCAATCAGTAACCAATAAACTAACAATTAATGCGCATTTTAGCCTAATTAGATAACGCAATCAAGTATATGGCTTTAATGGATCCTTTTACAACAAACATATGAAGGCTGTGCATCATGATTTGTCATTACTATTGAGTAGTAACATATTGAACATCATGCACCATCACATTTTGTTTGGCATAAACTTTTTGATTTGATTTGATTCGGTTTATTGCAAATAAAAGAACATGCAGCTAGACAGCTGAAATTGCTCAAATTACAAAGTCATATGTACAAAACAATAAACGATCGGAGTAAAAATAACTAGAGCATATAACCATAAATCATGCATAATAATACTAAATAAAACTGTCAAATATCGCATTAAAATCTCAAAATACTAAAACTTCAAATACTAAAACTTCTGTGTCATCAAAGGTAAGAGGAAAAGGAGAGAGAGGGGGGTAGAAAAGAAGAAGAAAAGAAACGAAAAGTTGAGGAGAGGGTTAAAGAATGAGAGAGAGAGAGAGAGAAAAGCGAAAAGAGGCATGCATAATGGAAAGAGAAAGAAAAAAAGAGAGATAGATAAAGAAAAAATAATTAGACATACAGGGAAAGAGAGAGGAGAGAGAGAGAGCTAGAAAGAGAAATAGAAGATTCCAAGAAGAAAAAAGAAAGAAAATTTGATCAGAGAATATAAGAAAAGAGAGACGGAGAGAGAAAGAAAAAGAAAAAGATAGATAGAAAGAGAGGAGGATGAAGTCCATCAATATTTATGTGGTACAGTCTTAGGTATATATATATATCGATCCAACAAGAAAGAAGGGATGCAAGGCCCTGCCAAGTGCACCTGAAGTTAAAGGGTTAAAAACAAACAAAAAATCAGAAATTATCGTGTGAGCAGAAAGGAAGATAATCAGAGCAAAAAGAAGACAAAAAGAAGAGAGTGAGAAAGATGAAGGAGGAAGGGGAAGAACAATGAGCATTCACATGAAAACTTGAGTTGCATGCTTTATGATGATAAAATTGCAACATCTGAATATACATGAATAATAAATCAGGAGGTGGGATACACCAATACATTGTGTGAAATTGCAGGCATAATTATAAGCAAGAAGCATGTTTCCAACGATCATTTTGCAGTTTATTACTATCATTCTAAATAATTATCTATTTTCATTCGCGGATACCAAAACAAAACGCTCTTCAAACACTAACTCGCAATATTACATGTATATTTTAGTTTAGTTCATTAACTCAATCATCCCATTGGGGCATGCGAGTACAAAAACAAAAAACACAACTTATGTACAAAATGGCAGTGTGGCAAGATCAATTTGACAAACAAATTTTCACAAAACAGTTTGGTAAGTAACAATAAAGCCTAGTACGTACATGCATTATAGGTACAAACCAGGGGTGTCGATCCGTGTTCATGATTGGGGGGGATGACCGGCCGGCGAGGGAAGTGAAGTCAGTGGCGTATCTAGGGATTATGGGGCTCGGGGCAAACAGTGAAGTTACGCCCCCCCCCCCCCCCCCCCGAGTGCCCAAACTTACCTACGTTATTGTACAAGCGAGGGAGCGACCGAGCGGCAAATTTTTCAATTTTTGACCGTAAACAACGCAATTTCTTGTGCATGTTACCAGGAAATTTTGCAATACCACCGCAATTGAGCGGTAGAGAAATATACAAATTGTATACATTAATAAACGGTTTTCTATTCACTCACTTCTATAATCGGGAGGAAAATTAGCAAAAACCCTAGCCTATATGCTTGAGAAAGAGTCGAGAAATTCAGCAAGGCTACCTGAAGTTGAGATTCCTTTCAAAAGTTGAACCTTTGCAAATGCTGTTTTATACACATTATCATAAATTTCGTGCGCAATATTTAGCAGGAGTCATATGAAACTTACATGAAATAGCGAGCAAAGCAATTACATCTTTATTTTTTCAAATTTTGAACCCTTTAAGCTATTTAAGAACTATATACTGGGCAGTGGGGTATCTAGTGATTATGGCGCCCACGGCAAACAATGACGTTGCACTCCCAACCCCGAGTCCAAAAGATTATTTAAGTTATTGTACAAGTGAGGGAGCAAGGCGAGCGAGCAGCAATTTTTCCATTTTAAACCGAAAAAACGTAATTCCCTGTGCATTTTACGCAGGAAATTTTGCAATAATTGAGAAATCGAGAAGTTCGAATTTTGCACATTGATAAACGGCTTTCTACATGTATTCACTCACTTCTAAAATTGGGAGCAAAATTAACAAAAAACCCTTGAGTAGTCGTCGAGAAATTCAGCAAGGCGACTGAAAGTTGGGATTTCATTCAAATGTTGAATTTTGGCGCAATATTTCTAGCAAGATTCAGATGAAACTTATTACATGATAGCGAGCAAAACAACGACAATTACATCTTTATTTTTCAAATTTTGAACCCTTTAAGCTGTTTAAGAACTATATAAGGGGGGCGCAGGTCCTTAAAGCAAATAATTATGCGAGGGAGCAAAGCGACTGAGCTTTGGAAAATTTTCGCATTTCCAACCCTCAAAAACTGTATTTCTAATGCATTAACCGTTCGTTTTTTGGGGGCATAATCCTTAAGATTTATAATTTTTCTTCATTTACCCCCTTTTTACTTTCTTTTGCATTTTTTGCGCCCCCTCCAAGTGCGGCCCGGGGCACATGCCACCCCCTGTTCCTAGATACGCCCCTGATACCGGGGGTGCGAAATTACGAGATCCTGAAAGAAAATAATTGTGCAAGGGACCAAAGCGACTGAGCTTTGGTCAAAAGCTAGATTTGGGTCGCATAATCCGGAAGGATTAAGATTTTCATTTCCCCTTTTTTCTTCTTTCTCTCCTTTGCTTTTTTGCGCCCCCTCCCAATGCAGCCCTGCCCCCTAGATACGCCACTAAAAAAAAATCTGTCTATAAAACTTGCATTTTAGAGCATCCCAAAATGGTTTTTAATGAAAAGAAAGACTGCATGGATTGAGAATAACAATGCGAGCGAACGAATTTTCTTAGATATTTTCGCATTGATATTATGGAATTTCTTATTTCCTTACTTCTAATCATTAAATAATGTGATGGTAAATTAAGATCAAACATAATGAGTTTGGATAATCATTAGTTTTAAGTTAATGTATCATATTTCTAATTTCATTTTATCCAAAATATTTGGGGGGATGATAATACAGGCCATCCCCCCTCCACCTCAAATTTTTTTTTTTGGGGGGGGGGGATATATACCCCACCCACCCCCCCACCCCCCCCCCCCCCCCGGGATCGACACCCATGGTACAAACACAAACATACAGGTAGGTTACATGCCCCGCCTGCAATTTGTCTGAGCACTAAAATATTAACAGTCTTAAATACAAGGGCTGATGTCCTTGTGTGTGTGTGTGTGTGTGTGTGTGTAATTGGGTTTTTACAGAAGTGTATCAATCAGATATGATTATTTACGTCTAGGACCGACCTTTAACGTCACCATCCGAAAGACGTGACTCAGTCTCGAACCTGGGTCCGCTGAATCAGTTTATAACTTCCACTGGTAGCTGGATTACAGGCGCACGCCACAACGCCCAGTTGATACAGTGGAAAGTCAATATAAAGAGGACTGACACAACAAAATACCAGACACAACAAAATACCAGACACAACAAACCACCCTCTCCAGTCCTTTCAATTAAATAGTTTTCTTTGTTTTGTAACATCCATAAACTAACAATACAACAAAATACTTAATACAGCAAATAAAACTTCCCGGTACCATGCCATAGTGCAGTGAGAGTTTCCTGCTCTAAAAAACATAATCATGAAAACCTGATAAAAACCCAATATCATGAACATGATTTATCGACTTGTTTTTGCAATTTATGCGACTACTGCACGGATATTGTGGTCGGAAATGCACCCTTTTCTCTTTCTCCCCCCCCCCCCCCCCCCTCTCTCTCTCTCTCTCTCTTTCTCTCTCTTTCTTTCTCTCTCTCCCTTTCTCTCTTTATCTCTCTTTCTCTCCCCTCCTCCCCTCTTTCTCTCCCCTCCTCCCCTCTCTCTCTCTCTCTCTCTCCCTCTCTCTTTTGGAAGCCTTGAAGTCTTGAAGGATTGAGTAAGAGAGGGGGCACACAAATGAAGGCTTGTCAACTTTAGGAAAAGGTAGACCCGTATTTTTTTGGTCTCGCCAGCTTCTCAAAAGGTCGCTCAGGGGAGGGGGGGGGGGGTTGGGAGGAGTGTCGACAATTTTTTTTTTTGCCAGACCTTCAAAATTCGCTCTCTCTCTCTCTCTTTCTTTCTCTCTCTCCCTTTCTCTCTTTATCCCTCTTTCTCTCCCCTCCTCCTCCTCTCTCTCTCTCTCTCTCTCTCCCTCTCTCTTTCGGCTGTTCGGAAGCCTTGAAGTCTCTCAGTCTCTCTCTCTTATTACCTTCTGACATTTCTCCTATATCAAACTCAATATCAATGTTCATGTAGGATTTTAGTATTTGGACTCGATATAAAATTGCAAAAGAGTTTTACATCTTATCGAATGATATCAGTATTATCTAGTTATTTAAGCCAAGGTATCTTTATTTAACTGAAAAGATGTTTGGTACTTCAGAATCAGAAAATGGCGGTGAAGAGAGACATACTGAAGCTTTTCGTCTTGCACTCATCGGAGTAAACCGCAAGGATGAACAGAAAGCCGAAATCAAACAATATACCGGAAACTAAATATTGTTCGATTTCGGCTTTCTGTTCATTCTTGCGGTATACTCCGATGAGTGCAAGACGAAAAGCTTCAGTATGTCTCTCTTCAATGCCATTATCTTTATTTAGTAGATCCCTAACAACGCAGCTACGCCACCTCCCCCTCCCCCCCCCCCCCCCCCCCCACACACACACACATACCCAACATATAGACACCTTTTAAAGATTACATCATTGACTACAAAGAGGTTTTGGGTTCTAATATTGAATATCGATATATTCATCTACCCTTTTTTGCACACTGTTTTTATATCCAGTGGTTCTTCTATTCAGTCACAGCATAGTGAGCAAAAAGGGTTGACTACACATCCGGAATCAATATGTCAATTTCTGCTTCATCAAAAATAATCAAACCGATCCAAATTGAAGAGGAGTCCGAAAATTGTAAGTAGTCTTTAATGAATTACAGGATTTGCTACTGACAAAACCTGCTAAATGTCATATTTAATTCGACAAATCTATCGTAGAAACGAACGTCGGTAGAATGCTTACAGATAAAGTCATTATGGAAGCCATGGATGCAGGAGGGGGGGGGATGACCCCTCCCCTAATCATGGATATGTAGAAATTCCGGTCCACATTAATAAGATTCTGTGGCCAAATGTGAATCTGTTATTGCTGATGAATATACTGGGACACCCCCCCCCCCCCCATTTACAAAAAAATGAAGAAACCGGCTACTAAAATCAGGAGCAGATCTAGATTGTCATGACGGTGGGGGGGGGGGGGGTACCCAAGAAAATGATTTTGATAATCCGGCCGTTGTTCATCTCAGAATGGGTCAGTTTAACGTTAGTAGGGGTGACAGAAATATAGATTTTCCCAGGTGTGCTATTTCGGGAATCCCATCCGCCTTCACAGACTCACTCGGTAGGGATGCCAGCGTGCCGCCCTCCTCCTTCCCCCCCCCCCCCCCCCCCGCTATGCCCCCTCCAAACAAGCTCATTATGACGTCGATGGATTAAGTATATTGTATGCGCAGTACGGGTCAATTAAGATGTACATGTAAATACACTGGCAAGAAATCAAATTGTTTTATTGGCATCATCTATTTAAAAAATAGGCATTAACCATGAGAACTCTGTCATTGTAAGCCGAAATAATTGAATATGACGAATTTTCAACCACGGGGGTGGTTTACACACAAGTGGATTAGGTCAGTACGGGTAGTCTATATGTAACCATGTAATTGCTAATTTTGACAACAAATTAGGCTCAACCCTGAAATGATCATTGTCATAAATGAAGCATATAAGATACGTAGAATATCAAAACAAAAATTTGTTATTTTGTAGTTCCTTATTTGTGGCGGATTTTCCCAATTATTTATTTCTGTTCCAAAATCCGAGTTTATTCGATTACAACCCCCCCCCCCACACACACACACACTTATATTTGGAACAACAGAAAAATAAATCGAAAACAACTAAAAATTGGAAACATACCAACAAAAATTATGCAATCAGAAAATAAACAAAAGTAAATTTACACGAATGCATTGTGAAAAGTAAATGGATTATCGTCTGTAAGGAACACGCATGGGCAATTCCATGGAAAGGTGGACATGACACTAAAAATTCAAGTTTATCACATTGCAAAGAAATCATTTATTATGATTTACCCATATGTTGAAAGCAAAGAATCAAACAGAATTACATCAATTGGTTGAATATTTTCGAGATACAGCTCCAAACATTGCAGAGAGTTTTAGTTATCCAAACTGCTAAAATTCATGTGCTTAACTTAGTTTGTATTTCTTCAATGGAAACATAAATTGCTAACACTTCTATTTATTCAATTTAGACAAGCAAACTGGGTCTACTCCAGAAATTTCTACACTACCTTCCAAAATGTTTCAGCATCACATAAAAGTTACCCACTTGAGCCATGTAACGCGAGTTACCAAAACAATAATTGTTCTACATGTAGATGTCTTCATTTTACTATCTGCAAAATTGTGCATCTGTAAAAATACTTTAAAACAAGATACGTGCCAACAGAATAGTTGTATACCATCAATTTGTGCCAGGCTTTTGAATGGACATAATGTAACGCGAGTTACCGATATATATGCTTCCTGCATTTTACCAGTTCATTATTTCTCAACCTTTATATTGTAAATTTATAAGTAATAACCTACTATCAATTCAAGGTTGGAAAAGTTTTATCAAGATTGTCTAGTATGAGGAGACTTTGCCAAAAGAGACCCTCAAAGATTTGACCATGTCCTTTCTTTGTAACGAGAGTTACCAAAATTAAACGATTCAAGAATCTCAATATGATTGTCCTTTGTTTTTCTTTATTGATTTGATTAGTTGGTCTATGTCTACCCTACCCATATTGGAAAAAGTAAATAATGTAGATCATAACAATTACAAAGATATGAGCACATTATCCTGTAAATATACCCATTATTTGTAACGCGAGTTACCGTGGATACAATTTTTCTTTCCAAACTGTTGATTTTCCATAAAAATGCCGCCCATTCTCTGCTTCTAATACCCTCCCACATATTATTTTCAAAGTGATCCTCTGTTATTCGATAGTGCTAGTCATCAAATACCGTAATATAATCAGATTCATGAGAAACCATTTTCAGGACTGATACAATAATACCAGATTACCTCCCTTCTCATTTCGCTCATGCCCTTACAAAACCTTATAAAAATGCATGTCTTATCCCGATATGGGATTATTAGAAGAATGACAAAGAAAGAGAAAGAAGAATAAATTGATTGAAAATATCGACATACGTCATCTTATTGCGTACCGAAGTGCTTGCATTAGGCAAGGCTCAGTAAAAATGCGCATTTTCTGGTCACCATGGAAATAACTCACTTTTACTTGTGCTGAGAGAGAAAGGAAGCCATAATATACACTTTAGAGGAATTTGAAATGTACCTCATGAGCGAGGGCCCATTTTGATGTTCCATTCTCTTTTTATGTGAATATTGATTTTTTTTTTTTTGCTGATCGATACGGGCGACCTGAAAATTGGGGTGACCCATTTTGTATCCAAATCTTTACAAGAAACAAGCGTTGTGGATTTTTCCCCCCTCGCTTTTTTCGCCAAGTCCCAACGCTTAAAACATTTTCCAATCTGATTTATTCATTATCATCTATGTTTTTTTTTTATTATTCACAAGCTCTATAATTGTGTGTATAAGTTTTAAAGACTAGAATTGGAATTTCATAATAAGGACCTATTTGAAATCAAAAACTTTTTTTTTTTCTGAGAACTATTCGTTAAATTATGGCTAGGTAAATATTATAACCCTTTTTTTGTGGTGTGTAAGTATACTTTTCAGCGATTTTGAGACCTGTGACCCCATCCCCTTCCTTCATAGATGAATCATAATCATGGATTTGTCATTGGTGTCGTGACCGTCGTTTTATTTTTGATATTTGTAAAAAAGGATCTTCTTTCCTTCTTCTTTTCTTCATATTTTTTTCCTTCTTCTTCTTCTTCCTCTTCTTCTTCTTCTTCTCATTGTTATTATTATTATTATTATTTTTTTTTTTTTTTTTTTTTTGGGGGGGGGTTTCTTCTTCTTCTTATTATTATTATTGTTGTTATTATTATTTTTGGGGTGGGGTACTTGTGATTTGCAGAATAATATCAGAAAGTGGAACGATGAACCAACGGGTCACTAGCGTGAAAACGTTCCCTCGTGTAATATTATAATCCTTGAACAGCAATCACTTTTGATTTACCCGGTCTAAAATCAGCTAAATTAAACTTTATTGGATCGTCGAACCCCATAGGAGAGCGATCTGTCCTCATCACCACCATTCAAAATGAGATTTGGAAGCCGTGAAAACTCTAATAAAGCGGGCCATTGTTTTTTTTTAAACACAATATGCAATATCAAACGCAATATAAGAAATAGTCTACCATCTATTTTTACATCAGGTACTAGTGAATACTAAAATCGGTGAGATAGTAAATAGAATTTGATTGGAACAATATTTAACCCTTATCCTTGCATTTACGTAAGCTGATGTAATAAAAGAGTGCTTTGGAATGGCTATATCTAATCTGCTGTGATGCATGAGTTTCTAAATCTGAAGTTCAACAATGTGTGCGCAGTTTATAATTTTCTGTAATGTGTTCGTGAAGCAGACATTTCAAAAAATGTAAGAAAAAAGGAAATCTACTTCCGGCACAAAACAGTAAATGTTAATTATCTTATAATTTAGAAACTATATAAAACTGATACAATTAGGTTTCCATGCAATATTTTGAAGTAGATTTATAATGTCATTATAGACATTTATCTAAACATATATATATATATAATATAAAAAACGTAAATATAATATATATATATAATATAAAAAATGTTACTTCAAACACGATTACACATGATTAACCGACCTTGTCAGTTGCGAGATAAATTTTGGAAATTTTTTTTCCTTCTTCTTTTTTGTTTTAAATCAAGCACAAAGTGATTGTTCCAATGTGTATACTTTTAGGAGATTTGCAAAATGTTTGTCATTTTTTTTCCTTTATTTTATTTTTTTATCCTAAGTAACGGAATCTTGAGTTCTAATTATGACGGAAATGAAATCCGCACATAAAATCAAACAAAACTGAAGAATGCAAATAAATATAATACATAAATAAACTATTTCTTTAGTAAATGTATAATAACCGAGAATGAGTAAAGAAAGGTTTACAAAATCGAGTCTAGATTTGGGCTTTTCAGTTAACATGATGAAAGGATTTCCACCAAGAGTTCATTACTTTGTTTGATATTTTTCTGGTCAAAGCAGCCCATTTCCGGCATGGAAAATTATTCAAATGAATATATGAATAGTTTCTTTCGAAACGCAATTCCATTAAAAGAACTCAAGATCACTTTACCTCGCATTTCAAATATACCGCAGTCACACCGCCAAACCGACTAAAAATCGACTCCAAACCGACTCCAAACCGACTACAAATCGACTCCAAACCAACTACAAAAAGACTCCAAACCGACTACAAATCGACTCCAAACCAACTACAAATCAACTCCAAACTGACTACAAATCGACTCCAAACCGACTACAAATTGACTCCAAACCGACTCCAAAATGACTCCAAACCGATTAATTTGCAGCCATTCGGGGTAGTGTCATTTCTTGTTCGGTCTGTTGTCGATATGGAGTTGAGCTCAGCGATGTGACTGCATGGGTACTATTTTTCAAATGTATCGTTACTATAGCCAAAGCAAATAAAATCAGTTGGTAGATAGAAACACTCTCTGAGACTGAAACCATCAGTATGATAAGGGGTCAGTGGTCGGAGTAAGCGATGAGGAGAGCTAGAGAAAAGAACGGTGTTCGTTAAATTAAAGGAGAGGATTGAAAGAGATGGATCATCAATCATTGTCACCGCAAAGAGGAAAATGTCAAAGGCTCTGTCTGACATTAGACGAAGACGTCTTTCCAGCCACTGAATTTGTCACAAAAAGATGAGGAGCCTGTAACATCAGCAAGTCACAGGTATTTGTTAATTTAGTGTCAGATACGTTACCAAGTATTCTCGTGTCAAATACGTTACCAGATTATTTTGAAGTTCTGAACATTAATTGGCATCAATTTAATGTGTCGTTTCACTCACTTTAGTTTTGTCCTAGCTCTAATTGAAGTTACTAATCATCAGATGTGACTTGCTCATAATTTATTGTACTCGTATATAGCAGCATATTAGGATATTCCGGTTGTTGTGTGGAGAGTAGGGTGCTGAAAGATTATTAATTTGCGTAGATTCGTTATTTAATCCGAATATTAATTTCATTTCGGAATAACAAACTTTCCTGGACATGTGAGCAATAGTTTGAGCAAAACCAAGTGACTTCGAGCTGGGTTGAGTTAATGTATTGCCGAAGACACGTTGGTCTGATATGTAATGATGGTATGGCTCCTAAAACCAGACAGCTGAGGTTAAGCGGAGAACAGTGAACTTGCATCCCAACGAAGATCGCATCCATCAATTCGAAAGAGATACAATGGGTTATAATGATATGGGAGTTGGAAACTAAACACCGTATGGGCATTATCATGACACCAACATGCACACCAACTCCATCAATAATTAGAGAAAACGCTTCCCTCTTCCATCTTCGATTCACACCCTCCTATCAATCCCCCACCCCTTCTCTCTCTCTCTCTCTCCCTCTTTTTCTCTTCCCCTCTATTTCTCTCTTTCTCTCTCTCCTTCTCTCTTTCTCTCCTTCTCTCTCTCTCTCTATCTCCCCCTCTCTCTCTCTCTCTCCTTTTCTATCATGGACACTCACTTTCTCTCTTTTTATATTTCTTTGTCTCTTTTCCTCTTCCCTTTGCAATTTCTCTTTCTCTCACCCCCCCCCCCCCTCTCTATCTCTCTCCGTGAATAAATTAAGTGTTACTTTTGACAAAATTATCAAGCTTTGTGAAACTTTCACGCCCCTCGACCCCTTTTAGAGCCGAGTATTTCGACGATTATCTTTCATTCTCATTATCCATGTATCATGTGTATTTAATGCAGAATAAGCCAAACCTATAAGTTGGACCCGTAAGACATTAATCCATATTATGGACGACAATATTATTTGGTACAAAAATGACCTGATATGACAAAAAGATTTCCGTTTTATTTGCATGCAGATCCAATTATGTCATCAATATACATGTGCGCTTTAATATGAAATTAAGTAATTGGAGCGAGGATTCTCAAAATCATACGACCAATTCCAATCTCTATAATGAAAGGCCTTAAATCTTCCGACTTCTCCAAGTCTTTTGACAACCATGTATTTCATTTCTTTGGAGTTATGGGACCGTGCACTTTGATGTTGTCAGTATAAAAGGCGTCTTCCAGTATATTTGTAGAAAATGGCGCTTTATGGAATCATTAACACCACCATCATCATCCAATCATCATTATTATCATTAGGATCATAATCTACATTACTCTTCCTCTTAGTCCTCACAAACGAAACAAGATATCGATGATGCATCCTCCCTCTTTCTCTCCCACCCTCTTTCTCTCCCACCCTCTCTCTCTCTATCTCTCTCTCTCTCTCACACACACGCACACACACCCACTCAATCTCTCTCTCTCTCTCTCTCTCTCTCTATTGTCCCTCTCTCAGGTCTCTCCTCTCTCTCTCTCTATCTCTCTCACACACTCAACGTCTCCCTCTCTCCCTCTCTCACCTTTCCCCTCTCTTTCTCTCTCTCTCTTCCTCGCACATTCATAATTGCGTATACTGTTACCCTTTTCAAAGGAAGTTATATCATGTATATGAACGAATTAACAGGGTCAATAGTGAAATAGATTTTCCTCAAAATTTGAACTATATACTCTGAAGAAACGAATCAGAAAGTTACCAAGTATCATCATATTAAGATTATCTGAATACTAATACCTTGTTATCAAATTCATGTCCTAGGTCGCCTACCTTATCGGGGATACTTCTAATTGTTGTTGTTTTTATTTCCGTATAATAAAATCCGATAAAATACATACAGAGTAAAGATACATTTTAAAAAAATGCGGCTGGTAGCCCATTTTCAGCTGCAACTATAATTGTTGCTGCTGGTCTTCCATGGGGCCAGTTTATAATAATGTACAACAATAATATATTTACGCAACAAAAGAAATGACAAATAAATAATTTTAGCATCAATCAAAAACGAAATAGCGAGAGAGGGAAAAAAAGACACAAATATATAAATATATACATACATAATGATATAAAGAGGTACAACAATATGAGATTTATTTTCTGTTTAAGTTAATCTTAAAGCTGGCAAAAGTGGGTAGTTGACGCAAATCAGGGGATAATTCATTATATTGAGAAGAAGCTCTGTACATGTATAACCTATTTATACATTAACATGTATATCCTATTTTAGCCTAGCCCACTCCTAGAAAATCTGATATTTTTTTTTTTCTTTTTCTATAGGAAGACGTCGTAAACACATCTGTGCCTACAGAGATGCTCTTAAATCAAAGTTTTCAATATCGACATTTCCCCCTTATCTGCTTCCTTTTTCAGTTGTGATTTTCATCTCCAAAATGAATGTCGGGGAAATTAGGTGACCTTTTCGACAGAGTGAGTCCCATGGTGTTGTGTATGAGGGGTAATCGAAGAGAGATGAAGGAGAAACACGGTCGGGTTGATCATTTTAAAAAAAGGATATGAGCGAAGTGCTCACAAGTTTATTAACGTCAGGTGGATTTATAGTATAATAAAACCTTGTACGTTGTCCGTGGAAACGGCCGAGCGAATCAGCATTTATAGAAATCTGCACGAAATTATTTGCCACTTTCTTTTTTAATCTAACCTTCAGTTCTGGCACTGACGATATTTAAACTCTAGATTAATTTGAATATTAACCAAAACAACAGATACGCTTATCTGCTTAATAGTGAAAAGAAGTAAACTTATTCAAAATATAATTGTGTTAAGCAATGAACGAGTTTAATTTTTCAGTGGGTGTGATTAGTTTTAAAATATGTGAGTCAAAATAACCAATCAACTACAATATAAAAAATTTACAAATATTTCAGGTCAGTCCATCTGCAAAATTAATACCAGAACTCATTAGTATAGCTTTTGGAGTGATCTCTATACGGTGTTATCTCGAAAAGCAATTCCATTACAAGCACTTAAGATTATCTTTATGTAAACGGAAATTCCAAAGATCGGGAAATAACATCACAAAACTAAAATCTTTTAAAAATATGAAAATGAATCAAATCATCAATCAAAAGCAACATCAGTCATGAATTATGGAAAGTAAAGTGGTGGGTCTGAGGGGACATGTGGAGTATGCATGCCCTCCAGCCAAATCCAATTTTGAATTTCTTAAGGACCAATCGCGCAAAACAGGAAATGTCTCAACCTCCCTTTTTTTTTTCTTATAGGAAAAGGCACCCCAAAACGGTGGACTTTTTATTTATTTTCTGATTGTTAGAGACATTATTTTTAGACTTGTGCCTCCGCCCCCCCCCCCCCCCCCCCCCACTTCTGCCCGAGAATCCTGGATCCACTATACTGAAGTACAAGGAATAGATCGAAATAGTCCGCATTAAACTAAGAAGAAAACACTTTAAAAAATTCTTCCTGGGGTGGGCTATACCAAACACGGGATGGAGTTTTTTTACACCACTGTATAGCGAAACACATTGGTTGGCTTTAATTCTGCTGCGAAACTTGAACGTGAAACCCCAACTTTATTTCTTTTGAAGAAACCAGTTTACTATTCATATTAAAATGTTAATGTTGATTCGGTTCATAGAAACCTTTGTGAAGAGGTATCTGATTGACGATGTTAGCATCCCGGCAGTAGTGAATCCTTAACTTAGTTTAGTTTTTATAAACGATGTAATGTAGGATAATAAAAACGAGTAATTAAACGCCCTGAGGATAACATCTTTTGTCCTATATATAGACTTTCATAAGAGGCCATTTAAAGCTACATACATTTCCTCATGATTACTTTGCCAATAAAATATTTTATAAACGTTATATTCTTTTATTGTTTTGTTATCAAAGCAATAGACCCTGTAAAAAATAAGAATACATTTGGTATTAAAAACGCAATAGGCCGCTTCTGTAATGTATACAAATTTATGCACTTATATTCTCTGAGCACCTCGTGACGAGCTATTCCATGAACCTGCTTTTTACAAATGAGCCTCAATGCTTGCAATCCAGTTTGAATACATTATTTGTTGCTATGTCCGAAAAGCCTCCTGCAAGCTTTCAGGTTGTCAAGAACAACCTTTGTTTGAAAGGTATGCATAAAATTTGCATACATTACCTAAGCGGGCTATTCTCTGCACTGTTTCCGGTACAATAAAACAAAGTTCAATATACACAGCGTATAAGACATGAACATACTGCATAGTTGTGACTTAGTACATTGCATACATACCTTTCTTGAATATCGCCCAGATTTAGTCATTCCATTCCAAGTATTTCCTCCGACATTTCCTTTACTTTACTTTCGAACGTTATAACAGAAGCGCAACTGAATTAAAATGTCTACACGCAAAACACTTTCATTTGTCTTAACATCAGTGAACGTGTGATGACTTGAAGGAAAGTAACAAAAGGGCAAAATTTACACAAGTTCTTCTGCTAGCCGGCTTTCAAGTATTTGAGCTGTTCCACAAAATGAATGGCAGCACAAAATCTACCCTTGTAGACAGATAGTGCCTATACTCAAGAGCATAAAAATAACAACAATGGGATATTTGCTCTTCACGACTTTTATATGGCTACTCAACCGAAAAATGATAACACATTCTATACAAAGTCTATACTCAAACCTCAAATCCGCAGTGTGAGCAAATAAAAATGAAACCAATATTCCAGCCCCAATATTGTAAAAAAATGCATGTGAAACTAAAATGTAATGTAATGGTTCAGTAGTAGATAATAGGTTCTTTAATTTGATAGGCTGCTCGTGTGCTCGTGAAATTGTAAAGCAAGTCAAAGAATTTGGGCTGAATGGTGTTCAGGAGTTACTTTACAAGACCGCTTCGGTAATGTATGCAAATGTTATGCATACCTTTCAAACAGAGGTTGTTCTAGACAACCTGAAAGCTTGCCGGGCATAGCAACAAAAATAATGTATGCAAACTGGATTCAAAGCATTGAGGCTCATTTATAAAAAGCATGTTCATGGAATATAGTTGTCACTAGGTGCTCAGAGAATATATGTGCATAAATTTGTATAGATTACAGAAGCGGTCTATTCAGTGTGTATAGTTTGAATGGAGACCATTCAACCAAACTTGGGTAGACCATCACATCTTTCCCACATTCATATACGGGACCATGCCAGTAGACCGACAGCCCACGAGACCGATGGACTCATGAACAAACAGGCACAAAATCATTCAGTCGAAACGCGTAACAGAGTGTCTGAACTGTAAGACTATAATACATAGGCCCTATATACTACAGCGGCTCCTCTCAAAACACAATATTAATAAGTTATCAAAGTAGGGACTGTACTTGCAGACTACGTGAACCCTATGAAGGGGGGAGGGTGTCAGAAAGCTCATGAGACCAGGAAAAGGCTCAAGTAAAAATTTTGAACTCCCAAATTCGTCTTGTCATATAAGCTTCATTTATACATGTTTATGTCTACCTACAATTATCATTAATTATCATTAAAATTATCATTTCAAGGGTCCCCTTCCCCCACCCAAGAAGAAAAAAAACTTAATTCCGAGTATTAGAGAACAGCTTAATAATATGACTTACCCTTATAAAAAAAAACGTATCTGATTCAAGTTAAAGTATATGATAATTTGTTGCACTTTAAAATAGTTTTAATTCTCACATTCTGGTCAACATGTTATACCAGCAATTTTATTCCAATACTGTGATATATTAGGATATAGTATGATTAGCACGTTGGGAAAAACGAAATGCGTATGCTTTAATCAAGGAGGTTCAAACAGATGGAGTCTCAATTAACGATAATTAATGTAAACACCTGGCAGATTATAAAGGATGTACAATTGAATTTAAAAACTGCCTTGAGTCTTTGAAGCGATGTTTGATGCCGCCAAAGTAAACGGGAAGCAATTAGATGTTTTCACATTTGAATGTTTACGATGCTCAGTTAGATTCATAAATCGACAAACATAAAAGTAAATGTGCAGTTTTAATGTAAATAATTTCGATTTCAATCTGAAATTCCCCTGCTGCAGGGCTGCAGGATGAACATTTTTATAAAATATAGCCTTAAAAGTGTCACAAATGTATGCCTCTTTAAGGCTATTTTAACACTTTTCCGATTAAATTTCATATATTACCATCGTGAAAGATGGCTCTATATAGGAAATAGTTATAGCCAACCAAAGTAGTGCATGGGCACGCGCTTGCAGTCAATTATTAACATCGCAAATCTGGTATTTTGGGCATTAAATATGTTCGCTTGAACCTTGTTATATCATTTATGTGCACTTTTTCGAAGTTATACTTGGGTCTGCGAAAACTAATTATCATTACAAAAGAATATCCTCCATTGTACTTAACCATGGTTATGCAATAAAACGGAATTTGATTTGTTTCCTCGTTTGGAAGAATGTTTTCAGAGATTGCATATTTGTCATGTTTGTTGTGGCGGCATCACGGCTCGCTTCAAATGGAGGCTGTCTGTTATGACTCCATCTGTTTGAACCTCAAAATACTGAAATATTGACCTGCATCATGCATTATCCAAATTACACGTATATTATTCTCTCTCTATAAATTTTGTTATTATATAGAAATTAAATTTGGTCTCTCTCTCTCTCTCTCTCTCTCTCTCTATCTCACTCTCTATCTCACTCTCTCCCTCTCTCCCTCTCTTAAAAATTCGTTTTTCCCCATTTCTAGTGAAGATCAATCACTTCGTTAAAGGGATTTTTCTTTTAAGAGAGTCAAAGAGACCCAAATTATGGGTTCAGTGGACAACAGAGGGCCCTCTATGTTTATGAGTACCGAATAGGTTTAGTGCGTCGAGACGATATAGCATTCTGACGCTGTGTTTATTCTTTGTATTTAATCTCTGTCAATAACATAATGTGATTATTCTCCGTTCCTTTATTGTTGAAGAATCAATAAAGAAAAGCACCAACAATATCATTAAGGGAGAAACAACGTGATAACAGATTTTATAGGCTTCTTGGGCCATTGCATGCTCAAGTATAATCTACTAATTATTCAAGAATTTACGAAGTAAACTCTGCAAAGTATATAATAATAATAATACTCTCCAGAATGATTCAACCGAAATAATGGTATGAAGTATGTCTTTGCTGTTCGAACTAATTATGTATTGAATATGTAGGCCGAATGGCCGCTACCATGATACCAAAGATTGTTATCATGTATTCATGTCTGTCGTATCAGGAGCTCTTTATATACAGAGTTAAATAATTCAGCTTTTTAAAAGGGCAATCAAACCTTGGTAATAAGATGATTTGTGCGACAGCAGAAAAACAAGGAAAATAGGATAGTGAAAGTTTGAAAGAAATCGGACAAGGAATATGAAAGCTATGGATGTTTTAAAAATGAGATCACTACATCTATGCCAATCTTAAATTGGCAATTTGGTGAGTCGATTGTGACATACTTGAGAACAAGTCTCCCGTTTGTATTACACAAAAAGTATCATTAAGTTGCGGTTTTCTCCGAAGAACGTTTACATAAATAATATTGTATAGATAGAATATTGTTATTGGTCCCCATGAAAGAAAAAGATCCTCCTGAATAATACATTTTGAAGAAAAAAATGACATTTTAGTCATTTTGTGTGTTGGAGCAAATGGGGCCGTTGGCCGCCAATACAGCACAGTGACATTACCTCTTCGGCCAATTTGATATCCATGTATACAGTGATTGCAACTTTCGAAAATTCATAACTTTCTTCTTGCTTGTCCAATTTCGTCAAACCTTCACCAATCTGCTTCTCTGATTTTCCTCTTTCTTTCGAACCAACTTGCATTCCATTAACGCTGGATTTCCCTTCATAAGATATATTTTGCTGAGAGTGGATCACTGATCTCTACTACTATAGGTAGAGATCAGTGTGGTGGATCCCAATGGGTTCACGGGGTTTTGTGGATCCGCCTGGATCCGCCCCCTGTATGCCCATCGCGTATCTTTTGCAATTTAAGATTATCATTCTCTTTTCTTGAAATGTTAAGATTTTGCTGATATTTGACACTCATTTCAATTAAAGAACACATTTTTCGGGTTACTACACTGGCTTAATCTCTCTTGCATCTATACTTTTCGTAATTTTGCCAATTTGTAACTGTGTGTATGTAGTTTGAATGGAGACCATTCAACCAAACTTGGGTAGACCATCACATCTTTCCCACATTCATACAGGACCATGCCAGTAGACCGACAGCCCACGAGACCGATGGACTCATGAACAAACAGGCACAAAATCATTCAGTCGAAACGCGTAAAAGAGTGTCTGAACTGTAAGACTATAATACATAGGCCCTATACTACTGCGGCTCCTCTCAAAACACAATATTAATAAGTTATCAAAGTAGGGACTGTACTTGCAGACTACGTGAACCCTATGAAGGGGGGGGGTGTTAGAAAGCTCGTGAGACCAGGAAAAGGCTCAAGTAAAAATTTTGAACTCCCAAATTCGTCTTGTCATATAAGCTTCATTTATAAATGTTTATGTCTACAATTTGCAAAAATTATCATTTCAAGGGTCCCCTTCCCCCACCCAAGAAGAAAAACAAACTTAATGCCGTTTACACAGAGACTGAACTCGACTTTAGTCGAATTTGAACTCGAGTTCATTTGTGTGTAAACAGGGTAGTCGCAATTAGAACTCGAGTTCAAAACTCGAATTCGAATGACGACCCAGAGCAACTTTTATCGAATTCAAACTCGACTATTATCGAATTTAAATTCGCTATTTGCAGTGTGAACGGACACGTAATTGAAAGTCGACTAGCAAATATCCAGCCAGTGACCCCGTCATACGTCACTTCCGGTATTGCTAAGCGCTTAGCAACGCTAAGCGTCGCGTCAGTAAAACAAGCGTCATTCAACAAGTGAACCACAACGAACGAAGACACATTCACCGAACTGGCTTGATTCAATCCACCACGCGCTCATCATATCTGCAAATATTCGTTCATAATTTTGTAATTCCGACGTAAAATCATACGAAACCAGATCAAAATGGCTGCGCTTACAATACTCGCTACCGCCATTTTGAACTCACTCGCGGGGTTTTCACAAATTTAACCCGGAAGTTGATTATCACGATATTCCCACCAAGCGAGGGCGTAATCAAGTCGAATTCACTTTCCTTCTGAATTCGAGTTCGTCCAACGCTCGGTGTAAACAGCCCACCGAAAAATAATTTATGCTAATCCAAGGTCGCAATTGAATTCGCTGTCGAATTTGAACTCGAGTTCACTCTGGGTAAACGCGGTCTTAGAGAACAGCTTAGTAATATGACTTACCCTTATAAAAAACCTATCTGATTCAAGTTAAAGTATAAGATAATTTGTTGCACTTTAAAATAGTTTTATTTCTCACATTCTGGTCCACATGTTACCAGCAATTTTATTCCAATACTTTGATGTAGTATGATTATCAGGTTGGAAAAAACGAAATGCGTATGCTTTAATTAAGGAGGTTCAAACAGATGGAGTCTCAATTAACGGTAATTAATGCAAACACCTGTCAGATTATAAAGGATGTACAATTTAATAAAAAAAACTGCCTTGAGTCTTTAAATCGATGTTTGATGCCGCCAAAGTAAACGGGAAAGATTTAGCTGATGTTTTGACATTTGAATGTTTACGATACGCAGTTAGATTCATAAATCGACAAACATAAAAGTAGATGTGCAGTTTTAATGTAAATAATTTCGATTTCATTCTTAAATTCCCCTGCTGCAGGATGAACATTTTTGTAAAATATAGCCATAAAAGTGTCACAAATGTATGCCTCTTTAAGGCTATTTCAACACCTTTCCGCTTAATTCCGATTATTAAATTTCATATATTACCATCGTGAAAGATGGCTCTAGGAAATAGTTATAGCCAACCAAAGTAGTGGGCACACGCTTGCAGTCAATTATTGTCATCGCAAATCTGGTATTTTGGGCACTAAATATTCAAATTCAAATTCGTATTTATTTCATTTCCAACAGAAAGAAAAGACAATGGCATTACAGATATTGTTACAGAAAATATGAAAAATATATGTACAAATTCAATTTACCTTGATAAGTGTAGAAGTACACTGTACATAATATAAATACATTATTATAATGAATTATTAAAATTCTTAATTTCTGAGGAAATGTGGGGGATCCACTAAAAAGCAGTGCTTGTAATTTGTGGATCCCCCAGGGAAAATAACATCGTTTCAAATTGTGCCTACGAAGACTTGGAAAACACAAAACAGTGTTACAGAACAACAAACAAACACGAAACGACGAGGAAAAGTAAAACAGATAAAAGAAAAAGGAACATGAACGATGGACAATGGGAAAGCAGGACAAATCATGACCGAAAAAGGAGGTAGTTATGTTGGTGATTCTGGCAAGTTGAAATCATAAGACCAAATAGAAATTCAGTAAATTGAGCAGATGATGAAGACCCAAATGGAAAAATAAGAAGATACCAGCTGTTATTAGGTTATTATTGTATATTATTATAAGACTTGAGCAAAAATATTTTTAGTTTTTTCTTAAAAGAATTTAGGGAAGGACTACTTTTGATATCTTCGCTAATAAAGTTCTAAAAAGTGGTAGATGAAACTCGTTTGACCGTCTAGTTGGGTAATCGTGAAATGACCGATTTTGGGGGAACATGGCATCAAATATATGTGGAAGGGTCTTTCTACTGTAGTTATACATAAATTGTCCCAAATGAAATAGATACAGATCATTTATTTTTAATAGTCTGCTATCAACAAATAACGGGTCTGTGTGTGAGAGTATAGCAGAATTGCAGATAATACGGAGAGACTTCTTTTGTAATAAAAGTAGTCTATCTATTAGAGTTTGTTGGGTATTGCCCCAAGCAAGTATCCCATAATTCAGATAAGGTAAAATTAAAGATGAATAAAGCATCAATAGGGATGATGTCGGAAAATGAAATTTAAGTTTGTTTATTATGCCAATATTCCGTGAAATAATCTTACACGTATTATCTATATGGTATTTCCACGAAAGTTTATTGTCAACAGTTATGCCTAGAAATTTAATAAATGAGACAACTTCTAAAGGGGTATCGTCAAACACTATATCCATGGGCAGTGTGTCTATAGAATTACTGAATAACATATATTTGGTTTTTTGGAGGTTGAGGGATAGTTTATTGGCTCTTATCCATTGGGTGACTTTTTCAAGCTCAGAGTTTACAACATTGACTAAAGTATTTGGATTCTTGTGGGAATAAAATAGATTAGAATCGTCTGCAAAAAGAATAAACGAAAGGACATCGGATGATTTACAAAAGTCATTTATATAAATAATAAACAGTAAAGGGCCCAACAAACTGCCCTGGGGGACTCCACAATTTATGTTTTGCATATTGGATGTATGATCATTCAAAAATACGTACTGTCGTCTATTGGATAAGTAGCTCCTGAACCACTCCAAGGCCTTCCCACGCACCCCATAATGAGAAAGTTTGAATAATAAGATGTCATGATTGATGGTGTCGAAGGCCTTGGAGAAGTCCAGGAAAATACCAACCAGATGAGAACATTTGTCTAAAGCATGCGCTACTTTGTCAACAAAATTCAAAAAGGCATGTTCTGTGTTATGTTTTTCTCTAAATCCAAATTGAAAGTTGGAAAAAATATTTTGAGTTTTTAAAAAGTTAACAGTTCTACGATAAATAGCTTTTTCTAGAATTTTCGACAAGGAGGATAATAGAGAAATAGGTCGATAATTACTAACATTCAATTTGTCACCCTTTTTATACAGGGGTATGACCTTTGCAATTTTCATGTTATCTGGGACTTGTCCATTAAGTAACGAAAGATTAAGAACATGTACTAAAGGATTAACAATTGAAGATATTACACCTTTTTAAATGAAATTATTAATTTCATCATAGCCGGGACTCTTTTTGTTGTTCAGACTAGATACAATATCAATGATATCTTCTTTGACTATAGGAGTGAAAAGAATAGAATTGGGATTAGGTGTACCTAGGTATTCAGAAAAATGTTTGGCTGAAGGAGGAATACCTTCAGCTAAATTTACTCCTACAGAAGAAAAATAATTGTTAAAAGCATTGGCGACATTTTCAGGATCTTCAACAATGTCATCATTATACCTAATTTTAGTTATTTCTGATTTGTTATTGGATAGGTTCATTGCTTGTTTTAAAATCTTCCAAGTGTTTTGAATATCGTTCTTATATAAAGCTAACTGGTTCGTAAAGTATCTTTTCTTTGCTAATCGTATTGTTTTAGTTAAAATATTTTTATATCTGGTATATCTAGCCTTTGCTTGTTCAGTGCCTTTCATTTTAAATTTATAGTATAAGTTGTTTTTTCTGTTAATAGAACGTAAAAGTGATATAGAAATCCATGGAAGTCTCGGTGATTTTTTGTAGGTGGTTCGTTTGTCTTTAACTTTAGGAATGTGAATATCTAGTTGATTATGAAATATGTTAAGGAAATTATTAAAAGATAAATTTACGTCATTAGTATTATAAACACACGACCAGTCAGAAGAGTCTAAAGAAGCTCTAAGACTGGTAATGTTTTCATTGGTAGGTCTCCGTCTTGATGATCTGTGAGGGGTGTTTAATGAGTGCTTAAGGGTAAAATGTGACATAACTGGATAATGGTCCGTTATATCGGATAGAATTACAGAAGAGTCCGGGGTTGGAAGAGTATTGCAAAAAATATTATCAATAAGGGTGGCAGAATGATTTGCCATGCGAGTAGGTTTCGATATCAAAGGCAAGAACGAGGCAGTCAAAAATATTTCAAGAAATTCATGGGATATATTATTATTATGATGTTTCAATATATCAATATTGAAATCTCCCATTATGAAAACGTCTTTATTTACGAAGTGTGGATTTTTGAGTAAATCTGTAAGGTACACTAGGAAATCGTTTGAGTTGGAACATGGAGGTCTATACATAATGCCTATAATTATATTTCTAGTATCCGGAACATTAATTTCGATAAAAAGTGACTCTACTATTTCGTTCATTGTATTAATTTCATTAATAATTGTGTAGTCGTACTTGTGTGACACGAAAAATGCAACACCTCCGCCAGGTCTGTTTTTTCTATTATTGACAAGAAGATCATAACCATCTAATGCAAATGGTAGGTTTGATTCACAGGATAACCAAGTTTCTGTAAGTCCTATTACGGAAAACGACTGTTTAGATGGATTATCTAATAACAATTGAAATTCTTCGAAGTGTTTATTTAAGCTTCTAATGTTTATGTGTAATAGAGAAAATGTATCTTTTGCAAATTGTTTGGCGAGGTTTTTAAATTGAGACGCAGTTACATAGTCAGATGAAGGGCTTTGAATTTGGTCATGATCAGGGTGAAAGTCGAAAATTTCTGTTGCTGAGTTTATATTGTTAACTACAAAATGGTTATACGCTACATCAGTTGCAGTATTATCATTCGTGTGATTTGTTGATGAAGTGTTTAATAAATCAAAAAGGTCATCATCATTTAAAGAATGGAATGGCGCATCTGCTAAGTTGGCCATAGAAGTACAGTCAAAATCTCAAAATTATATTGCATTTTCGGCTTTAGATTTATAGCGGTAAGCAAAGAATTGGGCGGTAGTACAGTCCTGCAAGAAAACACACATACGACAGTTTTACATGTGAACAAGTGCAGATACAAAAACACTTGAATACAGAGAATTGAACACTGACACCATACAACAGAAAAAGGATTGCAAGAAGGACTTGACACAAAGAAAGAAAGAAAAAGTACATGTAGGTATAAGTAGAAACAACAAAGCACAGAAGTCTTCGTAGGCAGAGCGAACGAACGAGCAAATGAACAATAGTGGAACATCTCAGCATGTTCCTGGCGAGACGCCCAATAAATATAGTAACGCATAATAATATAGGAAAACCACTCAAAATGCACTCATTGTAAAAAAAAAAAAAAAAAAACACTTGGGAAAATTAAATACAGGTGGATAAAACTAGTGTCATATTTTTCTTTAAAGCATGCAATGAATCAGAACAATGTGGGAAAAAGAAAACAAAAACAAAGTAAGTCAACGTTGCACGTAAAGTTTGAATGAGAAATAGAATATGCACCTATATAAGAATTGAAATAAAGGTAGATATAAATACAAAGGCAAATGCGAAAGATTGGAACAGATAAATAAGAAAATCATGCAAGTTTCATCGAAGCTGAGCAAAGGTACATGCAAGGACTGAAACACTATGATATCAGAATATAAAAACAAAAACGCAAGAACGCAAGAACACAGAGCCCCGCAGACTCGGCCCCTCCGGGCAGCGAGCATGCATGGCGCTGCGCAGTTGGGAAGCAACAAAGTACCGATAATGCAGTTTATTAGCCAGTAAAGGACGGAAGAGGAGAAGAAGAAGAAGAAGAAAAAAAACAACAAGAAACGCCACGCCTCGCCGTCGAGACCCGTCAAGACCGAGTCAGCCGACCCATTCTCACTAAATAAGTGGCTCATTTCAGAGGCGGCGGAACACCGGGCCAGGACAGCGGGACCGGAGGGGCACCATTCGTTGGCCAAACAAAAGGCGCATCCCCACCTCCACCGTCCAAGCCCGCCGCTCCGCCGCCCCTGACTCATTTACTGTACACAAGATAATAATAAGTTTAACTAATTGAGAATTCAAATATTAAAAGGTGAAAGCAATCAAAGCATGCAACCAAGACAATTTACACATTGCGAACCTCTTGGGGATCTAAAATGAAAGGGTGAATGCATGCAAGACAATTTAACATTGAGTATGTTCAACTTAATTTAGAATCAAAATGAAAGGGTGAAAGCATGCAAGACAATTACACTTTGAAAATTTACATATGAAAATGATGAAAGCACGCAAGAAAATTTAACATTGAATAGTTTAACTTGAGAATTTACGAATGAAAAAGGTGAAGGCATGCAAGGAAATTTAACAGTGAGTATAGTCTCGGTTGAGAATTTACATGTACAAATGAACTGATGAAGGCATGCAACATATACTATCTTACATTGTCTACGTCTCACCTTAAATCTATTGACTTGCATGTATTTCTCTTTTGTGCCAGTTTTCTTCTGGAGTGGGTACCCCTTGTTGGAAAATTGCTGAAGATTATCATTAATAAAAGGACATTGAAGAATGCTTTACCCAAGAAAGCCCGAGATTAAAACGGATTATTGCCAAATATGTTCGCTTGAACCTTGTTATATCATTTATGTGCACTTTTTCGAAGTTATACTTGGGTCTGCGAAAACTAATTATCATTACAAAAGAATATCCTCCATTGTACTTAACCATGGTTATGCAATAAAACGGAATTTGATTTGTTTCCTCGTTTGGAAGAATGTTTTCAGAGATTGCATATTTGTCATGTTTGTTGTGGCGGCATCACGGCTCGCTTCAAATGGAGGCTGTCTGTTATGACTCCATCTGTTTGAACCTCAAAATACTGAAATATTGACCTGCATCATGCATTATCCAAATTACACGTATATTATTCTCTCTATAAATCTTGTTATTATATTGAAATTAAATTTGGTCTCTCCCTCTCTCTCTCTATCTCACTCTCTATCTCACTCTCTCCCTCTCTCCCTCTCTTAAAAATTCGTTTTCCCCCATTTCTAGTGAAGATCAATCACTTCGTGAAAGGGATTTTTCTTTTAAGAGAGTCAAAGAGACCCAAATTATGGGTTCAGTGGACAACAGAGGGCCCTCTATGTTTATGAGTACCGAATAGGTTTAGTGCGTCGAGACGATATAGCATTCTGACGCTGTGTTTATTCTTTGTATTTAATCTCTGTCAATAACATAATGTGATTATTCTCCGTTCTTTTATTGTTGAAGAATCAATAAAGTGAAGCACCAACAATATCATTAAGGGAGAAACAACGTGATAACAGATTTTATAGGCTTCTTGGGCCATTGCATGCTCAAGTATAATCTAATAATTATTCAAGAATTTACGAAGTAAACTCTGCAAAGTATATAATAATAATAATAATACTCTCCAGAATCATTCAACCGAAATAATGGTATGAAGTATGTCTTTGCTGTTCGAACTAATTATGCAATGTGCAGGCCGAATGGCCGCTACCATGATACCAAAGATTGTTGTCATGTATTCATGTCTGTCGTATTAGGAGCTCTTATACAGAGTTAATTCAGCTTTTTAAAAGGGCAATCAAACCTTGGTAATAAGATGATTTGTGCGAAAGCAGAAAAACAAGGAAAATAGGATAGTGAAAGTTTGAAAGAAATCGGACAAGGAATATGAAAGCTATGGATGTTTTAAAAATGAGATCACTACATCTATGGCATTTTGGTGAGTCGATTGTGACATACTTGAGGACAACTCTCCCGTTTGTATTACACAAAAAATATCATTAAGTTGCGGTTTTCTCCGAAGAACGTTTATATAAATAATATGGTATAGTTAGAATATTGTTATAGGTCCACATGAAAGAAAGAGATCCTCCTGAATAATACATTTTGAAGAAAAAAGTGACATTTTAGTCATTTTGTGTGTTGGAGCAAATGGGACAGTTGGCCGCCAATAATAGTGACATTATACCTCTTCGGCCAATTTGATATATGCATGTATACAGTGATTGCAACTTTCATGCAAAATTGCAAAATTCATAACTTTCTTCTTGCTTGTCCAATTTCGTCAAACCTTCACCAATCTGCTTCTCTGATTTTCCTCTTTCTTTCGAAGCAACTTGCCATTAAGGTTGGATTCCCTTTATAAGATCTATTTAGCTGAGAGTGGATCATAGGGGAGCGTTTCATCAAGCGTTTTGTCAGTGATTTTCACCGACAAATTTGCTCTCAGCCAATCAGATGCAAGGATTTCAGTAGCTTATAACAGTTGTCGGTAAAAATCACTGAAAAAACACTTGATGAAACGCTCCCCAGCTGATCTCTACTACTATAGGTAGAGATCAGTGTGGTGGATCCCAATGGGTTCACGGGGTTTTGTGGATCCCCCCTGTATGCCCATCGCGTATCTTTTGCAATTTGAGATTATCTCTTTTCTTGAAATGTTAAGATTTTGCTGATATTTGACACTCATTTCAATTAAAGAACACATTTTTCGGGTTACTACACTGGCTTAATCTCTCTTGCATCTACTTTTCGTAATTTTGCCAATTTGTAACTTTTTTTCCCTTTTTTTTTTTTGAAAAAGAGGCCGATCCTTTATGGTCAAAATGCATAATTTTCTTCCAAAAGTGGTGGGGGCACGGGCCGGATGTGCCTCCCCCTAGATCCGCCACTGTTTCCAGTTACAAGACCACTGCTCTACCACTGAGCCATCGCTAAAATGTACTATAGAGTTCGACTGGTTAAGATTGTAGACAGGTAGCCTTTATACAAATACAATGATAAATCAATGTCATTTTCCTCGCTGGCTAAGAATGATTTATTTGTCCCATCTGTTCATAAGTGTGTCATCAATATCACTTAACTAACAATCACCTGGTTTACTCACACTCTAACACATCATAAGCAACATTCATCATTGGCTTTGTTGTAATTGAGAGCACCAATCTTTCAAACTGAAAATTAATGTCTTGTTAAATATTTCCTTAACTTAACTTCCCACTTTCATACAAAAAGTCTGAAATAAAATTTCCATTACAACCGCATACACTCTGTCAATGCTCTCCTTTCTTTCAAATTGTAAAAACAGCGGGAAACTTGTGGGTATTGTTAGATATTCTATGCATCTATAATTATGTAAAAGTTATCTCAAAACATATATCATTGATAACAAAAATCTACATATATTTGTCCACAGATCAAAAAGAATTCTTCAGCAATGCATTATTAGGGAAAATCTTAAAATGACTGAAAAGAATCCCATTTCAAAGTGACATCAAAAAAACCCATTTAAATCTATTTCCCAATTCCTTCTTCTTTTCTCCTTCTGTCGACCGCCCCCATCTCTCTCTCTCTCTCTCTCTCTCTCTCTTTCTCTCTCTCTCTCTCTCTTGTTTCGTTTTTATTTTTCATCACAATACAGAATGATGTTTTCATTGAATAGAATAGGAAATAATCTCTTTGGATTCGTGAAAAAATATCCACTGGAAAATTTTCAGATGCGCTGCTCTTGACCGGCTCCCGACTGCTACTGTCAAATTTCCAAATTTCCTACCCTATTCCTTGAATGACCTCATACTATACTATGGAGTACGAGAGTACGAGTCGAGTCGTCAGCTCGCGCACTCGCGCAGCTCACGCGCGCGTTAGCTCGATTACTATATACAGGGAAGTATAGCTAGCTAGCTAGCTTGAATAAAAATTCGATTGAACACGAACAGTGCATGCCATTAGTACATTACGAGTGAGGGTTTGTTTTGCTGTTGAAGCTGGCCGGCCTGGAGAGGAGTGGAGTAAAATCTTTGATTTGATTTTGATCCAGGATTCATTTCAGGAACTGTAACTGTTGACTGCTTCATGTAACGTTAGATCTACGTTTAGATTATCAATATCATCCACATCCACTGCCTCGCACTGGGCGGCGCGGCACTGCACTGGGCGGCGCGGCACTGCACTGGGCTGGGTAGCCGGCCGGCACCTTGCCCTTGGGCCTTGGCTTGGTGGATGCATGTCCATGCAAGGTGCCTACCCGCATCATGGCTTCGTTTCGGGACAAGAAATTCCCAATTGTGCCTTATGGATGCCTCTACATAGGCAAGTATATTATGGCAGCATTCTCGTGAAATAAGCCACCCCGCATTCACTTTGTACATGCAGTTTATTGCGTGTAATTGCCTACGAGGGTTCACATCCCCCATTGACTTTACACGGCAGTGTGTGTACACACTCGATGACCGGTGGCTTATTTCACGAGAAGGTCATTATGGCATGATAGCATGTAACTTACTTAGAATCACTTAGAAGGCTTGATTATTTATGCTCAAAGTTTTGATATACATTATAAATTGTCCCCATGGCATAGACCCTATTCAATATGGACCATACTCCATAGGCATAGGCATAGACATAGTACCTTTCCTGTGCTGTGGTCAAGCAATTGGTGAATGAAAATGACAAGTCTAGGCTACATGTACATTCATTGTAGGATGGGGATTGGGGGTTGCATTTCCGGACACTTAACAAAAATTAGCCTGTCAATTTTGCCGTCAGATTTTACGAAAAACATGCATCAAGTAACACTAAAACCAGTGAATATTTGCAATTCACATGATTTTCAACCTCTCCTTTGAAAGATTTGTGACAATTTGCATGAAAAGTTGTGTGATTTACTGTTTAAAAATGACCTTTCCGGATTAACAACCTGTCCGGAATTACAACGTCTGGGTATATCTGTCAGATCAGCACTGAAAGAGTTAAGGTACTAGTATTACATGTACCGGTACATTTACATATATGCCATTGGTGGACTGTACCAGGCTGGGAGGAAAAGAAGAAGGGTGCACAATAATTATCCTCGTATAGAGTGTACTGTAGTCATAGATTTTTGTTTTGTTTATTTGTGCCTTTTGTGGGTTTTTCAATAATTTCATTCAGGTCTTTACATGTATTTGTGCTTGCCTGCAAGTTTTTACCATACTGAATCTACATGTAGATACTTGCTATTTACACATGTACATGTTGTAGCTGTTATACATGTTTTCCTTTTAATGTGAGTGGATGCATTGTTAGAGTTGACTCTAATTTATATATTTTTTCTTTCAAGAGATATTTTAATTGTCACAACAAATTTGATCACCCATTGGTTTATACGTGCATGGCTAACGTCCGTGCGCATTGACTCGCCACTGTTGCTAACTCGCCACTCACCTGTCACTTACATGTTCTGGCCGAACTCGTCCTCTAAAAATTATCTGCATTGCTTCAGACTTTGTTGTGGCTACAGTGAATAGGTCAAACTATATTCTTCTGCCGTTGGAAGTCTCTTGTAAGATTCAGCACATGAATAAGAGTTAGGCGCGATCAAAGTTTAACTAGCACACACACTCCAGCAATAGCCGGTGGGTGAAGCTCGGGCAACAAAGACGAGACCTCCCTACTCAACAATAGTTGTAGCCCAATATGATGGGCAGTTCCACTGTAACTCGCGTTACAAATAATGGGTACATTTACAGGATAATGTGCCCATATCTTTGTAATTGTTATGATATACAATATTTACTTTTTCCAATATGGGTAGGGTAGACATAGACCATCTAAATCAAATCAAAAAAGAAAAACAAAGGACAAACATATTGAGATTCTTGAATCGTTTAATTTTGGTAACTCGCGTTACAAAAAAAGGACATGGTTAATTCTATGACGGCCTCTTTTGGCAAAGTCTCCTCATGCTAGATCTTGATAAAACTTTTCCAACCTTGAATTGATAGTAGGTTATGACTTATAAATTTACAATATAAAGGTTGAGAAATAATGAACTGATAAAATGCAGGAAGTATATCGGTAACTCGCATTACGTTATGTCCCTTCAAAAAGCCTGGCACAAATTTATGGCATACAATTATTCTGTTGGCACTGTATCTTGTTTGAAGAATTTTTACAAATTTATGCGCAATTTAGCAGATAGTAAACCGAAGACATCTACATGCAGAACAATTATTGTTTCGGGTAACTTGCATTACATGGCTCAAGTGGGTAACTTTTATGTGATGCTGAAACATTTTGGAAGGTAGTGTAGAAATTTCCTCTTAGGGACTGGAGTAGTCCCAGTTTGCTTGTCTAAATGTGACCAGGCACTACAAAACCACCAATAAGTCGCCAGATATGAATTTTTAGTTACGGTCTGATTCTAAAAAGAGCAGATTCTCAGCTTTAAAATGTTACCTCATAAGCACTGGATGTTCCTAACTCACTGTACAAAGAGAAGAATGCACAGTCCCTCATAATGTTACTTCTGAGAAATAAGGGTTTAAAGTTCGCATTATATTGAAGCACTCTGACTTGCAAGGTGTTATGCTAAGGTGACAAAAGGAGGATTAGAACTCAATGAAAATTTCTATGAAGGGATTACGAGATTGTCCTAAAACTTGACATACATGTACTAATTAGGCATATCCTGTTCATCATAGCGCACAAGTATCAATGCACGAACTTACAGTACTCTGTTTAAAATTTATGGGAGATCAAAATGACACAAGTATTCAGGGTTGTAAAAAAGAAAAGTAATAAAACAAAATCCATAGAAGACACACGTAAGTCTAATAAAGAACTGCCAAAAATACCACTTTTAGATTGTTTGGTGGCTCCAATACTTAGAAAAATGTACATATGTATACTCTTCCAGGAAATACCCAAAAGCCTTACCCAAAACTAAAATTTGACCACGCCAACCAAAAACACATTGATTGAGCTCTAACTGAAAATCACACGGTGCAACTTTTTGGTGGTTTTGTGGTGCCTGGTCACAAAGTGAATTCATAGAAGTGTTAGCAATTTATTTTTCCAATGAAGAAATACAAACTACAAAGTTAAGCACATAACTTTTTGCAGGTTGGACAACTAAAAATCTCTGCAATGTATGTATCTCGGAAAATATTCAACCAATTGATGTAATTCTTTTTGTTTCTTTAATTTCAACATAATTATGGGTAAATCATAATACATGTAAATGATTTCTTTGCAATGTGATAAACTTGAAATTTTAGTGTCATGTCCACCTTCCCATGGAATTGCCTTTGTAAGGTGACAAAATTTGCTATCGTCGAGATGAAGATTAAAATATACTGATCAAGCTGGTACCATTTTAAAAGAGGTGGTGAAGTGATGTAAAAAAATAGAAGGGGGTGGCGCTTTAACGTAGAACTCTCTACAAGAAGGTAGCGAGTCCACGTAGATCTAGCACACGTGTTGTGTGTACATGTATGTACGACGCGCCTGTGTGGTGTGCGCATGCGCGCAGTAGTGGATTTGTAACTACATACATGTACAGGTAGAGATCGATGGGCGCGACTCAACAGCAGCCACCTATTGATTTGCCTTCCCGGAAATACGTATAGATAGTGACGTCATTCTCTTTAACCATTTCGCGACATTGCTCCACATTTTGTGGTTTGGCTCAATAACTTTTGATTCAGAGCTCTAGAAAATATATACTAGATGCACGAGGAGAAGGAGCAAAAGTTTCTGCACACTTTATGTCCATTTTTGTTGCATGACAATATGGCCTTCGATACCAGGAATTTTAAATAGAGTAAGCTTTAAAAATTCTTAAATACGCAACACATTGAGAGGTTCAAAATCATTGTTTTTTAACCCTTTCAAGACAACTGACCACATTGTGTGGTTTGGCTCAATAATAATATACAAGATGCATGAGTAGAGACAGCACAATTATCTGCACTCACTACTGCATGTCCATTTTTGTTGCCAGACCATTTTCTGTTTGATGCCAGGAATTTTACAAACAAGAATAAGCCTTTGAATCCTTAAATTGGCAACACATTGAGATGTTGAAAATCATTGTTTTTTTCATCACAATTAGCAATTTTTTCAACTTTTCGACCTATTTCTAACTATGTATATTGTTTTCAAAGACATTTCACCTTATTAAAACCATGTAGCACTAAAAGAAATATATTAATGTTGCCAATTTGAATAACAAAATGTGATCAATTTAGCCCTTTGATAATTCCTGTCCTGAAAGGGTTAATCAAAATTGGCAGATTTTTTCAACTTTTCGACAAAGTCTCCAACCTAGTATTGTTTTCAAAGACATCACACTTTATGAGAACCATGTAGCATTAAAAGAAAAATATTATTGTTGCCAATTTGAAGAACAAAAGGTGATCAATTTAGCCCTAAAATAATTCCTGTCATGAAACTTGAAAGGGTTAAAATGGAGCATTTTCATGAATCATGCTTTCGAGATATTTTCCGGGATACATTGATGTTTTTAAATCAAGATTTTAGCAAGAATAAAGTTTATTTTAGCAGTATAGGAAGTTTAAGGCCGTCGGGTGGCGACTCAATGCGCATGGACGTTAGGTGGTACAAAAACAAGTTCTTCTTTAATAGAGACATACATTGTACATGTAGATCTACACTGTACACAGACACTAATGTAAAGGCACAGTTGAATAGACCTGTTCATAAAGTTATTTAAATTTATGGATGTTTCTTTCCTGGGGACCTAGTAACGAGGTACTCTATTAATCTGTTATTAATGAATGAACTGCAATACTTGGAAGCCAGTTTTGCATACATTACTTGTTGGTATGTCTGACAAGCCTCTGACAAGCTTTCAGGTTGTCAAGAACAACCTTTGTTTAAAAATATGCATAAGATTTGAATATATTTGTGAACAGGTCTCTCGTTCATAAAAAGTTGCGTTTAAACGCAACTCAAAAAATTAAACGCTACTAGGTTTTCAACCAATCAGGATCGCGTATTTGGGACTCGCATTTAATTTTTTGAGTTGTGTTTTTAAAAATTGCAAATTTAATATATATGCAAGAGCTAGGCCCTGGGGGGTGTTCTACAAAGAGTTAAGTTTGACATAAAGTTGCACTTAAATTCCTAGTTGCGTGCTGTATATTATCACGCATCACTGCACTGGTCAGATCATGCTCAGGGTTAGCCTTTTGACAAGGCCTTGTGACTTGGCTATTTTCCTCGTCATGCTGTGCCTGAGATGAGACTAGCCGGCGACGAAAAGAATCAACACGGCCCGGGTGAACGCGCGATCGAGCGACGCCTTTTGGAACCTGGGTTTCCATCGTCCGATATGAATTATTCACGAGTTGACATTCGTATGCTAACACGCCTACCGAGGATTATCGACCAATCACAACGGTATCTGCGGGGCTTGCTTTCCATGTGATTCGTTCATTACCGTGCCGAGCGAGCTAGCTCGAGATGAAGACGAATTTGCATACCAAATTTATGCTGACGTCATGCGAAGATACGTTCGCTGATTGGCTCCTACCTATAAGGTAGCAGATCCTCGCTAGGAACAAAGGATAGCATAAGAAATACAGGCCAGGTTCCAAAAGGCCGTCGCGACGAGCGATCGCGCATTCACCGGGCTGGGCGGCTAGTCTTGTTATGCAGCCACTACTAGCTTACTTGCCGAGAAAAATAGCCAAGTCACGAGGGCCTTGTCAAAAGGCTAGCTCAGGGGGAGTGCGCTATCGGGTAATCTACCAATGAGATTACGTGTTTAATACCGTATGCACATTGGCACTATATACATGTACATGTATGCATGAATTAAATTCAAACTTAACCCTTTGTGAAACACCCCCAGGTCTATTTATGACAGTTAAAATCCCCTCTGTGAATTACATAGTTTGCGGAATATGACCACCACCCCCCCCCCCCCCCCCCCCCCCCCAATTTCAAACAGTATTGCCAAAAATATGCATTTAGTCTGGGCTGGTTACATCCATACTGTACATGTACATTTATACCCCAAAAAGGGCACCAATCCAGTGACAATACGTGCCTCCTGTACAAATTGGGTCTACATATATGTAGATGTACATGTAGATGTAGTAAAGGTATTGAAAATTGGTATTGCTCGCAGCTTTGTGAGCCTTCTGCACCGATTTCATATCCGCTACCTTTACTACCGATACATGTACATGTCCAGTATCATTGTCACTGCTATGTGACTGGCCCTTCATCAAGCATCCCTCATTGTTACTGATTTATCATTTATAAGCTTGTGAATTTCACCCCATGTACTCTAACGGCTACATGTACATCGTATCTACATGTACACAGAGGTGTATGGCCAGTTGCGACACGATCAATACGCTGAATTTCTGCTGTGACTAAGTAACAAAAATATCAATGAGTAATTTCATTTATTTTTGTGATACCTGTATCACCATTTGGAAATCGGGTGAAATTTACATAAATACATCAGCTTCAAAATCAAGATCTGTATTCATTTATTACGTGTGCGTACATTAGCTTTAAGACCCTTTCTCCATGTCGAACGAAATATGACACGTGCATCGACATCAAATTGAAAATGAATGTTATTGACCGTCGGTCCTAATTTTCTCGGCCAATTAACTTAAGAATATGTAGAACCAAGATATTTAAAGAAATTTGCATAAACCCCTGAATAAACAAAGTGCGTAGCTTTGGCGCCACCACCCCCCCCCCCCCCCCAATTATACAATATGCAGATGGGACAATGGAGGTATCAGCCCATAGTGTATTACATGTACACATGTGGTAAGGGCTCTCCATATGACTTGCCGTGCATGCATGCATGTAACCGTACGCGCGTGTATACTTGTCCCTTATGTACATGTACATGTACCTGTAGACTGTAGACATACACGTGTATACATGTACATTGTATAGATTGCTATCTTCAGAAGATAGCATGTTTATGTAGGCTTGTGTAGTACACTATACACATAACATCAGAAGATAGCATGTTCGAGTAGGCCTGTGTAGTACACTGTACACATAACATCAAAACACCATATGTACTGAAATTCATAATTCAGTGGGTTAAGATGCTGCTCCGACTTATAATTATAAGGATAGTAATTTATTAAGCACAGAAACTATACAAATATATTCTACTGTGCTGTAAGAGCTCCTGGTGTGCACTACATTGAGCAGTTAAACGAAAAGACATAACATTCCCTTTTAGTATTGATTGGAAAGTACAGTCAAACCTGTCTTAGCGGCCACCTGTCTATAGCGGCCACCAAAAAATCCCCCGCAGGAAATTACTGTGTTGTAGACCCTGCATATAGCGGTCACCTGCCTAACGCGGCCAGCGGCCACCCATTATGTATCCCTCGGACAATATCTGACCATGTATAGCGGCCACTATTATCGAGTCGAGCCGTAGCTTCATGCACAAAAAAGTAGTTTTTGCCATAGGCGCGATGTGTTTACCGAGTCCTAGCTCAGTCACACTCTCACACAAACGTCGTGAATAGATTCTACAATGGCCATGAAGATCTAATAGTTTCACCACATTGCCGACTAATTAGAGATTAAAAGTCTATTTAGTAAGAATTAAGCACTAGTATTGTTCGTTTACGTAATCTTCGCACCATCCAGCTGCAATCCCCTGCACTTTAGTTGTATTGTTCTCCTAAGGGCTAAGCTATATAGCGGGCGGCATTGCATTGATATTGATCGCCATTGCGCAATAGCGCAGGCTCGTACACTTCAATATAATTTTTATTTTTAAAAGATTTATAAAAAAAAGAATTTAAAGCGTTACAACTTTTGAAAAAAATAATAAAGGAGTGATTTTTTTTAGAAAGTGAAAATAATAAAATACTACCCAAGTATTATTTTTTTGTAAAGATCAATAATAACGTACGAGAGATTGTCCTGCTGAAAAACGGCGTGAAAAACTCGACTCGGATCGTCCACCGGCGATCCAGGCCATTGTCGACATTCGCACTTTCGACGAATGCAAGCGAGCACCTTCTATCGCCTGTTCTCAAAAACAGTTAAAACTTCTTTTAAACCATTCAAAAGGCAAATATTTATTGAATGAAAATTGATTGCACGATTTTATTCAAAAGATAAACTTATTATTGTAATTTTTTGACAGGAAGCAAAAGCATGATTAGACATCGTTTTTAGACTATAAAAATCAAGAAAAGCAGTCTACCGCGGGTGGTACGTACGTGGTAATTTGAGGGAAAATTCATTTTACACAGATTGCTCGTATATCTATTGTTTTTCTCATTTATTGACAACAAAGCATATTATTTTAGCATTTATATATCATATGACATGTTATACGTCAAATCTGTTGATGTATAGCTTGTTTTCCTAAGTGATATATATGGATGCATGTACACTAACTTTGTTGCGTGTAACAGTGTATGTGCAAAAAAATAAAAATGGCCGCCGACCTGTCTATAGCGGCCACCTGTCTATAGCGGCCACTTTTTCCGTTTCCCTTCGGTGGCCGCTATAGACAGGTTTGACTGTATCTGTAAGTGGGTGATTTCCTGATTTCCAACTTAGGTTATTCCACAGTTTTGCGGCAACAGTTCCTCCGAGCTTTATTTCCTCAAAGGCATACAAGTAGGGTTAGTGTTTGGATTGCATTAGGGTTTTCATGTAGGTTAGGTTTAGGGTTAGGGTTAGGGTTATTGCAAGTTGTATTTGGTCCTCGGTTAAGTTTAATATTCGGTAAATGTATGAACTTGGTGTTGAGCAATTGTCAGCGGAGGGTGTGTTGTATTCTAACCGGTTAAAGTAGTTTACATTTCCCACTGAACACATACAGGGCCTTGAAACTACCTGTAATTTTGTCTTGCCCTCAGATCATACTTTCATTTCATTTTCAAGAGGCCGCCACTTGCCAGAGTCACTGAACCCGGCCTTCTAACTTGGCCAGCTGTGCTCTGAAAATGCCTGAATTGTAACTGTTACCAGATGCTCTTTCAAAGACAAAAAGCTCCAACATACATGTTCATGTATACTGGTACACAGGTGTAGACTATATTTTAAATGATTGCTAAAATCAGTTAAAGGGGACCGTTCACCTCAACTAAAAAAAAAAACTACCTGTAATTATTTCTTGCCCTTGGACCAGACTCTTATCTTATTTTCAGATGCAAGGATTTCAGTAGCTTATAACAGTTGTCAGTAAAAATCCCTGACAAAAAAACGCTTGATGAAATGCTCCCCTGGAGATCAAAGTCTTGTTCTGTTGCGTAAAAAGAAAGTGTGTCCATCAAGGATACTGGTAGTATGAATCACCAAGTTGCATGTCTACCGTAGCCTACAATGTAGCACCGGATGGAAATCAATGAACATGCAAAAACAAGAAAATAGATTGAATGATTGATCACTTTACCAAGGTGGCGTGCAATGTCTGAATATTTATACATTTGATATGGCATGTATGATGTGATCGATGCCAAGAAACCTGGGGAGCGTTTCATCAAGCGTTTTGTCAGTGATTTTTACCGACAACTGTTATAAGCTACTGAAATCCTTGCATCTGATTGGCTGAGAGCAAATTTGTCAGTGAAAATCACTGACAAATCGCTTGATGAAACGCTCCCCTGGACGAAGTCACAGTTTCCTGTACATGTATCAGTTTGAGTTGCGAAAATGGTGTGATGTTGTTCAAATTATGACTGTACATGTTGTTTTGCCATGTACATGCACATAAATATATCATTTATGTCTCATTCGTTTTAAGACTACAGAAAATGGTATTTAGACGCTGCTCTTTTTGCACCGAATGAAAATAAAATCTTGATTTTATTTCAGCCTTGATGAAGGGGTGGCATACCTACATGTACAAGTTTTGTTATTGTGGCAGCCCAATTTCGATATTCCTTTTAAGCACAATTTCGATATTCCTTTTACACTAGTGAAGCAGTGACTGTTTGCCATATTCCATGGTTCAATCTACATAATAGCCTTGGGTTTATGATGGGTTGTACGTTGTATGTTGTAAAATATAAAAAAGTATACAACGATTCACGCCAATAGGCGTTAATAGTGCAGTGGAGCATGCAGAGACCAATCTACAGTTTGTGTGTGAAAAGCTTGAAAAATAGTGCTAGAATGTATGAACATTTTTGCATGACAAAAGAAAATATGCTATATATTTGGATTTTGGAATACTGTATTGAAAACCAAAAGCTTTCGTGAATTTTGAGTGGTTCAAATTTGCTTATTTATTTTTTTGCTGCGAAACAACGAATGATGAGAAACACAGAAATGACTTTGTGCACTTCTTGAAAGTTTCTTGCTGTGAAACTGGCCATAATTTACAATTCACAGAAGTGTCAGTCACAAAAGTTTATGATTTTACTGTTACAGTAGGACTTTAGGCATATCCTGAATCCAGATCGCTTGTCATTGAGGAGATGAATAAATCATTTCTATACATTTTATTCTTATGCAACAACGCTTCGGATCTATATTTAAAAAAAAGAAAATAGTAAAAAGCACTTCAACAACAGGACTGTTTTGGGGAGGGGGGCATGTCAATGGAACAAGGAATCAAAACCTCTTGAAAACTTGGAACAGTCAATTTTTCTTTTAACAATTTGCAAGGGAATGCTAAAATAAAACAGTGTAACCGCTGCCTTATCATCACCCATTTGAATTCATTTGAATTCATTTCAAACAATACACTGTAGGTATGATATGATTATTTACCTCAATTTCCATTTGATATACATCTCTTTAAAAGAGTCTGTAACTCTATTAGTATTTCCCCCTATATTTGGAGGACAAAAATGTGATTCATCAATCTATCACATGTTTACATTTTTAAGGGTACTAGTATTTGTACATGTGTCATGTAGATTGTTGGAGGACTTGTTTTTTACCTCAGTCTTTGTTTTATGAAATGATACACAGCAGTGTGTAGCTAGCCTCTTGTGCAAAAGGCCTTCGTGTTTGTTTTCCACACAGCTTTTGCATACCAGAAAGAAAGTGAAATTTCTTTCTATGATATTTACACTATAGAAAACCCTGTCTCCTCTTTTAAATTCATTTCTAAAACAAAAAATTATATACAGTCATGTACTTTGAATTTTAATAATATTTTATGTTTTACAAAGCACTTATTCTACAATCATATGCATAAACCATCAGTTTGGAGCCATAAGGGCATTACGGTAACTCCTAAATGTTTAACACAGAGTTAATGCCTTTCTGGCTGTTAACCCTTTCATGACAGGAATTATATAAGGGCTAAATTGATCATTTTGTTCTTCAAATTGGCAATAATATTTCTCTTTTAATGCTACATGGTTCTAATAAAATGTAATGTCTTTGAAAGCAACATACCGGTACATGGTTAGGAACTTTGTCGAAAAGTTGAAAAAATGCCAATTTTGATGAAAAACGATGATTTTGATCCACTCAATGTGTTGCCAATTTAAGGATTTTAATGTTTATGCTCCTTTTTGAAATTCCTGGCATCAAACGAAATATGGTCATGCAACGAAAATGGACACGGTGTGTGCAGAAATTTTTTTGCTCTTTCTACTTGTGTATCTGGTAATTTTTTTTAGGGCTCTGAATCAAAAGTCATTGAGCCAAACCACAAAATGTGGTCAAATGTCTCGAAAGGGTAGATGATATGTAAAATTTTTCTAAATGCATACTACAGTTCTGTCAACAGTGATGAAATGCATATTTATAGCTCTGTCAATATTGATAAAGCTTAGGAATGCTCATGCACATATTATACATAGCCAGATAAGTGTTTGCTCTGTATTAAAGGATATATGGGTTTTTCTGTCATACACACCTCTTGGCAATGATAATAGTATTTTCTTCAGAAATGAATGATGCCAAAAAATTCTGACCTGAGGATATGGTAAGACAAACTCTGCATGCAAATGTGGGGAGGAACTGGCAGTTTTTGAAGCTTCATGACATGTGGCAGTTCTGTCAAAGTCCTTTAGCCTACTGTACTCATGAACAAGCGGAAAAGTCAGCCCAGGCAACATGTACAATGTAGGCCTAGATCCTGCATCCTGCACTGGAAAGTGTAGTCACTCAAGATTATTGAGAAGATGAGGAAAGAAGAGAAATAGAAGAGGAGGAGGAGGGAACGAGAGGGAAGAGTGGAAAGAAAAAGGAAGAGGAGAAGGAGGGAGAGGGTAGGAGGAGGAGGAGAACGAGGAGGAGAAAGAGGAAGATGACAAGGAGAAAGAGAGGAGGAGGAGGGAGGAAGAGTAAGAGGGATGAAGAGAAAGGAAAAAACGGGAGAGGGAGAAAGAAACCGATCAGGAACTGGGAAAGAGGGAAGAATAAGAAGAGGAGGAAGGGAAGGTGGAAGAGGAGGAAGGAAAGGTGGAAGAGGAAGAGAAGGTGGAAGAGAGGAGAAGGAGAAAGAGAAAGATGAAAGGAAGGTGGAAGAGGGCAATTCTGTGACCAGTGCTGCATATGACATCTATTTCAACCCAAAGCTGTAAAGTATCTTGATTCGACCATTGACCAATGATAGTAATACAGAAAGAAAGAAGTACATCAGTATTAAAATGGTCAAATCAAGAGATTTTCTTTCATGAATTATGTCATACATGTATGTCGTTCGGAACAAATTGCGTTGATTTGCCCTAGAAATGGAGAAAGAGAATGAGGAAGGAAAAGAGGAAAAGAAGCAGGAAGAGGAAACAGAGAGAAGGTGAAGGGGAAGAAGGAGAATTAAGAGTAGGATGAAAAGTATTGTTTTATGCCACAGAATCAATCAGCTTGTACAGTAGTCTTGTAATGATCAGTTTTCATGAAGTTTTCATTAAACATCCATTTTTTACCGTAATAAAAATTGTAATCAAACTAAAACTGAACAAGACAAATGAATCTTTCAGGCATATCAGACAAATATTTCCCAAATGTGTGTCATGCAATAATATAGGCCTGTCACCATATTGACACTTTCTGGATTAATTTTTTTTTTTATTGTTAGATGCCTCATGGAGTGATGTGCTGTCAGCCATCCCTTTCTCGATGGAACCTAGTCACCACCGGAGTCTGATGGAGTACAAGCTGGACCGGCTCTGGAACCACGCCCATGCCACGCCTACCCCCATCCTCCCCTGCCTGTCCGTCCGCACGGCCTTTGACCTCTACCTCTCCGTCAAGAAGTATCCCAGAGGGTCGGAGATGGTGTTCTGCGCTATCAACATTCCGGACATGGCGCGGATCGTTCGCCACCATGGTGTCAAGATCGTTGCTCTTGACGTTGACATAGAGACATTGACCCCAAAGGTACATTTTCATTTCCTTTAGGGGTGAATTTACTGCAATAAATCATATATACCTACCTATTATGCCTGTAGTCTTGACTACGGGACCCCTTCGAGAATTATCACACATGAGTCACAATATTGTGCGCACCCCCCGTAACCCTATTGTCCCCTTCGCCACTCACGCGCGTCAATACGCTACGGCCATCTTCCTCTTTCTTGCTCGCCCCCGACGAGTTAGGACGTATAGTCACAGCGCTCCTGAAATCAGGTCGTATAGTATCTTTTTGGTGCGCTTTTTCACATAGTTAAAGCACTTTTAGGTACCTATATTCGTTTAGATTATAGTACTTTGTGTTTTATTAGTCACTCTTGCCGATTGCAAGGGATTTTTTGATTCCCTTTCTTGGCATTTATTTTTCTCTTTCACGGTCAGCCCCACGTAGATATTTCCGTGTTTGCGGGTGTTTCCGTTTGTCACCGAGCCTTCGGGTTCGGCGTTTATTCTTACGGTTTTTAGGCTGTGAAAATTTCTTTAGTGCGTATCTCCCAAATAATTTTACCCTTATTTACTGCATTCAGTTGAAGTTTTATTGCAGTGGTATGGATTCGGAAGAAGAAGCAGCTAGGTCAAGGAGACCTGCTTCTTCCGAAGAGTCGTCTAGCAAGACGACTCGGCCTTCCAGAACTCCCCCGAGTACTGCGGTACACGGGGGAGGGAGGAGGGCTAAGGGTAAGTTGCCTAGTGGTGTTTCCTTGCAGAGTTTGCCAGTCTCGGAGCTTGCGGCTTCGGGACGGGTGGCGTTAACTGAATCGGGATTGTCAACTCCGAAGCCCGTGGTTTCGGGGTGGGTGGCGTCAGATTCTAGTGGTTTGGATATCTTGAATCCAATCCCCCGGTCGCTGAGACCAGAGGGGGGGGCTGTTGTTTCCCGTACGGTAGCGTTCACTCGCTCTGATCCGTTAGGGGAGACGCGCCCCACTACTGCAGGGCAGCCCACGGGCTTAGTCCATGTTGGTCTGGGTTCTCAAACCCTAGCCCCCGGCAAACGCCATATGGGGGAACGAGTACTTCCTGGGCTGTCTACATTGCCAGCTAATGGGAATGCTCGAGCTAACAATTATGGACGCTCTTCGGAGCAACAGGTGTTTTCACCTGAGTGCGTGACTACTAGTGCTCCCCTATTGCTGCTTTCGAGCGGTCCAATAGCGGGTTCACACGCCTTTAGTAGTCATCGGGCACATACCGAGTCATCTCGGTCTGCCCACGCACTGGGAGCTTTTAGCTCCCAACCCAAGGCTACTGCATCTTCTTGCTTAGCCAATATGGGTGATTTGGGCGATTCTCTAGGCTTACGCCATGAGCGCTCCAATCCCTTTATGGGAAGTGAACGCCCCTCCGCGGAGGGATCGGTTTGTGTTTCCGAAGAGGCTTCGGGGACCCGAACGAATCCGATTAAGCGTTCTAAGAAAAGGGTTTCGGCTACGACTTTTGTCGAGCCAGCCAAGAAAAAGGCCAAGAAGAAGGCAAAAAGTGGCAAGGCTTTGCCGGCCTCTTGCCCGTCTGGCCTGGCTAACCCAGCTAGCTCCTCTCAAGCTGACATGTTCAGTATGATGCGGGCTTTTGCTCAGAATCAGGGTTGGTCCTTTGTACCGGCTACTTCAACCCTGACTTCTGTCCCTATTCAGGGATCTCGCCTTGAGTCTAATCAGCCTTTTGTGATTGATTCCTCTTTGTCTGGGTCGGATTCGCATGTGCCTCCTATTCCCGCGGCCCTTGAGGCTCCGCCGGGCGAGGAGACTTTTGTTGAACCATGCGGGGCTCTGCCTGCGGAGGCCTTTGTTAGTGCTCCTTTGTCTCATTCCACTCGGGTGTAACCAGATTCGGATGTGGCTTCTCAAGCTTCGGTTCCCGAATCGCTTGGGCAGGCGGAGTCTCAATCGCTCGCTCTTTGCGGGGTAGAAGCGATTGCTTTGTTGTCCAAATATCTCCCTGAATTGCAGTCAACCCGCGCGCAGGTTTCGACTTCGCGTTGGAAATTTAAGCAACAGGATTCCTCTGAGGGTATCGCTCTTGAGGAGGTTTTCAAGCTGGAGTATGACCGCATTGAGGCCGCGCTGTTGATTAAGCGCCCTAATGCGGTCAAGGGTAAGGCCTTTGCCTTTTGTTCTCAGGACCAAGACAGCTTTTTTAAGGCTAAGACTCTGTCTCCTGAGATTTTGGAGGTTGGTCGTCGCTTACGGCGATTAATCCGCTTACCTCCGCCGCTTTCAAGGCGGAGGATAAGATCTGGTCTAATATTGAAAACCAGGTTAGGTCGGGGATGCGTTTGTCGGCGTTTCAAGGGTTTCTCTCCGACCTTAGGTCCAGGGCGGAGGAGTTGAATGTTACCGATGGTGACAAGCTGATTATTGACGACCTGTTGCATACTCTTTTTTGTCTGCAGTGGTCGCAGCTTTCCACCGCAGCTGCTTCGGTTACGTTCCGTCGCAGGTCCTCGGCTCTCTCGGCACTGGGTGTTAGAGAGTCGGGTATTGCTCAACTTCTCCGAGATGTTCCGTCTCGGGGTCCTTCGCTTTTTGGTGGTAAATTCGCTACGGTTTTTCAGAGAGAGATCGATGCGCGTAAGCAGATCTCGGATATGACTAAGCAGTTTCACCCGAGCGCTTGTTCAACCGAATGTGGTAGGTGGCCGTCTTCACGCGTTTCTCCCCGCTTGGGAGGCCATCTCCGGGGACGCGTTTGTTCTCTCCGTCGTGCGAGACGGATTCTTCATAGATCTTTGCGCTTCGCTCCCCGGAGGGGCTATAAGAATTCGGTCACCTCCCATGTCTGCCCTGTCTCGATCTCATGCTTCAAAGGAGATCGAGTCTCTTCTGGAAAAGAGGGCTATAGAAAGGGTAAGAGACAGGCCGTCTCTTTCCCTTTCTCCAATATTTGTTATTCCCAAGCGCTCGGGAAAACTTCGTTTGATACTGAACCTAAAAAGGATAAACAAATTTATTCCTCCGGTTCATTTTCGGATGGAGACTCTTGCCTCCATTCTTCCGTTGGTCAAAAGGGAAGACTACGCGGTCTCGATAGATCTCAAGGACGCGTACTTTCACATTCCCATTCATCGCGCATCTCGCGATCTTCTGGGGTTCTCCTTCCTCTCGGAGACTTATCGTTTTCGGGCTCTTCCCTTCGGGCTGCGCCCGGCCCCTCGGGTTTTTACTCAAGTTGTAGCGGTGCTAGCGGCCTCTCTGAGCGTCGCGGCCTGCGGTTGTTTTGTTACCTGGACGATTGGCTTCTCCTTGCGGAGTCGCGCGATCGTTTGTTGGACGAGACTCGTTTGCTCGTCTCTCTTACTCAAGACTTAGGTTTCCTAATAAATTGGGAAAAGTCAGAGTTAGTCCCCACTCGCAGCCCAGTTTTTCTGGGGCGGTGTTAGACATAAGGAATCAGTTAGCTCGGCCCAGTCGAGACAGGATTCTCACCATTGTCTCTGCGGCTCGCAAGCTCTTGCTGGCCAGAAGAGTCTCGGCCAGACAGTGGCTTCAGTTTCTAGGTTATCTAGCCAGTCTAGTCGATGTTTTAGAGGACTGCCGGCTCCTCATGAGACCCTTTCAGAGACATCTCCTCAGGTTCTTCAAGCCGGGAAAAGACTCTCTTTTGGTCTGGATTCCAGTACCAGTAAAGATCAAGTCTCTTCTCTCTTGTTGGACGAGCGAGGTGTTTCTCGCGCGAGGCAGGTCCTTCTCTGCCCCTCTCCCGTCGATATCGATTTCGACGGACGCCTCTCGGTTGGGGTGGGGAGGACACTGCAACGGCAGCACGGTTGTGGGGGATTGGTCTCTTCTTGGGACTCTTCCTCATATCAATGTCCTGGAGTTTATGGCAGTTCTGTTGACCTTGCTCCATTTCAGAAGTCGACTTCTCAGTCGTTCGGTTCTGATTCTCACGGACAATGTTACCGTGGCGGCATATATCAATCGGCAGGGAGGCACTCGTTCGGTTGCTCTGAATGCCCTAGCAGCTCAGCTGTGGAGGTGGTGTCGTCGCATGGCAATCACACCCGTGGCCTCTTTCATCCCCGGTCGGGAAAACCTCATTGCGGATTTTCTGTCTCGGGGCAGGTATCTTCCATCGGAATGGACGCTCCATCCGGAGGTATTTTGCCGCATTCGCAGTCGCCTAGGTCCACTGGAAGTGGATCTATTTGCGTCGGTGCTAAATCACCAGCTGCCGAAGTATTGCTCCCGTGTTCGCGATCAGGGAGCATGGGCTCTCGATGCTTTCTCCCTCAGCTGGGAGAACCTTCAGGGATTCGCCTTTCCTCCCTTCCATCTGATTCCGCGTGTCTTGCGGAAAATCAGGGAAGATCGGGCGCGGGTGCTCGTAATAGCTCCCTTTTGGCCCAGGAGGAATTGGTTTCCAGAACTTATGAGTCTCCTAAGGGCTCAACCGTTTGTTCTCCCGTTAAGAGCGGATCTGGTGTTGCAGCCCCTATCGGGGATTCTTCACCACAGTCCGGAGTCTCTTCATTTGACTGCTTGGCCCCTGTCAGGGAATCTGCAAGACAGTCGGATCTCTCTGATAGAGCCGCGGACTTTTTAATGTCTAGTCGTAGGGTTTCTACTAGGGAGATTTACAATTCCCGTCTTTCGGTCTTTTTCCTTTGGTGCAAAGAGAGAAATCAAACCCCTTCTGAGGCTCCTATTGGTTCAATTGCGGATTTCTTAATCTCGTTATTTGACAAAGGGAGATCTATTTCTACTATCCGAGGCTACCGTTCGGCGATCGGGGCCATTCATTCGGGTTTTTCAGATGGTTCGGGGATTTCCAATTCCCCTGCTTCTAAGTGGTTTGATTCGTTCGTTCTTTCTGAAAAGACCTTCTCTTTCTAAGTTAGTGCCGTCTTGGAGTCTGCCTAAGGTCCTGGAGGCCTTGGCGAAACCTCCTTTCGAACCGTTGGGTGAAGCTTCGCTTCATCATCTTACGGTTAAGACGCTCTTTTTGGTAGCTATTGCCTCTGGGCAGAGGCGCAGTACTCTTCATGCTCTCTGTCTTACTCCTGGTCATGTTCGCTGGGAGAGAAAAGGTGTTAGATTGATTCCTAGGGCTTCTTTCGTTGCCAAGAATCAGACAGCTGCCTCTGGTCCTGTTGAGATTTTTCTTTGTCCGCTTTCTAACTTTTCTTCGGTGCGTGAGGACAAAGTTTGGTGTCCTGTTAGGGCTCTCAAATGGTATATTGATAAGACTAAGTCTTATCGTAAGGATGATCAGTTGTTCCTGATCACTAGAGAGCCTTTTTCTCCTGCCTCTCTTGATTCCATCTCTAGATGGATCGTTGAAGCTATTAGGGCCGCTGGCACAGAGGCTCTTTTATCCGACAGTAAGCCTCGTGCTCATGATACTCGTAGTGTCAGCACTTCTTGGGCTCTGTTTCAAGGTGTGGCGCTTGTTGATATTTTGAAGGCTGCTTATTGGCGTTCGCCCAATTCCTTCATTTCTTGCTACCTTAGGGATATTCCCGCAGGTGAAGCTTTGTTTGCGTCAGCCACCTTGAAGGCCGCTGTGTCTTCTTTGTAGTCTTTGGTGTAATCCTATTTCCTTCTGCTCGAAACATGCCTCCCGGTCTTTGAGTTGGCGCTGGTCTGGCATAATAGGTAGGTATATATGATTTATTGCAGTAAATTTGTAAAATCAGCACTGATTTTCTTATTTACTATATAAATCTATATACCTACCTATGACCCTCCCTCCTTCCCCGCTCCTTGCAAGCAACATGTTTCTTCTTGGGGTTGCTCGCAAAAGAGGAAGATGGCCGTAGCGTATTGACGCGCGTGAGTGGCAAAGGGACAATAGGATTACGGGGGGTGCGCACAATATTGTGACTCATGTGTGATAATTCTCGAAGGGGTCCCGTAGTCAAGACTACAGGCATAATAGGTAGGTACATAGATTTATATAGTAAATAAGAAAATCAGTGCTGATTTTACAAATTGATCAGTTTTTTTTTTCTAAATGGCATTACTTATAGTTTTCTCTTTATTGATACAATTTTTGTTTGTTTGTTTGTTTGTTGTGTTTTTTTTTGGGGGGGGGGGAAAGGCATCTGAAAAGACATACATGTATATTGTACATGGACAAAAAATACATGAATGTTGAGCAGTTAAAATATAGCCACATTTCTGTACCAAAAATACAATGATTCTGAACTTTTCAACATGTTCCAGGATTAAATTGTTTAATACTTAATTTCCTTTCAAAAAAAAATGAACACCAATATGGTAATTCCATTCAATGAAAATGGACACTGTGTGTGCAGATACATGACTTGTATTTTTGCTCTTTCTGCCCATACATCTGGTATATTTTGAGGGCTTTTGATTCTTGACCTAAACTACAATACAAATGTGGGCAATTGTTCTGAATGGGATATGTTTGGAAACTATGATTTAGATTTATTGGAATATCATGCAAGTATTTGTTAATCCTCTCAGGACAGGAATTATTTAAGGGCTGAATTGATCACATTTTGTTCTTCAAATTGGCAACAATATTTTTCTTTTAGTGCTACATGCCTCTCATAAGGTGTAATATCTTTGAAAACAATATACATGGTTAGAAAATTTGTCAATTTTTTTTTTAAATGCCAATTTCGATTAAAAAACAGTGATTTTGAACCTCTCAAGGTGTTGCCATTTTAAGGATTTTAAAGCCTATTATTTTTAAATTCCTGCCATCAAACACAACATAGTCATGCAACAAAAATGGACATGTGTGTGCAGAAATTTTTGCTCTTTCTACTCGTGCATCCGGTGTGATATTTAGAGCTCGATCTGAATCAAAAGTTAATTGAGCCAAACCACAAAATGTGGTCAATTGTCTCGAAAGGGTTAACCCAAGAAAGATCTTAGTTTTAAATGATAAAATCTGTAATGAATTACATGTATACTTCATTGATCGGTGGCATAATGCTGCCATACAAAGTCACATACCACTGGGTATATACTAATACATGTATACTTCATTGATCAGTGGCATAATGCTGCCATACAAAGTCACATACCACTGGGTCATAATAAAATCTGAATTTGTAATAAATAAGAGCACATTCTATATTATGGCATTTTGAGAATTGCTGTCTATTTATCTTTTCTACAGATGTGTGTGTACATAAATATATCGCCCATGCAGATGTAAAGCACTATTTTATATGATGGGAAGGGGGTTTGTTTGTGTGTTTATATGTTTGTTTGTTTGTTTATCTTTAGCACATTAGCCTACATGTACACAGTGTTGTTAAGTTGCGCTACAGCATACCCATGTAGATCTCTGTGCATAAGTTCTAATTCATTCAAATGCATAGGACATGCAGCACTTGCCATCATTGTTGACTCAATGTATTATTTCAATTCATAGAATACATTTTCCGATCCACGTTGGTCTGAATACACAATTATTGTCACGGCTGGTTGGAGAACATTTAATACATGTACATATTGACTCTGCACTTTAATTGCGTACTTGAAGGTGGTTCAAGTTGTGCTGACACATTTTTTATGGTGCCCTACATGTAGATATTTTTGGACACAAAATAGCTTGTTGTTTTTTTATTCAAAACAGGCTTATGAAATTGTGAGCAAAGATATCTGTATATACTGTACATGTTCAGTTAAAAAAAATAGTACTCTGATTAAAAATATTTTTTGATGGTTTACCTGACTGCTAAGAAAGCATGTGTATGCTTGTAAGTAATGAACCATGGGACCGACGGCTTTAAATCCTCTCCGAGGGACTCCGTAATGAGGATTACCGCCTTACCAAAGGGCACTAGCACATCCACTTGGCATTGAACCCAGGTCCTCCCCGTTACGAGACCGCTGCTCTACCACTGAGCCATGTCTCCTGAAATTTCATTGTCTTGACAAGTCTTTAAGAAAGCCTGTAATTATCCTACAAGGTCATCTGGATTTCTGGATTTCTTCTTCTACATACATGCTTTGAAATTTTAAATTTCTTTTGTAAAAAAGCAGCGCAATTACTCATATCCTGTGTAAATCCTGTAATGCTGCAAAATTCTGCTGTCTCTGCAGCATGCTTTTGTAAGCTTTTATAAATCAGCTTTATTAGCTTTTACTATGTAGTTTGTCATTGATAAAATATAGAAAAAACCCATTTAGCCATAAATCTAGACTGCATGTGAGGAGGCCTTTATATACATGTGCAAATTTTACAGTCTCATTCTGAATCAAAATTGATGTCAATTTTTAATTATATACATGTATAGCACTGGATTTTTTTTACCGCAAGGAAAATATTGTATACATCCATAATACACACAATTGATTTACATCCAAAGAGGATTATTGTGGTTTAGTATACCCGTGAAAATTTCTCCTCATTTGCATTTTGATTGTTATGTAAAATTGTATGAGATACACTGTACATGTGGACGATCACAAAGTTTTTCAGGAAATCAACAGCATGGCAATTTCAACAGTATTATATTGCCCATTGCCTAGTAATTTTAGTATTGAAATAATGTTTGGATTACATGTATGTAATATAGCCATTGTAGTGTTTGAACATTTCAAAAAATGGTTACCATGGTATGAAATCATTCTTTCCCTTTGTGCTCTGCTTTACTTTTGAATGTCTCATGTAGTTTCATGCAGTGATTTATTGTCTTCTAACAAATATATTTATACAAATTATTGTTTTTGATGATTGGTCCCAGTGAGGTAAATGACTTCTTTGTTTGTCGGAGCGCTTTCTTGATTTGGCAGTGAAAAAGATGAGATTTCCCTCGACAAGTTATATGTACATTCTCTTGTTGTTTTTTTACCAATTAATGCTCTTTTTGAGATTACCAGAGCTGCATGTTTTTCAGAGCTTTCCGGGGCAAAATTACGTACTTCTCCTGTGATTTTTATTCCCTGATTATTTGGTCTGTTTAAATTTCCACTCTGAAGGTTGAACATCTGGAGGCTCTCATTACCCCTAAGACAGTAGCCATTCTTGTTGCCCACGTCTATGGCCGTTGGACCAACCTAGAAGACATCATCACTGTAGCCAAGAAGCACCATCTGGACATCCTGGAGGATTGCGCAGAGGCCTTCTGTGGGGTCCAGGACCACGGTCACCCTGCTGCAGATGTCACCTTCTTCAGCTTCGGTCTCATCAAGACCAGCACAGCATTTGGAGGTGGGCAATTCTACAGTAGAAGGAACTATACATGTATATGGACTACTTTGAGGGAAATGGTTAAAGCTATTGCCCACAGGTGATTTCTATAAAACTCTGCTCTGCCCCAAGACATACATGTACATGTATGGTATAGTCTGAAGGTCACCAAGAGGCTATAGAAATAACCTTGACCCGAAAAATGTGAATGTGAATTCCAGAATTCAGATATGCAGTAGAAGTACCTGCAGGAACTGAATAACATGCCATTTTTCTATGATTTTTAATGACTTACCCCACTAATGTAGGAGTAAAATCCAGCTATTTAAAGCTGATTAGTTAATCACCAATAGAGTTTATATGATAGCAGTCACACACAGAAAATTTTGGTACGATCATTAAAGATTCACTGCTGATTCAATGCGCAGTAGGGCCATTGCACATAAAAATAGCAGGTCATGTCAATCAAAGCACGAGCCCGGTCTTAGCTCCGCCCAGTTAGAGACGTTCAAACACAAAATCTCTTGCCTCCTCTATACGAACTCGTATCTGTAGGCTGCTCTGATTGGTCTTTAGATCGTGAGTTCTTGTCTGTCCGAACATCGTATAGTTCGATGTTCACACAGGGAAATATGCTTCAAAGCTGATTAGTTAATCAGCTCTAAACTAATAAGCTTTCCATACAATGGAATTTTACCCTTGTGTGAAAAGGCCGTTAAAGGGAATCGGTAACTTTGTGGAGGCTTAATGTAATAAATTGTTGAATTTTTATATCCGTCTTGTACAATATGTTCAGAAGGATAAATAAATAGCCAAGCATAGAAAGGTTTTCAAATATGCTATTAATACATGGTTGGGAGTGCATTGGTGCGATCTGGCAACACAAAGGTTTTTAAAAACCTGTGTGTTGCCAGATCGCACTAACGCACGAACTCACAACCATGTATTAATAGTTTTATAAAACGGGTCGGCAATATGATTATGAAGTCTGTAAAAATGGTTACGAATCCCATAGAATCACCAAGAGTCGCACAGTCATGGAGGCTGCCATTTGCTTTCCTGGATGACATCACAGAAGCGCAGCCAACAAAAGTTGCGCGTTTCAGTGCGTGCATGTAATCCCTGCGCTAAAATGACAATTAAACTACACGATTTCATTGCGTTTTATTAAGTTTGCACGCACCAGAGGTACACGTACGCGCAGCTCAGCCGTGCTTTAGAGCCTTTTGGGGGTTCGTTATCACTTTATTTTTGCACGGTCACGTGGTGTTATTTGACCAATCAGGATGGCTACATTCTTGAACCGGTTTTATAATATACAATGTTTGACTGAATTCTGCCATTTACGAAACCGTACTGGGGTCCGTGTTAGTCTAACACTGCAGTCTATGGAGGGAAATGAGTCTGGCATTTCCGGTCACTTGTGTATGTTTACTTTTGTGAAGCACATGATGATTTTAAAGTGCATTTTTTTTTCCTGGGCTTTATTTTTACACCATATTACATACACTGATAGCATGTAGAGCCAGGCAGCTCAGATTTTACCAAGCCTCTACAAATCTGTCAACCCTCAAGGGAATCTTCTGCATCCTAAACCCATCAAGAATTGAAGTTCTTTGACTATTTTATCCTGTTCCTTTAACATAGAGACAGTTGCTGCTCAAATAATGGAGAGGTTTAATACACATTGGCCCGTATTCTGCTAAAATTTATATCCAACCCTTGGTCTAAGTAAGTCAAGTTTTAGTTAGACTGAGATATGAATTCTCCCAACATAATACCTACCCATGATTTTCTGATATCTGTTTTTTTAATCTGTGTTTTAATTGCCCAGGTGCCATTGCAGTGGTGCGACATCCCGCCCTCCTGTCTCAGATGCGAACCCTCTACCACACCTACCCCATCAGGTCCCGGTCAGTCTACCTCAAGAAGCTTCTCAAATACTCGTTGGTTATGACGGTGCTGAACTCGCCATTCCTCGTCAAGCACGGGACGCTGCTCCTCAATGCGCTGGGGATCAATCATCGAGAGCTCGTCGTAAAGTGCATCAGGGGATTCCCCAAGGATTTCTTCGCCAACATCAGGATGCGGCCAAGCATCACACTGCTATGCATGCTGTACAGGAGGTATGGGATACTAAGTCTGAGATAACTTAATTGGGTTGTAGTCCTCGGGAAATGTGTGCTTTATCAAAGCATATCATATCCGATGGGTCCATTCACACATGATTATTTCAAACCCATACACAACTTTATTTTCACACCTTTTTTTACTAGTACAGATTGCCTTAAATTTATGTACAATCTTTTCTTTTCTTTCCTTTTAATAGATCTCATGCTTTCTCCTCTTCTTTCTTATTCCCACTCTCTCTCTCCCTCCATTTTGTTTTCTTCTCTCCTCCTCTCTTTTTCTTCTTTCATCTCCCTCTTGAACTCTCTCTATTTCCTCTGATCTCTCTTTCCCTCTTCCCTTGAGATGTCAAAATTCATGATTATAATTTTATAAGTCTGAATCTAGTCTCTATTGGATCGAACGTTGTTAATGACGAAGTTTTGAATTTATATAATTCATATTTGCATTTCTCCATCTCTCTCTCTCTCTATATATATCTAACTCTATCTCTCTAAATCTAACTCTATCTCTATCTCTCTATCTCCTCTTCTATTTATTATTATAAAACGGGTTCAAGAATGTAGCCATCCTGTTTGGTCAAATAACACCATGTGACCGTGCAAAAAAAGCACTAACGCACGGCAAAAAGGCTTTAAAGCACGGCTGAGCTGCGCGTACACGTACCTCTGGTGCGTGCAAACTTAAAACGCAATGAAATCGCGTAGTTTAATTGTCATTTTAGCGCAGGGATTACATGCGCGCATTGAAACGCGCATGACTTTTGTTGGCTGCGCTTATGTGATGTCATCCAGGAAAGCAAATGGCAGCCTCCATGACTGTGCGACTCTTGGCGTTTCTATGGGGTCCGTAACCATTTTTATAGACTACATAATTATATTGCCGACCCGTTTTATAAAACTATTAATACATGGTTGTGAGTTTGTGCATTAGTGCGATCCGGCAACATGCAGGTTTTTATCGTGGTGTCCAACTCAATCGGCTTGCGTCTCGTGCGGATAGTACACCACGATAAAACCCTTTGTGTTGCCAGATCGCACCAACGCACACCCAACCATATATTAACAGTATATTGTCATTCTCTTCCTCATCTCTTCCTATTTTATTCTTTGTTCTCTTCAACATGTTTCTTTCCAATTTCCTTTCCCATTTTCTCTCTCTCTCATGCTTTCTCTTTATTTTTGTGCATCTCTGTGCTTATTTTGCTACATCATTTTTTTTTCATAAATGTGAATGTATAAAATTGTAGTTTACTTTGTATTCCTTTATTTGTATGCCTTTACTTGCTTTGCATGTCTTTAAATTGTATTGAAAAGGCATTTATCAACTGAAAACTATATTGCAGCTCTTGAGCTGTAATACGGTTTTTGATAAATGCCTTTTCAATTCAATTCAATCAAAATGCGGTAAATCGCTGCAAAATAACTGCGGCAGCAAACACATTTGACATTCAAATTTTAATGACAGCTGGTGGCTAACAAATGTAGGCGTGGGGAACAAAGGCTCCTTAGCTTGCTTAATTATCTGTATGGTAGAAGGTACAGAATGTAATGCACGATGTGCTATGTCATTTCATTTTGTGGCAGTGTTTTGCATGTGATCAAGGCTTAGTCTGTCAATTACTGCATAACCTGATGAGGATTTCCATCTGCGCTTTTAATAGCCAGAAGGACATCAACTCCTATGATCATTCAATAATTCAAGCCCAACAGACTATTCACTTCAAATTCATTGAATATAATAGTGGTTCATCCACTTGACGTACATGTAATACGTACCCCTTGCACTTGAGACGTCGTTTGCCTGCTGTAGTATGGCGCCAGTGACTGGTGCTGTCTTTGATGTGCTTGATAAAAGTGGCATCGTACAAAAAGTCAGTGCCAGATTGACAGTTCAAACCATGCTTTTCATAAGTGGTGTTTTCAATGTGCGGGGCATCAACACAACTCATACAGCCTCGTACCAAGATCAAAGTCATAATCAGAATATAAATTAACAAATTTCTCAAAATAACCTAGAAATTTACCTTGACTCCTTGCCTTTTATTATCTTCGGCACCTTGCACTGCACTGCACCGCACCGCACCGCACTGCACCGCACCGCACCGCACTGCACCGCACTGCACCGCACCGCACCGCACCGCACCGCACTGCACCGCACCGCACCGCACCGCACCGCACCGCACCGCACCGCACTGCACTGCACATCAATCTTATATTAATATGCATAAGATTTGTAACAGTGTGTGGACAATTTGCTTTCACAGGCTCAAAATGACGCCTCATGCATGTACAATGGCATATTAAAGACGTTTATCTCTATTTTGCCACTCTCCTACATGTGGGTGTTTTGAAGTGTATACATGTGTCATTCTTCATCATTCACCTCAACATTTTCTTACAGATTAAAGAAATTTGATGTGGATGCCTTCAACCTTGGCAACATCAAAGGGGACTTTGTATCAGAGAGACTACCACCTGGAATTCAAGGTGTGGGACTGAAGGCTGAAAAACGCAACTACTGGCTCTTTCCAATTGTGGTTGTAAGTATTTATCTTTGTTTTGAAGAACTACATCAGGGCCCTGTTTCATAAAACCTGTTATCGATAACAAGTTGTAATAATTGTTATAAAATCCTTGCATCTGATTGGCTGAGAGCAAATTTGTCATAGTAATGTAAAAAAAAATTTTTTTTATGAAACTATGAGCCCATGCAGATGTATACTTGTTCGGATGTTTTGCCACAATACTAGGCCTGGGACGAATACCATTTTTACTATTCGAATATTCAAGCAAACGGGTATTCAAATAATTCGAATATTTCAAATACCTAGTTTCTTTTCATTCTTAAGTTTATCGTACACCTCGACATTCAAGCAACATTGCACATGCGCCAGCACAAGCAAAGCAGCTATCCACATACGTTTCGAGACGAACTAGGATCACAAAGACTATCAAAACATAAAACAAATAATATCCATTATAAAAAATGATTAGAAATTGATGAAACTTGATGAAAAGCACATGCACTACACATGGAAATGAGTATATGGGACTGCACACACCTGTGGCATGAATTCAGATATGTCTTGTCCTATTTTGAATATGAGGGCAATTTGAAGAGCAATCCCTTTCAGGGGACATTTCTACTATGATGTTCTTCAAAACTGACATAAAATGAATGAGAAAACTCACAAATTATATTGACCTTTCCCAGAACTCCACCTTCTCTTTATAACTACGGATTTCTTTAATGCATGCTTCAATGAGCAACACTGGTCAAGGAACCCCAAAATGTGGTCTTTGAAATCAGTACATGTGGTTGCATATAAGGCAGGATTGACTGCATAATTGCTGCACAAAGTGGGAATAGGGATCTTCCTCGTCCGAGATGCATGGTGTTCATGACTCACCCCAGCGATGATTTAGGGGGATTTCTCTTTGCTGATTTGCCTATGCAGGTAGTGCGAAGATCATCTCACCCAAGTGATTAGGGGTGAATGAACAGGAATTGACTGTTTAGTGCTTGCTGTCTGTGTGGTTCGGTGTAAAAATGCCAGAGGTAAAAATGCCAGTGGTAAAAATGCCAGAGGTAAAAATGCCAGAGGTAAAAATGCCAGAGGAAAAAATGCCAGAGGAAAATATGCCAGAGGTAAAAATGCCAGAGGAAAAAATGCCAGAGGTAAAAATGCCAGAGGTAAAAATGCCAGTGGTAAAAATGCCAGAGGTAAAAAATGCTAGTGGTAAATGTCAGAAAAGCGTCCCCAAATTTGTTGACATTGTACAATCCCCAGCATTTTCAAATGGAGTTCCGTCCATGTCTCTCTGATTGTAAAGTGCAAATAAATGAATAATCCCTTTCATTTTGTTTTCATCATGCGAAGATAACAAAGGGGTTCACATCTGAAAAGAAATAGTTCAATTTCTAAATTAATGTGAATACGAAAGTGCATTGAAGGTAATGTCTCCTGTAGTTTTTTCTTATCGATACTCTTTCTTATAATTTAGTATTATTTCATAATGAATTCTTAGATTACGTCTCGTTATAATTGCAATATTAATGATTATCATAAACTGAATGCTTAACCTTCGCAACTTCAGTTCTGTTTTCTGTAGGCCTATTTACTCGCTTTATTAGCTGCAGAGTGGAACTCAAGGATCATGCAGTTTCAATAGATTCCCCCGATTACTATACATTCTCCTTGATGTGTCCCCAAATAATAACGATAGCGAGAAAACATTGAATAAAGAAGTGGACTCATCGTCTAAACATATTTACGCAAGTTGGCCTCAAATCACCGTAGGTCTTCTTAAACAAAATGCAGTCATATCGTATCATGAGTGCACCTAATGTCAAATCCCCGAATTTGTTATGAGTACCCCCCCCCCCCCCCCCCCCCCCCCCCCCCGGGCCGGATATAGCATGCATGTATTGTTTGCCACTCGCTTTCAGTTGACGACTCTTGTTTGTTAAACACTTCAATATTATATTTTTTTTTCACTTTTAATTCAGTTTGAATATATCTGCATCTTGTTTATAGCGTATAACGTGCATGAGCCCCCCCCCCCCCCCCATTAATGTTGACGAGGCTGTAATGCTCGATGTTTGTGTGACGGCCTGTAAATTTGCTGAAGAAGGGAGAACTGTAAACGGAAAACGATGCAGGTACAAGTACAGATAACGAAAAGCAAACTAGTCAAGATCATTTGGTACAAGTTATTTTACTACATGTACAGGTACTGTGTCCTTAAGTTATACAGTTAGTATCATGATGCGGGGGCATCTCGTTTTTCCCGAAGGTTCGTATTTCCGAAAGACTAATTTCCCATGCCTGGGAGTTCACAATTCCGAACATTTGTTGTATTATTCCGAATGTTCCAAGGTTCATAATTCCGAAAAGGTTCATATTTACCCACAAAAGGACTGTCCCACATTAGGGTGATGTCATTTTTGCATACCTCCTTTCCCTTCTCTAAACCTAAAAATCAGTTGCAGACTTCCTTCTCGTTCCAAATTCCATTCGGGATAATGAAATCGTACGTCGATTAAAAAAAAGCTGGGTCTACGATCTGGAGTCCAGAGTCCAACAGTTCAAACAGGTCAAACCAAATAGTCTAAAAAGTAAAAAACAAGCAGATGTCAGGTTTGCTTCTTGACCTTTATATTTCTCCTCTTGATTTTTCACCTGTATTCTCCTAGTATGCAGCTGGCATATTTTGCCTCTTTACCTTTTGTTCCTGACATCACCCATCGCGTGTTTATCTCATGCCATTTTACCTCTCGCATTTTTATCTCTGGCATTTTTTCCTCTGGCATTTTTTTCCTCTGGCATCTTTACCTCTGGCATTTTTTTCATCTGGCATTTTTTCCTCTGGCATTTTTACCTCTGGCATTTTTACCTCTGGCATTTTTACCTCTGGCATTTTTTTCCTCTGGCATTTTTACCTCTGGCTTTTTTACCTCTGGCATTTTTACCTCTGGCATTTTTACCTCTGGCATTTTTACCTCTGGCATTTTTTCCTCTGGCATTTTTACCTGGCACCGTCTGTGTACCATTACACGTACTTTGTATTTCCCCCACATGTACACATTCTATACCCTACTACACCTGTACTGCAGGGGAAAATGAAATGTTATTGAAAAAAAGATTTCTCCTCATATTGCTTGCACTTGTCCAGTAGATTCCAAATAGAAAGTGATAGCTGAAAATTGATGGATTTGAATATGAATGCAAAAGTGGGCGCTGATATTAAGTCTTAATGAAAATTGTCATTATTTAATTAAATTAAACACAACATTTTAGGGGACAGTTTGCAGCACATCCACAGTTTTGAATGTGCTGTTTTTTATAAAGAATATATAAATAATGTTTTTTTTCTTTCTCTCTCTCTTTAATTTACTCGTAGGACGATCCCGAAAGGGTAATGAAGGAGCTAAATGCTCGTGGTGTGGATGCGTACAGAGGAGCCACTCAATTGGACCTGATAGAATCAGATGAAGCTATCCCAAGGCACCTTGCCAACCCTTCAGATAGGGTTCTGCATAGCCTTGTCATCTCTTCAGAGAAGGTTCCTCAAAGCCTTGACGGCACATCAGAAACTGAGGAAGATGCTTGCAATGCGTGCAAGGCTACATCCAGTTGCAGGATGAGTGATTTGGGGGAATCTGGAGACAAAGCTGGAACAGTGCAGTCTAGTATAGATCATGGTAGGGGCATGTTGCAAGGACAGTTGAAAGCAGAGGATGTCCACGGTGCTAGGACAAGCCCTCTTCCAGATAGTAGGATAGTGTCTGGAAATGGTGATTCTGAATGTGATCATGAGAGAGAATTATCTCATGGACAAAGCCTGGAGGAATTATCTGGCAACGTGGATATTTCCATTGAAACTGGTACAGCAAGGAGGATGAGAAGTATTCAATCGTTACAAAACCATGAAGATACTATGCAAGATGTGTCATTGAAACATTTTCATGGTGAAAGAACAAAGTATGTAAGCGATCATTCCAAAGAGGCTGCAGAACGAAGTAATTTCTTTCCAAGGTCTCGAAGCCAAAGCAGCAATACACAAGAACCTTACAGAAACTCTAGAATTCCTTCAGAATCACAACATCAGTCTCATTTTGGCATTACTTCAATTAGTGCTGGAAGCCACCCATTTCAGTGTGCACCTGTATCTCATAGTGGAACCTCTGGTACTTCTATCACAGCTACAGATGATACCAAAGTTCTACATTCAGTAGCATACAACCAACTCCAGCATCAACATGTCCATCATGAGTCAAATGCACCGAGTGTTTCAGAAGGTCCATCGATGGAAGATTCATTTCTTCATTCTGAAAGCACAAACGACCTTAATCCCTCTCCAGATGACCTGAAGAAAACTCCTATTAGTCGGGCATCCAACAGAATTACAATGCACAGTCCGAACCATCCTGCTACAACTGTAGATCCTTCCCATGTCACTCATTCCTCTGACACTGCTATAGCTGATGCAACAAATAACCAGGGGGAACCCAGACCTACATCCTGCAATACAAATTCAATACATAGAGGAGGCTCCCAAGCCATGCCTCACCAGTCCATGCCGGAACCATCGTGGAAATCCCCAAGGGAGACTTCGGGGCATTCCCCAAGTGTGATGACAGGGAAATACCCAAATGAGGCACGGTACCTGATAGAGCATGTTGTGTACCTTCCAGTCCACAAGAAAGTCTCCTTCCATTACTTAGAACAGGTTTGTACAGTTTTAGAAAACGTATCGAGTTTGCTAGCCAAAGAAAAACGGGTCAAAGTGCAGAGCAAGCTGTAAATGAACAGAAGTCATTCACACCTAATTATCAATGCAAAAGTTCAGTGCCATGACACATGCTTCAGCGACATTGACTACAGGCTTTATATTGTCAAGTATTTAAGGTTAAGGTTGCGATTGGGTTTTATGTTAGGTTTTACGGTTAGGTGTGGTGTTGGATTCTGGATTGAAGTTAGGAATTTGGTTGGTTCAAGAAATTATTGATTGAGCAATTGTCACTGAAGCATGTGTCAGAAAAACCAACACTTCTACCTGGTTCCACTTCTATTGTCAATGACAGAAATTAGACAATTGATGCACAATAAGAGCATGTTTTAAATGTTCCCAAATATCTGATAACCATGAAATTTTATCTCAAAAATTTGCGGTTTTGATATACATATTTTATGTCATTACGAAAAGTACTGAAAACACTAAGAAATGCAATAGAGGCAATTTTTTTCTTAAATATGGAAATACATTTGAATGACAATCATTTTGCCTAAATTAACTTGCCAATGTGAAATTATTTACAACTCAAATTATATCTGAACTATGCACATTTATCTTGATAATCCAGAAAATATAACTTTAGGAAAAAAAACCAAATAACTGACCAATTTTATTCTAACAATTTGCAATATTTTGAACACTATGAAATGCAATATTTTATTTAATATTTTTTGTTTACACTGCCCCAAAAGTAAATGACAATAATTTTACTTCAATAGACTTGCCAGAAACAAGTTTTGTCAAATGATAAGCAATTTCAACTCTTCAATAGAACTGACAGTAATCGTAAAAATCCAAAAACCGTAACCACTAAAGATAAGTGAATAATGTCCAATTGAAATGCTGACATTTATTGTGATTTTCCGAGAGGCATAATTTAGTCCTCTTAACACTAAAATGCAATATGAGGTAGATATATATTTTGCATGCTTGCGAAACGCACATAGATAACGAAGGAATGTAATAGATATTTCTTCTACTACTACATATAAATGACAGTCACCTTGCTTGAATTACCTTGCCAGTTTGTATTTATTCACAATTTGATAAAATATGAAATGTTAATTGAATCTCTAACACTAAATTATACCAGCCTCTGTCATTGCAATATCTCTAGCATTACCATAGAGAAGTGATCTGGAGTTTTGTGGGGGCACAAAAGAGAAGTTGAAGTCGCCAAAGTCAGCATTTTGTAGATAATATTGAGACCCCAGACCTAGTTTCTTGCTTGCACATTGTATTTTTCCTCAGACTTTGTAAAATACACCCTGGAAGGACAATGTGTGTAAGTAATTGGTAAATGGTTTGCAATTTTCATTTTGGAGTGTTAAGTCATTTTGATAACACAAAACACAGAACACAAACCACTTATGGGATAAAGCTTTTGTAAATGCAGCACCGGTGCTATGGAATAAATTACCTTCGACACCTAGGGCAGTTGATAGTAAGACTAAATTTAAGGCTATGCTTAAGACTCATTTGTTTCCCCAGTAATTAATTGTTCACGATAATAGGGAGAGTAGTACTTGTAGTCATTAATTATACTTTTCATTTATATTACTTCTTGGTTTGTAAAGTGGTTTGATCAAATTTTGGAAAAGCGCTATATAAATACCTGTTATGTATGTATGTATGATAAAAATTCACAAGTAATAATTGGATACTACTGAGAATTTTTATCTTGGAAATTTATGATATTTTGCAATAAAATCGTAGGTGCGCATTTTAAAATTTTAAAGGCAATCATATGCGAAACTAGTATGCAAAACGACTCAAAGTGCCACAATGGGATCTGTTGTTGTACACTGTGTACATGTTTTATGCAATACTATCGGTACTGTAACATCTGGTTGTACGGGTGTTTGTTTTATTTCTTTTGTCTTAGTGAAATATTGTTTTAGACGATTTATGAACTTTATATTGATCATTATCAGGATTGCCTTGTGTTTAGATCTGTGTATTGAAACCAGGAATTTATTTAAAACACTAGCAGGCATTCTATACTATCTGGGTATTCCAAATCAATCTTTGTAGTGATGGTGCGTTTCCAAAATAGTGAAAGAGGGGGACAAAACAAAATGAGGATGGAAGAAAATCTGTCTCACTAAGAATGGGGTAAATAAAAGATTTTGTTTTGACAAGGGGGGAGGGGGATAGATTCATGGTACTGTAAACGTGGAATATTTCGCGGTGTGGAAATTTTCGCGCATTTCGCGCAGCATGAAACGTGCGCGAAAATAAAAACACGCGAATATTTGTGTATGTATTCTTTTGCCCATGAGCCTAGCGCGTCGGTGAAATTAAAAACACGCGAAATTCACTTTACTCAGCCGAGCGCGAAAAATTAATCACGCGAAAATATCCACTTTTACAGTATATCAAATACAGATGAAGCATGCAGCAAGTTTTTCCTTGAAAAGACATGTACATTCTTGGTGCCTAAGCTTGACTCTTCTTGTGAGGAAACTGTTTTGGCATGTCGCTTTGTCTGCCATATTTCCTTCGCTATATTTTACTCCCAGGATCTGTAAATGTCTTCCGGTTTCCAAGTATAGGTTTTATTTATTTATATTACAGATGGAAAAATATGTTCTTGTCATGTACTTTCAATTTTTTCGAGTATACTGTATGTTGTTTTATTTATTTATATTACAGGTGAAAAATGATCTTGTCATTTATCTGTACTTTTGATACTAAAACATCCTTTTGATGATCATGATGGCAGGTGCATTGTTTCTTCAAAGTTTCTTTCGTATCATTAACATGCATTTAAAAAGTTGATTGTTATTTTCAAAGCAGGGTCCAGTCCCAAATTTTAAATTTAATGTACATACATGTAATGTGTGATTTCTCCGAAGTGCATCACTGGAAATTATGTTTTCTGTCAAATAGTGTTTCCAAAAATGGTTTAAAGACAAGTTTTATTTAACAGATTGTCATTTTTATTAAAAATGCCTTAATTTTGGTCTTTTAAAAAAATATCCACCACCTGGAAGGAAGAAACATTGAATGATATTGCCTCAACTCTTTGACATATTTGAAGAGCAAAAGGTGTAAATGTAATGTGCATACACCAAATAGGGGAGCCCCCTCTGTTGGGCAGTTTGTTATAGTCATCATTGCTGATCATATACCTATATCACAATATACATCCAAATGTGAAAGATGGATGTTAAAATGCTAGTTTATATTCCCAAAACAGCTCTGAAAATCATGTTACAGATTTATTTATTCTACTGTTGGGATAAAAACCAGTTCATTTAAACATAATCAGTTCTGGTTGAGACAGAAAAATAATTTTTTACAGAATCACTTGAAACTTGCACTGAATGTTCAAAGACAACAACTGAAATCTTTTTAACAATTTTTGGTGGAAATTGTATTTTAGCTGAGTACCGTATTGAGCATAGAAATATTTGAAATCGAGCTGACAGCCCCGGCAGACACGCATGGTCTAGTATATGCCAATTTGTTTTGGACTTGTTAGTGCATATGATTTCCATTACATTAATGTGTAATATTTTGTTGTTTAAACAGCCTATCAACTGCATAACAAGCGGCTTGGAATGACTTTAAAATTCAGTTCAAAACTAAATTCCATTCCTCAAGATTAGCTTTACATAAAAACATTGATATACATGTATTGTGCACTCGATACGAATGAGGACTTCCTTTTGACGTTTATTGTAACATATCACAAAAATTCTCTCCTGACTTTTTTCACTGTCACTGCATGTAATTCAATCTCTGAGCAATATTATGAAGGGGTTTTTCATTCTCATAGATGTGGAGTAATCATCTTGATCTAAGCTGCATTCTAAACGCAGTCATCTTTATATTCCTTGATTCATATTGGCAACGATATCCTAAAAACGGTTGTTTTCACTTAGTTTCTCGAAACATTACAGTTTGTTGGGAATAATGGATTGATAAATAAATTTGTTCGTAATTTCAAAGTTTTTGTTGAATAATTACAATTTGCTTCATTTTTCAATGGAATGATTTTACTTGATGAAAAGATTTGTTTGTCTTATGTAAGTTATTTGATATATTAAATTATTTTTAATTTTTAAAATCTTTCTCACTGGAATAATTTACATGATAGATCGATTCACTTGTATTATCTAGTTTATTTGATAGTTTTGTTATATAACTTGTATATCGTAAAGTTGAAAGTGACATTTCTATACAACGCTATTCTTAGAATGGTGATTTAAGGTTTTAAAGTTGCTTTGAACAGGACCTCCTAAATAGCCAAAATATGAAATCCTTAAAAAGACTTTAAAACAACAAGAATGTTAAGCAAAAAATAGTACCAAAGGTAATGTGCAAATCTCAGTGTCACATGAGTTTCAGCTTTAGAATATTTAATGATCATAACTGTCAAAAATTGTTTCAAGCTTAATACTTGCCAAATGAAATTAAATCAACCTGTAATATACGGTACTTCTTAAAAATATAAAAGTGCACTTTCATTACACTATCATATTCAACTCAATCCTGAAATATATTCACCTTAGATTATAAAGTAATAAATAGATTAATATTCAGACCAAATGGTTATAGTCAGTGCAATGTAAGCTGTGTCCACAACTCGGTGTTTCTTTCCTCAATACATGTTTGAAAAATATTGCAGAATGTATGAATATGGTTCAATACAGGGTCAGCAATTGTCTTTCTCTTTCATTACGATGTGAATTACTGATGTTATCAAATCAATCAAATAATATTTTTTTTAACACTTCAGCCTCTGGTTTTCTTCATCTGAGATCCCATAAACCGATGCTGAATACATAACATATACAAGATGTAAAGAAAAGACATTCGGCAGTTTTGATTGATAATCACTCAAAAGTACTCTGTAGTATCGAGCTGATCGCTTTGCACATCGTGAAATTGAAGGAGTTGATATTTTATTAAAGAGTAAGTTTTGTATCATATCTTGCAATAATATTTACAAACTAGTGATCTGAATTTGTTGTAAGATTGTCACTTTCTGCTAGAGCAAAAAATTTGTATCAGTAGTAAATTTAGAACACGATGAAATGCGTGCATTGCACCTGCAGTTCCACAATACAGGCAGCAATATCATGAATTCATTACACTTTGGAACGAAATATGTTGTGTGATAGCAGATGTTCTGGATTAATTACTGATTAATTGGCCTTAATTTATCCCCCCCCCCCCCCGAAAAAAAGAATAATATATAAATAAATAAAATAAAAAATAAATAAATAAAATTATATATATATATATATATATAATAAGTAATAATAAATAAAATAAAGTCAGGTAAGGTAAAATAAAATGAAATATAATAAAATAGATAAAATAAAATAACGAAAGAATGAAAATCTAATTAAGTCAAAGAATTTTTGTTTTATAAATGTTATTTTCTGATAGGTCATAGAACTTTGAATATACATGTTGTAATTATATTCTAAACTTTTCAGCTTATAAATGTGAAATGTTCAGCATGATATCAGTGGTGGCCTTTTTAGCTATTATCGATCAAAAGTTTCAAATATTTTTGGCTGTTTGTTTTGTAAAGGTTTCATTGTGTGTTTCTTTGTTTTTTTGTGTTGTTGTTGTTGTTTGTTTTTTTTTTTTGGGGGGGGGGGGGGGGGTTCGGGGTATTTTTTACAAGTACATTGTATATGTAGTTCTGTTTTTTTTTTGTTTTGTTCTATGTAATAGTCCTACCTTGCCCAGTGGTGCCTTTTTACGATGATAATCATCACATTTCATAATATGAATTTGTTCTTTATAGTCATGTCGAAAATATGGATAGGCATTTTGTTCCGTTTTTACATCTTGGGGGGGGGGGGGGGTTCACAAAGAGTTAAGTTGGACATAGAGTCATGCGTAAGCGCCAATGCGCATCCGGTATTTAACGCGTAATCTCGTCGATATACTTCCTAATAGCGCGCGTGCGACTTTTAAGTCCAATTTAATTCTTTGTGAAACACCCCCTTTTGTTGTTTTTTAAAGGTATTTGTATAAAATGGAGTTTATAGAAATATTTATGGAATATTAATGGGGGTTTCTTCATTTGGAGAATAAAGAGAATAATTATTAAAACAAATAACATATGATCGGTTTGTTCTGTTTCTGTAATCTAAAGAAAAAAATTGGTGTAATTGTTGTTTTGTCTCGCCTGCGTAGCGGAGCGAGACTATAGACGTCAAGTGCTATTTCCGGCGTGCGTTATTGTTTTCTGCGGCACAGATTGGGGCATGGTGCGTGTTGAGCCTATGGGAAGTACGTTCTTTCCCTTCTGAATAGTGTCTGCACGTGAGACAACAAGTATCGGACTTGTATTTTCTTACTCAGTTTCACCTTATTTTTTAAATCAGCAAAAGAAAATTTCGAAATATATTCTTCTGCCGAAATTCGAACTCGCGGTCCTTTCATCGATAACGCGCCAGATTATCTGATTGCGCCACACAGAACAGCTGCTCAAAGGCCTTGCTCGTTTTATCATATCCCTACAATTCGTTTCATGAATATTCATGCCGACTAGTCTTGACGGAATAAACCGTATTATGAGCAATTTGACGCATTAGTCTGTAAATCAAGACCCCTTTTTAAAAAAGCCCCAATCTGTGCCGCAGAAAAAATAACGCTTCCGGCGTAGGCGTCAGCGTCGTCAACAATCATGCTGTAATCACAATAACTTTCTATGTAATTGAGGTAGAATCACCAAATTCATACCGGAGGTACATCTCTTCAAGGCGCAGGTCAAGTTTTTATCTCTTGTATCTGACCGCCCCACCCTCCCTCCCTCCCTCCCTCTCTCCTCCCTCTCCCCCCCCCCCCCCCCTTCCCCCTCCCTCTCCCCCCCCCCCCCCCTCCCCCTCCCTCCCTCTCCCCCTTCCCCCCCCCCCTCCCTCCCTTTCCCCCTCTCTTCCCCCTATCTCCCCCTCTCTCCCCCTCTCTCCCTCTCCTCCCCCCTCTCCCCCCTCTCTCCCCCTCTCCCCCCCCCCCCCCCCCCCCCCTCTCCCCCCTCTCTCCCTCTCTCTCTCTGTATAATATGTCCCCTATCAAGAGCAATAACATTCATGCACGTACATGCATTTGCATTGTGTACAGATAATCCGGATTTAACATATTTATGTTGGAATCGGTTTCAGATCTGATTCATTATTTTCGGATGAAGTTTTGACATAGTTCAAAGTACTCGTAAATCGTATGACAATGCGCTTTTCGTTTGGGCACAAATTTAGTACGTGATGTTTATGAAAAGAAAGGGAAAATTTTGATCTGCTGAACTGACTGTCTATTCATATATTACATGTATATAAAGCACAGGTGTTTCTTCGAATGAATTAGTGCTCGCTACAGAGGAGATCTACAGTGAGAGAATAAAAGATTTATGCCGTGATTTTAACCCCCGCGATATTATACACCATAGAAACCACCACATGCTGATGTGACGTTTGTAAATAAAGTGCGGCTTCCCACACAAAATTCTATCAAGAAATTTCTACGCGCTGCATGCCTTTGTTCAAGTTGGTTCTTTGGTTAAACGGCTCATTCAACGTCCATGTATGTTGCATACGTGTTGGATATCGATATAAACTTGAGTTCTAGATATTGACGAGTAGTTTGTATTTGTATGGCAGAATGATTATCAACCCACGCGGGCCGTAAATTTATTGAAGCATCTGAGGGTGGGGGAAAGGGAGAGCGGTAAGTATATTCTTTTTTCGACTGTACGTGGGGTGTTAAGTTTTCTACTCCCCTATAGGCCCCTCTCTCTCTAGCTATGAGAGCCATTCTGCCACCCCTCCCCCCCCCCCCCGTTCTCGCCCACCCGTTCTCGCCCACTTCATTTTCCTCCCCCCCCCCCTTCATTTTCCTCCCCCCCCCCCCCACTTCATTTTCCTCCCCCTTCCTCCTTCCCCTCTCTCTCTCACTCTCATATCACCATGTTTGAATATTGAAAGGTTTGATGGTTTATTTTACCTAAGAGAAAGCATATGTGTGCTTGTAGGTAAGTAACCATCTATCTCGCTCACCCTCTCTCTCTCTCTCTCTCTCTCTCTCATATCACCATGTTTGAATTATATATTGAAAGGTTTGAAAGGTTTGATTGTTTATTTTACCCGACTGCTGTGTGCTTGTAGGTATATAAGCAACCATCTCTATCTCACACACACACTCTCTCTCTCCATTCCTCTTTACATCCTCTCCCACACCGCTCTATAATATATCTCTTTCCATGCCCTAACTTCCCCCTCTCATCAAGTCCTCTCATTTTCTTCTCTCCTCCTTCCCTGTTCTAGTTTGTTGCTTGAAATCAGAAAGTCGAAGTGGTCCTCAAGCATGAACTGGATAAAAATCAACTTTTGGAAAATTGTCTACATCATAAGAATATTCAAAGTGAATTATGCTTGTGAAGTATCAAGTCTTCGGAAAAACCTCTGAGCAAGTCTTTTGCAAGGAGGAATTGATGCTCTTTTTCCAAAGGTCATTGCATTTAGGTTATACTGTACGTCTCTCGACTCTCCCATTTCGTAGGGCATATACCGTGAAGGAGCTTCAATCCTATATAAAACAATAAAAAACGAAACGTTTATCTCCTTCTCTTCTCCAAAATCAGAGTTTATCTAGATTGAGACGCTATTCATCATCGTACATTTTTTTTAATGTTTACTCTTAAGCTGAGTGTGTTTAAGAACTTTCAAAGATTGTTTTTTTCTGTCCTAATGAATAATAGCAGTAACAATAACAATAATAATGGGTTCTTGTTTATCTCCGTAATCAATGACATATATAATATACGGTACATAATACATGTATAATTCAATTTTTATACAAGGGGTATTGGCAAAATATTCAATATTCAATGATGCCCTTGATAACAAAATATTACATAATTATTATCTACAAATATCACAATCAGTGGCGTATCTAAGGGGGCAAAAGGGGCACGTGACCTGGGCGGCACTTTGAGGGGGCGCAAAAACAAAAAAAAGAGAGAAAACGAAAGGGGAGAAGAGGAAGAAAAACCAGTAATATGTGCCCCCCCCCCCCTCCAGGGTAGCGTGAATAAGAAATAGTGATTTTAAATGTCTTAAAATGCAACAGTTTTCTAAAGTCTTAATTTTGTGCCCCCCCCCCCCCCCCCCCCCCAGAATATAGTAAATAATTAGCGTTTTAAAGTTTAAAAATAAGAAAACTTAACTCTTGTTGCTTTAATGCTGATCAGGATCTTATCATTTTTACTTTTTTAATTAGCATACAGCACCACAAAATCTGGATACATGTAAAATACAATTTTGTATGCCATAGCCTGTACGTTCATTTTAGATATTTAATAGGTCCAATATTTGTTTTGTTGATATAGTGGATGTTAGCCACTCTAGATTGCAACCAATAGCATCATTTAAAGCCTTTTCTTCATAAAATGCTTTGGCATGAAGAAGCAAAAAAGACTGCCACCTGACCGACTACAGACCGAACAAAACATTGCCCCCGAATGGCTCAAGTTCGGTCAGTCGGTTTCTGGTGTGACTGAGGTATGTAACACCTTCACATTTACTCGGTTTCCAGCTCATTTTCCCGCTAATAACACCCGCGGCATCCATTTGTTTCCCTAATGACCTTTTGTAAAGACGCGAGAATCGTTTTGTTACAGTTGGACAATTAGGTCGTACTAAGGTTTTTCAAATAATAAAGAGGAGGATTTCTTTTGAAAACAATGTTTATGCATAAGCCTACTTGGCCTATCCCGTCGTGGACGACGATGAGGTCAGCTTCCTCTTGGCCCGTCGTTCTTCACAGAAATTGATGTAGGATGTGGCGGCGATTTCTTTCCCACGTTTGATGGACGATCTCCAGTGTCTTCTGTCTACTGCAGAGTCTTCCCATGAGTCAGAGGGGATGTCGAAGGCAGCGAGGTCACGCTTCAGGACATCTTTGTATCGCAGCTTGGGACGTCCGCGAGGTCGTGGGACGTTTGCTAGTTCGCCGTACAGAACTTGTTTGGGTAGGCGACTGTCATCCATCCGATGAACATGTCCAGCCCAGCGAAGTCGGCGTGCACGAAGAATTGTGTACATGTCCGTGGCACCTGTACGTGTCAATACTACGGTATTGGGGATGTGATCCTTCCAGGAGATTCCAAGGACGGAACGCAGGCATCTGAAGTGGAAGGCGTTAAGGCGGTGTTCTTGTTTGCGGTATGTCGTCCAGGACTCACATCCATACAGAAGAATGCTCAGAACACAGGCTTCATAGACTTTCACCTTTAGCCTTACTGACAGGTTTTTGTTGTTCCAGACTCGAGAGCGTAATCTGCCAAAGGTCGTAGCTGCTTTACCCAGGCGTGTGTCCAACTCCTTTTCCAAGGAGCCGTTGTTGGAGATGGTGGAGCCCAAGTAGGTGAAGTTCTGGACCACTGTGAGAGGCGTGCTATCGATCAGTACCACTGGTGCATCTTCAGTGTTTTGGCCAAGTACTACTGTCTTTCCGAGGCTGATCTTCATGCGGAAATCTTGACAGGCAGCTAAGAAGGAGGTGCACATTGACTGAAGCTCTTCCAGTGAGTGTGATACGATTGCAGCGTCATCCGCATATAGGAGTTCCCATATCAGTACCTTTGATACCTTGGTTTTGGCTCTGAGACGGGCGAGGTTGAACAATTTACCGTCACTCCGGGTGTGCATCAAGATACCAGAAGGTTCAGGGAAGGCGCGGCGAATCAGGGCTGAAAAGAAGATCCCGAAAAGTGTCGGAGCCAGGATGCAGCCCTGTTTGACCCCGCAACGAATGTCAAATTCCCTTGATCTGGAGTTGTCAAACTGCACTGTTGCTTTCATGTCATCATGAAAAGCCATCAAGATGGTCAGTAGGGTTTCAGGGCAACCAAGACGCTTGAGTAAAGAGAAGAATCCCGAGCGGCTAACGTAGTCAAAAGCTTTGGTGAGGTCTATGAATACCATGTACAGGGGTTTCTGCTGCTCGACACATTTTTCTTGGAGTTGGCGTAGAGTGAAGACCATGTCTACTGTGGAGCGTAAGGGTCTGAACCCCGACTGGCTTTCAGGTAGGATGCGGTCTGCAAGGAGTCGTGGAAGGATTGCTCGAGCTAGGGTCTTTCCAGCCAGACTTAGCATTGAGATGCCCCTGTAGTTGTTACAGTCATGGCGGTCACCTTTGTTCTTGTACAGTGTGATGATGATGGCATCTTTCAGGTCCTGGGGGATGCATTGTTGTTGCCAGCATAGCTGAAAGAGTGACAACAGTTCTGTCTCAAGCACGTCACCACCGTACTTTAGCAGTTCTGGTGCGATGCCGTCGGTACCAGGTGATTTGTTGTTCTTCAGGCTGCGGACAGCGCGACGTACTTCATCCAGGGTGATGTTGGTGTCAAGCACATCCAGCGCTGGGAGCTGAGGTACTACAGTTAATGCTGAGTCATCAAAATCCACAGGGTCGGCGTACAGAGAGCTGTAGTGTTCCACCCATCGGTCTAGTTGACTGGAAACAATGTTTATGCATTTTTTGAAAACAATGTTTATGCATAAGCCAGTTATCACAATAACAAGTTATTTAATGTCGTTTTTCCAAAGGTGCGCAATGGACCGCTTCTGTAATGTATACAAATTTATGCACGAGCTATTCCATGAACCTGCTTTTTATACATGAACCTCAATGCTTGGAATCCAGTTTGCATACATTATTTGTTGCTATGTCCGGCAAGCTTTCAGGTTGTCAAGAACAACCTTTGTTTGAAAGGTATGCATAAAATTTGCATACATTACCGAAGTGGTCTATTCCGAAAATGAAATAGGGTTCATAATAATCCGAAAATGAATTAGGCCTATATATATATACACATAGATCTTGGACACATAAGGCCAAATAAAAATTAATTCCTAGTTTCCCGTTTCCTCCTTCCATTTTTCAGGTCGCCTCATTTTTGTTTTCATTTTTTTTTGTTGGTTATTTGATATGTTTGTTCTGAAATGACATAAATAAGAATATGAGGACATGAATTAACAAAAGTCATTAATATAACGAAAATTTCCCTTTGTTTTGAGCCTCTATGGTGCATGAACAAATGAATTTAGATTTTTTGATGTGTTGAAATCGAACCAATAGCATTTTTATGTTTGGGGAAGATATCAAATATGAAATAATATTTTCATTTTCGAAAAATCCGGACGAGAAACTAGTAACCAATTTTACTTGGCCTAATTATCAGGCACTGAGGAGGAGGGCAGGGCAGCGGTAGTGCAGTGTCTTAATACCACGATGGTCTAAATGTTTAACCATGATAAGTTTATCGTGAAAAATAAAATCTTGGGATATTTTGATTATTGAAGTGAAGTGTTCCTCTTTTTAATCTTGTTGGGTCACTTAGTACCGGGTATGGCCACCTCTGGCACGCACCAGTGCCTCCACACGCCGTGGCATACTGTCCCCAAGGTTGTTGATGGTGTTCAAGGGCAGTGCATCCCACTCTTCGGTCAGTGCCTGGGCTAACTCCTGCACATTTTGAGGATGATTGTTTCTCTCATTGATGGCACGGCCCAATGCATCCCAGGCGTGCTCAATGGGGTTCATGTCGGGGGAACAGGCAGGCCAAGGCATCTGCTGCACGTCCTCTGCGTCAAGGAATTCCCTCACCAGACGTGCCCTGTGTGGTCGAGCGTTGTCGTCTTGGAGCTGAAAGTTATTGCCATATACTCTTCTCGCGTATGGAAGCCAATGGCGTTCCAGGATATCGCGGTACACGACGGCGTTGACGTTTCCTTCAGGTGCAGCCAATGGCGTTTTCCCGCCATAATGTATTCCGGCCCATACCATCACTGAGCCTCCACCTGCTTGATTGGTTTCATTGACACAGTCATTACGGAGGTTCTCGCCCCGCAATCGTCGAACCCTCTGCCTCCCATCGGTGCGGTCAAGGATGTACCGGCTTTCATCAGTGAAGATTACATGGCGCCAGTGACCAAGCTGCTATCTCCTGTGCCTCCTAACCCACCGGAGTCGAGCAACCCGGTGGCGAACAGTGAGACGTGGAACCTTGGTCATTCGCCGAGCTCTGTAGCCATGTTGGACAAGTCTCCTGTTTACGGTTTCCCGTGAAACCTTCACTCCGAAGTGCCTCCTCCACAAGTGGCAAAGACGTCTTGCTGGCATTCTCCGGTTCCTACGGCACATGTTCAGCAGTTGACGGTCATCCCGTGCGGATGTTCTTCGTGGTCGACCTGTAGATCTCTCTGGACTCAAAGTACCCGCCTCTCGATGTCTTCTGAGGATGCGGCACACACAACTCTGCGATAGTCCAAGAATATCTGCAATCTGGGCCTGTGTCCGTCCATTCCGTCGGAGTGCAAGGACCCTCTAACGAATTGCAAGTGGCGTTGGGCGAGGCATAGTGTAAGGAATCAGTGTACCAAATTTGGTAGGAATTGATCAAGCTAACTCTGAAAACGGGCTGTTAACACACGTAGGCTTTCTGCACGAAATGGACAGCAAAACAACAGCAGAAAGGAGGCTCTGCCTTTCATAGCACCAAACAATAAGATAGGCCACGAGATGGAATGTTTCACTTGACCGACTTTTACCTCGACAATACAAAATCATTATGTAATCAATGAACCTGGTCAATATTATTTATTTAGGCTTTTAAATATGATTAAATCAACGGATGACTATGAAAAAACGAATCATGCTACCATTATGACCAACAGTGTAGTTGTAGTATTAGTATTAGTAGTAGTAGTAGTAGTAGTAGTAGTATTACTAATTACTATTATTACTATTATTATCATCATCATCATCGTCGTTACTATACCCCATTGTATTTTAACTTTCCGAGGACTATTCAACTTCATCAGATTCGGTAAAATTTTATATCTATTAAATATCAGTGAAAAAAGTGAAAATCTGTAGGGCATGAAAGCCATGCAGGCTAAATCTGTGGAGAGCGCGTGCTCGTTACGTTGCGTAGTAGGGCGAGTGGCACTCATTTCCCACTAGACATCGGCTTTGGTCTTTCGATTGAACGGACGTCATGTTTCTTTGTTACGTTAAACCAGGGAAACCGTCGCAACGTCAAATTTGTCGATTGCGTAACCATTAGCCCCGCGGCTGCAGAATACGCAATTTTACGACATGTGCAATAACTCCCACCACAATCATCCCACATTTAAAGGAATCCGTATATGGTAAGATGGCGATTACGTCAGAACATTCATCATGCACGCCAAACAAAACTGGCCTCTTTGTGACATTTTGTATCACATACAAGCCGTCCCTTAATTGTATCATTAGAGGAAGACTCTACATCCAACACAAAACTCATGACGTAGTTGCCAATTCGTCTTCATGAGATAGTCGTCATTAAAAATGTCATAACTTTCGTCTTGGTCATGTTGGTTGTCTGGTTCTCTTCAAACGTTTTTAACATCAAGTTATTCTAGGTGAACAAATGAACATTACAATTAGACTTAATAACTCACATCTGTTTTTCTCACTTTTCACACATTAATTTGTTTACAAATGAATTGTGTCATAGCCAGATCGCTACAGGGGAATTAACCTCAGGATTTAAATGTGCTTATATTCAAAGATTTAATCTATTCCTCCTTGTTGTCCTACGTAGTTTTGCATTAAAATGTACGAGATGGGTATTAAGATTTTCTCAGCAAGATTTATCGTCTGCTAGCGATACCCGGGGGCTGCCATTTTCTGTGTACATAAAGATATTTTAATCAGAATGCAAAATTGTCTTTCTTCCTGATATGTCTTGATTTAAACACTTTTCTGATATTTTATTTCTAAAGTGATACAGGTCAATGGTTAAGAATATATTACACCATACATTTATATGCTAGTGTTAATTCTCCTTTAAAGGTATTATTTCGCGGCCTAGGGGGATAATGAGTTCTGATACATCATTATAGTCAAACGAAAATCAGGTGAAAACATCCAAAAGTAAACGTGTAGCAGACAGGTAATTTGGGCATTTTCGTTTCCAAAACGCTCTCTAGAAAGCAGAAAGATACAAACGAGACTATTATTAGTACTTACATTAAGTGGAAACAATTTCGGCGGAAAGTAAATTCTAATAAAAAAATTATTATTTTCAAGCAGCATGCATAACGATTTTCTGATTAGCTTATCTTTACCCCCCCCCCCCCCCTCTCTCTCTCTCTCTCTCTCTCTCCTGCTTCCATTCCCTGCTTTTAGAAAATTCATCTGGATAATTAAAGAAAACGTAAAGCGTCAGTTAATATCCTCTTAGGGAAAATACTCATTTCATGGATGAAATAAGATAACATTTTTCTTATCATTCTTTTACCCAATCCTTTCTTCCCCTTTCTGCAGAGAGTCAACAACCATTAAAAGGAAAACCTTGAAAGGACAAATGGAAAATGCGAAGAAAGAAAAAGACGGTGTTGAATCTACGTATCCCAGATGACGTCTGTCTAATAATTAATAGACGTCTTTCCAACACACAGCGTGTCTACCATGAGCGCTAGACAGCGGATCCCCGCCAAACTCTTCTCAACACGCCAGATTATATAAAAGACGTACGCATCACTTGTTAATTCCAACAACAACAAATTCATAATGATGTTCGCATCAACGCTCGTTGTAGTCACAGATTGCAGATAAAATATTATCCATCCTTCCATTGCTGAAGTAGACTTGTTGACAGCACACCGTTTGTTTATCTCCAGGCTTTGCTCTTTGATTTTTGTTTCCAAGAAGGGGGAAAGTGTCAAAATGTCGGAGATGGCCAATTATTTGAAGAAGCGTAGGATTAGTCTTCATGATATCATCTTTAAGAACCGTAAGGGGAGCAGGGAGGAGCCAAAGAAAGGGCCGTCAGACGAAAGGGTGGTTGTTCAAGTTGTGACGGAGAAAGGGGCTGTTGGCAATGTGCCGCGGGAAGGGTCTCGGCAGTGTTCTCCACGAGAATCGGGAGGACGTTTTATTACGATGTCCAGCTCTGCTCCTGGCAGCGAGTCGGTAGTTGACCGTTCTAATCTAGAAATCGGTAGTCCGGCCTTAGAAGGAAGGCACAGTCTGATTATGCATGATGATGGACGAATAGTGAAGGAGACGCGACAAATCGATTCAGGGAGCGGGGAAAATAGTTCAGGCTCTGATACAAGCGAGAGATTTCCATGCAAGTCGGATTCGGACTCGTCAGAGGAGAATTTTATCATGAGTAGGTATTTCAAGAGCATGACGCTGTCGGACGATGAAAACAAACCACCGAGTTCAAGCCTTGGCCTTCCCACCATCGACACAGGGAGCTCGAGATCGTTGTCGGCGATTCCGTGGTCAGAGATGAAGAAAGACGAGCCGTTGTCAAGATCGTGCTACGAAATTTGCTCGAATAGAACTCCGGGGACGCAATGCGGTACCTCATGCTCGCCATCGTTTACTCGACATCTGAAGCAGGGCAAGTCACCGATGACGTATTGGTCGAACACAGGCAGTGAGAGCGATATCATAGACATAATCCCACTAAGCTCGTCTGTCATGGTGAAGACGACATCGCGTACGAAACGGCAATCAAGGCGGGAGACGCTCTCTCCGTTAAATCTTTCTCAGTTGGAGTCGTTCCAACGGAGTTCTTCGGGTAAGTCGCTGAAAAGGGAGCCGAGTTCGCTTCATGTTTCTCCGAACCGATCTCCAAACATGTCTGGGAATCCGACGCCGTCTCCGACATCGGTGCTGTCGGGCGAGACTTTGCCACCCGCCTTCTCGCCCTTCGCCGAATGTCCCGTCGTCAGCCACCACTCGCTACGTCCAGGCAGCGTGGTCATGCTCCCAGTTCGCGACCTTAACCTGCTCCCTCTCCGCCCGTCCACCTCCAACCCCAACATCAACCAGGCTACCAACTCTCTCCAGCACGGTAATTCATCTCGCCTCCTCCGTCCTGTCCAATTCAGCCCGTTGACGAGGTCCAACCCGAATTTGTATATCAACTCTCCGCCGGATAATGACTCTTCGAGATCAATTTCGCCCTCGTCCTTGTGTAGTCTCTCACCATCGACATCACCACGCCTGAGCCTTGCGCCCATCCCGATTCCGCCTTCGTCACCACGCCCTATATCGCGATGTCGACGCTCACCGCGGGTAAAAAAGACAGAGACCGAATTCCAACATACATTTGATAATATCCGACATAACTGATCTATTATATTTATCATTATGTATTTTTTACAACTGGATATAAAGTTTAGCTGGCAATGCGAAATGGCCATGAAGGTGCAAAATCCAAGATCTACAATACGGAATTGAATCTATAAATAATTGAAATCATTGTCATGTACCCTAAGATCAGCGGTTACCTCCCGTCAGGTCCCCGTCAATCAAAAATATTAATCGAAGATACAGATGCCAGGGCAAAACCAAAATTGTTACTAGTAATAGCCTAAGTTAGGCAACCACATATTTTTATTACATGGTAGAATTGTGCCTTTATCATCATCTTTTCCCGTCCACCCTACATTCCTTTTTTAAAATAATAATTATTGCAGTGGCGTATCCAGATATTGATAAACAAGAGGTTGCGAAATCCTGACCATGGGCGGGGTAGAATGGACACCGCATGTCGAAGACAAGCTGAAAATTGCTTTATCATTTTTTTGGGGTTGGGGACTTTCACGCGAAGGGGCGTAAGCCGGCAGCACTCTATGCTGGCTACGCCCCCGTACATGTAAAAGTGAAATAAAGAAGGGAGGCTTCTGGAAGGAAGCGTGCGGGAAAATTGTGATATGGGCTAGTAAAATTGATTCCTAGTATCTCGTTCGCATTATTCGAGGAGAAAGGGATTCAATGCTCTGATATTTTGATAGTTTATCTCCACATGCAAATGCTATTGGGTCAATTTCAACACAAATTTTCTCAATTTCATTATTTTGTAAATATCATTTTTAATGCATTACATTGTGAAATTGCTTTGTATTTATGATTTGTGTTACCTCACTGCCTAGATATCCTCAGATTGATATATATTTCTTTTCAGAACAAAAACATCAAATAACATGAAAAGAATGGGGGCGAAAGAAAGGAATGAATATGGGGCGAGACATTAGGAAATTAATCTTATTTGGCCTATGAAATCAATTGGCCTCCAGCTTCAAATCTGCAGCTGCATCGCTCTAAAATACATCAAACACCCAAGTTACGAAGTAGGTCATCATGACCATGTAGGTGACAGTCATACGCAGGTGTGACGTGGAATGCTTATCGCTTCACAAACTAATTAATTACAAGTTGCGTTGTATTTTGGTCATTTTGGCCGACCTTTGAAGAATAGACAGAAGGAGCACGTGGCCTTATAAGAAAGGAGATGTTCATCTTGAAGTGAAACTGCGCTGTTTGAGGAGAAGATTTCTAAAGATCTCGTTTTAAAATTCATCATCTTATCACGTACTATACTACCTATACCCACCCACCGGGGTAAAAGAAGGAATACTTCAGTTTATGACATGTTTCGTTTGTCTTTTTTGTCGGGAGTATGATGTATTGATGCGAGCTTATATTGAGAGATCAGTACATATACATGTATATGAATTACATTGAAAATTGTCTGACTTGTTTTCATATAATTACATTTGTATTTACATGTATACTATGTGTTGCTATTCGAGGGGGAGGGGGGGGGGGGGGGTCCTGCCCAGATTTGTGAGTCCATACAGAGTTGGAATATTGGGAGATACTATTGGTGTACCATGGTATAGTGATTTATTCACTTAACTTGGAATCAAGATGTTTAGGGTTTGAATCCATACCCGGTACATATTATAAGGGCAATTCCACACGAGCTGTAGTAATGCAATACAATGCAATGGTTTGGCATGGGCGCGATCATTGTGAATCCGAGACTTTGTTAAGGGGATGGACAAAAAAAATGATCACATTTTCAGGTGCTTATCTACTCAAAAATCTAGTTGGCTCATTTTCAGGTCTACAAAAGCGGTGGCACAAAACACAATGTTGGGGCACTTTTTGTGCGTTTACATAAAGTATGCCAACGGGTTGTACAAAGGGGCCCGTGCACACTGTGCTTCGCCTTAGTTCCTTAGTTCCGCCTCTGGGCTTGATTCCTGGAATTATGTTCCCAGTCGATAGTAATAATAATAATGATAAATAGATAACAATATTTCATTATTTCAGGAGGACTTTTCTATGAAATGCATCCCATACGACATTTTCACCCCCCCCCCCCCCCCCCCGGCGAGTAATTTTGTGTGTGTGTGTGTGTGTGTGTGTGTGTGACCATTGACCAAATGTTTCTTTCCGGTATAATGACCACACAACAAATTTTATGAATTATTGTTATCAGCCAGTGGCTATAGAATTGTTGTTTTATGGAGTCTGTAACCTACACACAATCGCTCACGATCTTCAATCCTCGTAGTACATGTTATAATTCATTATGTTTGTCATGCATTAGCATTATTCAAGAGACCCATATATTGCAAATATATAACGATGAGAATATAAATATGTTTGCAAAGCCGTGCCTGGGGGAAGCTTCCTTTCGAAATCCAGACCGAAGACGCCGTTCGAACTTGATCAACCTCATTTGCAATTAGATTACATTTTAGCAATTATTATTTTGGAAAAACCCTAATCTCTTTGCAAATTAATAGAGTAAGAGCTCCGAAGGATAAGCCTATTATAATCCCTTGGTTATCCGTTGTTGATCCCTTCCCCGCCAATGAGAATATATATATACATTTTTAAAAGATGTAAATATTCCTAATATGTTAATATTATAAAAGTGGGGATAAGAACGGGAAGATTAATATATTTCCGTTGCCATGGTTATATAACTTTAGCAGAGAATAATATGATCTATGATGATCTATATATCTTGTAACTTCACTTTGTGTTTTTTCCACTCATTAAATAAGCAGATATATATAGAACTTTGAATAAATTCTACAATTTTGCCGTTTTTGTTTTCCGGTAATCTCACATGATTTTTTTGTAGACTAATTATTAATCTATAAATTTTAGAATTATTTCCTTATACACGTGTAGGATTCTAGATATAAGATTTTTTTAATCACTTCAGAAAATACGCTCTCTCTCTCTCTCTCTCTCTCTCCCTGTTTTTTATTTTCTAAAATCTATTTCAGCAATATAATTTTATAGAAATAATTTCTTAGTGCTGCAGCATCCCCTGCATTTTTTTTCTTTAAAAAGTAGTTAAAAAGAGACTCTAAAACGCTCACAGCACTCCCAGTAACAAAATCGTTCCCAAGGCGCCTGTCCATGGCCTATGTATTCTTAATACATATTCCACAAAGGAGTCGAAATATCTTCAGGATGATGCATGGGAGGGATGATTCTCATTTGCATATAATTACTTTGGAGAAGAACACCCCCGCCCCCCTCCCCGACGCCCCTGCATAATATGTACCCATTGCAAAATATTCTAATTGAAACATTAATCAACAAAATGAAGGTATAATGAACTGGCCTCATATTATGTAAGCGCATTGCTCGGAGTTTGAAAAATTCTCCTCATATAACAAAATTATAAAAAACACGATACATTGTGACTATATAGGCATGGGCTTCATTCAACACTTAACTGACTTTTCATAAACATATCCCTCTGGGAAGCAGTATAGAATTGTTACGTAACTCCTGGTACAAAAATAAAGAAAACGATCTTTCTTATAAGGACTGTATATAAGATCTCGATGAATTATGTTATCTCGCCCCAATGTTCTCGTTTCTCGTCTGTTGTAATAACGCGCGAGTCATGCAGGATTATAGATTCATCAGTCATTACTTTTGTACAGTGGCGCAAATCCATTTTGAAATTCGGGGGGGGGGGGGTGGGAGACCCGCATAATTTAACTGTCCGAGATGCCTGAAATTTTCTGACAAAAAAAAAGAAAAATAGGTTATCACATTGTTGGGGTCTACTTTTCCTCCAAAATTCTCTGACAAGCAAAAAAAAAAGTTTCTTCAAAAAGGTGGGGGATATGTTCCACTGTCCCCCCACCCTGGATTTGTGCCCAAAACGTATCCTAAAAATGCTTGAAAGAAACACTGCCGAAAGTTTCAAGCAAAATGAACATCAGTTGTGTCAGCCCCTTGTAAAATTAAATTAACCATAACTAATAATGTGATTTTACTATATCAGGCCCGAAATGCTTCAATCTTTGATACGTCATTTCCGGCTGTTGTGCTGAAAGAGTTGAGCCTTGAAAGGAGAAAACGAATACTGGAATTTCTCTCTTTGATTATCAGATTATCTTTTGTCCAGAAACTGTTTCTGTATACTAACTTTGCCTTAAAAAGAGAAAGGACATGAATCCTTCGATTTTGTGAATTTTCTCTATTGGATTAAGAAGTTTTGTCCGGAAACTTGGGACTACATGTATTTCTTTATGTATTGGCCTTAATAAACGAGAGGACATGAATCCTTCAATTTTGTAATTTCTTCACTCTTTGATTTATAGGACATTTTGTCCGGAACTTGCGACTGTTTCTAAGTTATAGCTTGGCCGTAAAAAGCGTGGATGTTGTCATTGTAAAATGGTGATTCCCCAGGGCAGTCGTTATTTCTGTGCACATTCCTGGAAAAGGATTTCTGTTTTAGTCTTTTGAAAACTGTGATGCTAATCATATCCGGCCAAAAACAAGTGTCTTGTAGCCTTCACAGTTCACACTATACTGAATGGAAGGCTGTTTATTCTTGTTATATTGTCAACGCATCATGTATTCAAAACATGTTTTTAATCTGTTTGATGAGCCACGATTGTTATTGTTTATTGAACTCATTAAAGTTTAGAAACAAAATTTTTTCCTTCTTCTTTTAGTCTTGTATATTATTATTTTCAATTAAAACTGTGATTTTATAATTAACATGAAGACACTGATTTGGTATGTAATAGTATAATACTCTTTGTTTATGATGGATGGGTTGGGATTTGAATGTAGGAAGAGCGAGCTAGTACAAGGTGTGTAAGGAGGTAGAGAAAAGAAAAAGGTGATAAATGGATAAGGGCATTTCAAAAAGGTGAAGAGTATGGACGGTGGTGAAAGAGGGAGAGAGGGAGGGAGGGAGAGAGAGAGAGAGAGAGGGGGGGGGGGGGGGGGGGAGAGAAGTAGAGGTGTCGTAGTCGAGTGGTTTAAACACTTGACAGGAAATGCGAAGGTGGTGGGTTCCATCCCCGGCACGACGCCTGCGTCTAGCAAGGCATTTTACCTACATAGCTCTTTTATCGTACATGTAGATGTAAATAAATGGGGTTTGGTGTACATGTACATGTATTTGATTACTTACGTATGTGTGTGTGTCAGTGTGTTTCTCAGAAGAAAAAAAAAACTTTAAAGGAGAGAGATTGAGAAAGACAGGGGGAGAAAAATAGAGCTAGGGGGAAAGGGGGTGCATGCTAATAGGTAGATAACGAAAAAATGAAGTATATACAAGAAGAGACAGAATATAGAACAGGTAATATCATACTAATATGTCCTACTGATACATTTCTGATCTCTCTCATAACTCTTCGCCCACGAGCATAATCAAATTCACTATTACCATGATCTACCATCTCGCAGATAATGTCTTTGGCATTAGCAATTTTCTACTGGGTAATCTAAGTTATATTCCCCCTCTCTCCTCCCACACATATACTCTCTCTCTCTCTCTCTCTCTTTTCCTCACATTCTCTTTCTCTATCCCTCACACAATCTCTCTCTCTCCATCCCTCTCCCTCACACACACACTCTCGCTCTCCCTCAGACTCTCTCCCTAACACACACTGTCTCTCTCTTTCTCTCTTCTATTTCTCTCCATCTCTATACGAAACAGAATGATTGATCTAGTACTCAGCATCCTTCTAAAAAAGATAACAGTACAAGTAGGAGTTGGATCAGGGGGATATGGAGAAGAATTATGTTAAAAGGCTTGTCTAATTTATCAAACGTTTTGTACAAATGCATTTTCTCTATAATGTACATGCTGAAGTATTTATCTGACGCTTCTTCGTTCTTAATAAAAGAGATCACGTATACAAACAAAAAGAAAATATGTGGCCAGGAATCGTCTTTAGTATAATCTAGAAAATAATGGATTTTTTTTTTCTAGAGAAAGTGGCTTAATAAAGTACTTCCATTTTTATTTATTATATTTTTGATGCCACAGTAGTGTTTTGAGGTGCTATACTGCATCATATGCAAACAAGACTTATTAAAGAAGCAACGGACCATGTAGGAAATATGTGTATGGAAAGACCTGTGAGGTGTTGTAAATAAAATACATTTGTTTTCAGAGCTTGTGGACAAAATAATTTATCCTCCCAATACCACCCCCCCCCCCCTAATATCTTTTAAATATTAAATTTAAATCGGTTGAATGCTTTGTATCAATGAATAACGCTCTATACCCTTTTTCTATTTGTTCTTTAATAGGACTTAAAGGAAAAGTCCACTCTGATATCAAGTTGGTTTTAAAAGAAGCAGAATATTAAAGAAACAGATCAGTGAAAGTTTGAGCAAAATCCGATAAGAAATAAGAAATTTTTATCAATCAAACGCAAAATACATGTAGGCAACTCTGTGACATATCTTGCGAGCTTCTCTCCCATTTAGCCTGCACCTAAAAAAACATTACTTTTCATTTTCTCTGAAGGAAATATTCAATCATACATGCACCCATAACTTTTAAACGGAGTAACTTCTTGCATTGATGCGTGTGCACTATGATGGACAGGATATGACTGATTAGTGTGCCCAGTTTTAGGACAGTCTGATAATCCCTTCATTGAAATTTTCATTGAGTTCTCATTCTCCTCTTAGCATAACACCTTGCAAGTCAGAGTGCTCCAATAGACTGCAAACTTTAAACCCTTATTTCTCAGAAGTAACATTCTGAGGGACTGCGCGTTCTACTCTTGTACAGTGAATTAGGAACATCCAATGCTAATGAGTTATATATCATTTTAAAGCCGAGAATCTCCTCTTTCAGAATCAGACCTTAACTAAAAATTCATATCTTGCGACTTTTTGGTGGTTTGTGGTGCCTGGTCACAAATGTGTTTTCAGCCAAAATTTAAAAATCTATGAATATTTTTACATTTACTGATTAAAATTAATTTATTTTATGCTGTTTATGATCACAAAAAAAAAAAATTCATCTAAAAAACAATTAAAAAACAAAAGGTAAAAAATACAAAGAAATACATAAGAAATTTTTAATACAATACATAAGAAATCAATTTTGATACCGAATTTGCTACCGTATATTTGCTAAGAATACTGGAAAGAGTGTTTAGACCAATAATTAGCATTTTTTGAGTTTTATTTAATGATTTAGAGCAAAATTTTGATTTCATGCATAAATTAGCATAATTAATGTGAGGGGGGGGGGTGGATTCCAGCCATTGCGCCTCCTTCGGGTATTGGGAGTTTAGGGTTTTTTCAATGCGGGGGCAGGGGGATTAAATTTTGATACAGTCAGATTCTCCTTACATTTCACAAAAACCTTTGCAATATCCTCACATTTCACAACTTTTGCAAAATGTAGATAGCCATCACACACGCCGTATATTCCGACTGACGAAGGTGCAAGATTTTTAAGTAGGGAAAGATAGTTTTTTCTGTCCAAATCTATTTCAATATCACACATTGGTATGGCTGTTTGGAATCTTGTGGAGGAAGGGTTTGATAATTTTAGATTAATAGTATTCAAAGAGCAACTTTTCCTCAAGGATTTGGTGTCATCCAATCATGCAGAAAAGTGTGAAATGGGCACATTAATTATCATTTAATGAACATCAATATACAGAGCAATACATTAAGAAATAACTATGTCAAGCGTTATTTAGACATCTGCATTTTATTAGGGCATGATGATATCAATTATTAAGTATTAACAACATGAAATACATTTGGGCTACCAAGCTGCTTCTACTTTGAAGAAAAAAAAGTCACCATCCAGTCTGGTCTCAATTCCAATAAGAGACAGAGCATGTAATGATTCCCATAAAACAGAAAAATGCGAAAAAAGAAAATCGCATTTCAAACCCTCAAAAACTAGATTTCTAGTGCATTTACCCTAAGGATTAGGGGAGGCATAATCCCTTTTTGTTTTCCTCTCCTTCACGTTTTTTTTGGTGCCTCCTCTGAGTGCCCCCCTGCCCCTTAGATACGCCAATCATAGGATGCAGCAGTAAATTGTGATTTATTAGGGACTGATAGCGATCAATCACAACTCGTTATAAGACACGACCCTGGATGGTCTCAAAATAATCTACACAGCTGTGACTTGCTCTTTGCCAGTAGCTCATTCTCTTCAGTTTGCTCATTCTGTAGATCTGGCTCCAAGCTGTCTGCTCCTATAATATCCCTGTCCTCCATGCTCAGCGCCTTCCCTTACATCCTCCTTTCCTGCTTTAAGCTCCATCCCTTTCTCCTCCCAGGTACCGCTCCTTCACACTCAACTCTCTCCCTGAAGTCCCCCATTCAAGTAGAGTCTTCTTTCCAAAAATAAAGAGTTGCCTGCTTCCACCCACCCTTGGCTCCTTTCTCAAGGTCCCCCATTTGAATTGGTTCCTCTTCCAAGCTTAACTACGGTCTCCTCCCTCTCCATCCCGCAGCTCCTTCTCCAACATCCCCACTTCAAATTTGCTCCTCTTTCAAATTGAAATGCTGTCTGCTCCCTCTCCACCCTCGGCTCCTTCCCCAATGTCCTCTGTTCAAATTGCCGCCTCCTCTGAGCTACACTGCGGTCTCCTCCCTGCTTTTTGCCAGCAGATCTTTCTCCTCTTCAGTCAGCTCCTTCCCGAGCTCCTCCTTCAAATTGGCAATCTCCAGGAGCCTCTCCTGCCTCCACCTTGTTTCAAACTCCTTCAGAGCCAGGCTACGCTTGGCATGGGCCTCCTTTACTACTGCTTTTTTCTCCATGGAGCGCCTGGTCTTCCGGGTATAGTACTCTGGGGGCGGGGTCCAGGTCAGGTTGAGCTCCTCAAGGAGCCGTTCGAAGCGCTCGTAGTTGCGCTTCCGCAGGTACTTCAGCATCTTCCGGCGACGGTCGATCGCATTCAGCATCCGCACTTTGTTGACGGAATCCTAGTGAAAAGATGCATTGTAGATCATAATAATATCGATGCTGGTAGCTAGTTCATAAAATAAGCCGATTTTATCCTATCTTGTACGCTCTGAAGTATGCAGATAAAAATCATGAAACCCATAAAAACATGTGTCTGATGTAGTATATTAAGGTCATCCTGAGCTCTAGTAATGAGGGAAAATTAGCTCACAAAAGATATAATTGCCACTTTGGGTAGTAATCTTCAAAATCATGTAAATTCATAGATTTTTTATCTTTTATCAAATCTTCTTCAAACTTTCACTGACCTGGTTTTATGAGGGGTTGGTCTTTTTTTCTTTTTTCTTTTGCTGCTTTTATTCAAATCATTTTCTAAATTCAGCAAATAAAGTTACTGAATAAATCTCTTCTGCTCTTTCTGAAGGAGAAATTTTATACACAAATATATGATTCATACAGGTTAGATTTTTTGGTTTTTATATTGTAATGATTTTCCATATGGCACTATCTTCATAACAGTGAGAGTTTTATTGAAGATAATTTTATGTATCACTAATTTCCTATTAGGAGTGATATTTAGGACCATGAGGAAAAATAGATTACATATTTTAATGTTTATATCTGTTCTTTGCCATCCTGAATAAACATGGTTTAATTGAAATAATTGAAATAACAGTTACCTTTTTGTTGTTTTCCACATGTGGTGCCAAAGCTCTGATGTGTTCAGTGATGGTGGCAACTGTGAAAACATCAGTAAAAGAAGTCGTGGTCATTCGTTTCAGTTTATTGATAAAAATTGTAAAAACAGTCCAAAGACTGATACGTACAAAGTTTACCAAGTTGCATAATTGACAAAATTCCATAAAAGAATAAAATAAATATAACTAAATTGACAGGGAAAAAAAGTTCAAATTAAAAATGAATAAGAGTCGTTTCAAATATTGCACTTCGAATTGACGATAAGCACAAACAATTATTTGCAATAATAAATTAAGGACAGACACAAGGGGGAAAAAAGTAAAGCTAGCGAAGAGAAAGAAGGGAGAAAGAGAAAGAAGGGAGAAAGAGAAAGAAGGGAGAAAGAGAAAGGAGGGAGAAAGAGCAGGAGTCTGATGAGAAAAAGAAAAAAAAACTAGAAATGTGCATTCCTCGTGCCGCGCAATGCGAAATGTATCCCCCGGCGCTGGCAGCGATTTGAAGGAGGGACAAAGACCCTCCCCCATCCCCTCCCTCAAACAAAAGGATGGTGTAGAAATTGCCGCCAGTGGCCCGGAATATTGTCAACACCAGGAGCAGCATTACCAAAACGATTTGTGTAGATTAGAGTATAATGCATTTTTATAGAAAATTCGGAAGAAATATGACCTCAGAGCGCACATAAGACATCCACTAAAATATGACCTTTGATCCTATGAAAGACGGAACACTAGAGGCAGCATCACCAAAAACTGTAGAGGTGTAATCTATAATGGACCTACATACAAAATTTGAATGAAATCCGTCAAGAAATGCAGAAGTAAGAGTGCACAAAAGGGACAAATGAGCTTTGACCCTATAAAGGATGGAACAATGAGGGCAGCATCACCAAACAGTAAAGATGTGTAGATTATACCAAGATACATCTCCATACAAAATTTGAAAGAAATCCATCAAGAAATGTGGCCTGCAGAGTGAACTCACGCCATCCCTTAAAGTATGACCTTTGACCCTATAAAAGACGGGACACTGGTGGCAGCATCACCAAAAACTACAGGTTTTTAGATTACACCAAGGGACACCTTCATGCAAAATTTGAACGAAATCCGTCAAGAAATGCAGAAGTAAGAGTGCAAGAAATGGAAAAATGACCTTTGACCCTATAAAGGACGGAACAATGAGGGCAGCATCACCAAAAATTAAATATGTGTAGATTATACCAAGATACATCTCCATACAAAATTTGAATGAAATCCGTCAAGAAATGCAGAAGTAAGAGTGCACAAAAGGGACAAATGAGCTTTGACCCTATAAAGGACGGAACAATGAGGGCAGCATCACCAAACAGTAAAGATGTGTAGAATATACCAAGATACATCTCCATACAAAATTTGAAAGAAATCCATCAAGAAATGTGGCCTGCAGAGTGAACTCACGCCATCCCTTGAAGTATGACCTTTGACCCTATAAAAGACGGGACACTGGTGGCAGCATCACCAAAAACTACAGGTTTTTAGATTACACCAAGGGACACCTTCATGCAAAATTTGAACGAAATCCGTCAAGAAATGCAGAAGTAAGAGTGCAAGAAATGGAAAAATGACCTTTGACCCTATAAAGGACGTAACAATGAGGGCAGCATCACCAAAAATTAAATATGTGTAGATTATACCAAGATACATCTCCATACAAAATTTGAATGAAATCCGTCAAGAAATGCAGAAGTAAGAGTGCACAAAAGGGAAAAATGACCTTTGACCCTATAAAGGACGGAACAATGAGGGCAGCATCGCCAAAAATTAAACATGTGTAGATTATACCAAGATACATCTCCATACAAAATTTGAACAAAATCCATTGAGAAATGTGGCCTGCAGAGTGCACTCACGACATGTCCTGAAGTATGACCTTTGACCCTATACAAGACGGGACACTGGTGGCAGCATCACCAAACACTATAGGTTTTTAAATTACACCAAGAGACACCTTCATGTAAAATTTGAACAAAATCCGTTGAGAAATGTGACCGCCAGAGCGCACACAAGAGTACACACAAGACATCTATCAAAATATGACCTTTGACCCTATAAAAGACGGAACACTGGGGGCAGCATCACCAAAATCTATAGGGTTCCAGATTTTACCAAGAGACACCTTCATACAAAATTTGAACAAAATCCGTTGAGAAATGTGACCGCTAGAGCGCACACAAACTTTCCCCAAAAATATGGCCTTTTACCCTATAAAAGACGGAACACTGGGGGCAGCATCACCAGAAACTATAGGGGTCCAGATTTTACCAAGATACACGTCCATAGGAAGTCTGAAAGAAATTCGTCGAGAAATGTGACCGCTAGAGCGCACACAAGAATGTGACGCGGCGGCGGCGGCGAAACGCTGCTGAATCCAAAGTATCCTCCGGCATACTGCCGGGGATACAATGAAAAAAAAAAATATGCTATTTTATTGCTTGTAGTTTATATTCAAATAACAATTAATGTTAGTCACTTCTATTCTGCTCTCCAAAAAGTGCATTTATTTTACTGGAACAATTGTATATATATGTATATATATATGGCAACTCTGGTTTCCAGATAGACACACTTTTCTTCCTCCCAATAATAATTGCTTTTCAAAACACTCAGCACAAAAGATCACATCTTGTGGTTTGGTGCAGAAATAAATATAGCAGATGAATGAGCAGAATTTACTTTCTTCACAATTTGTGCCCATTTCAGTTTTGCTATAATACTTAGTTTGATGCCAGAGAATTGTAAATAGATTCTGGTTTTGCAGTACTATGCTGTTAAATTAACATCACTCATGAATAATCATGACAGGCTGTATATTTGATTCGTAATTCATACGATGCAACAGCTTAAACATGCAGAAGGTACGTTGTACAACATACTTTTGACAGCAAGGTCATCTTTCTCATCTGGTTTGTCTCGCACAAAGTCCTGCGAAAGCTTTCTTCTCATCTTGTGTAAATCATTCTGGAAAAAAAATAAACAAAGTATTACCAAAATAATAGACTGTGATAGAGAGGGAGAGAGAGAGAGGGAGAGAGAGAGAGAGAGAGAGAGAAAGAGAAAGAGAGAGAAAGAGAAAGAGAAAGAGAGAGAAAGAGAAAGAGAAAGAGAGAGAAAGAGAAAGAGAAAGAGAGAGAGAGAGAGAAAGAGAGAGAAAGAGAAAGAGAGAGAGAGAGATTAACAACTAAATATATTGTTAGGTCGCCCATTCTGTGCCCAATAAGTTTGTGTTCACATTAAGACAATTATTGTACTTTGAGTAAGCATTAGGCCCCACTAATAATACCCAACGTGGCAAACTGCTTACAAAAATTTGCTATGGTAAAATAAAAATAATCTTACGTGTAAAAAAATGGCAAGTGGAGTGAAAAATAAAGATGAAAACAAAGCTGCAAGCTACTACAGAGGCTCCTATGAAAGCTTACTCACTTTGTTATCCGCATGTTATACAGAAATATGAAACAGGCAAGTCCATGGTATTTTATCACTTGATGTCACATACCTTACCAAGTATGATAGGGTTATGAACATACATGTATACTGACATCAAATGTGTAATTTCACTTCATATTTCATAGAGATTCCAGCTGTATTAAGGCTACTTTCTGAATACAAATCATCAGAAATACTAATTATCTTAGATGTGGTCGGCAATGTGTGGGATAAAATAGATTGGACTTGCCCATACGCACTTCACAAATGCATGCTGTTTCATTATGGTGCAGTGATTTTTTCCCTTTTACCCCAAGGTAATTTACCGATTTTCAATCTCCTGCAATATGCTAATTATTATCTTCCAGTCTTGTACTCACCCCTGTTCCAAACTCCAAGCTGAAAAGCTTCTTTACAGTTTCATTGGCTCTGGAAAGTATACAAATAAATATTCATAACTACTGACTGAAGAACAAATATACTATTACCGAGCAATACATGTATGTATGTCACACATGATGTACCTGCAAAATACCAGACAGACTAAATGATAAAAGAAATCCAAATTATCAATTCCCTCCATAGAATTCATTTGGTAGATTAGAGATGCAAAAATAATGGATTCCAGGCCCATTATGGCTTGCATAATCTCATTCAAAAAGTGTAAGACTTTTATCAACATGGCTTCTCTCTACCAAGGCATACAAAAAAGTCGGTTCCTCCGTATTGATACTGAATCCTATGTCATAATTTTGTGCCTTAATGTTTCTTGAAAAAATCCTTGAAGAAATAATAAGAGAGAAAGCGAGAGGAAGATTTGGCTTTATAATGGTGATAGGAATAAACCTTAGATATCATGTTGGTTGACAATTAATACTCACGTTTCCAATTCCTCGACTTTCTCAAAACCTAATCTGGGCTGAGCTGGGTCTAAACCACCAAAGCGATCCACTGGTGCTATATGTATTGAAAAGGTGCAACACAAAAAGACAGAAGGGAGTTATATTTGTGCCCAAAATCAAATGTCTGAGGAATATCCAGTTCATAGTTCCTGGAGCATACATCGGAGGACCAGTTTGGCAATCTCATAGCCAGGGGAAGGGGCAGATTCGGCCTCTTTGGGGGATTCAAAAGTGAGGAAGTTCATCAGTAAAAGAATTCGGATATTACCAAAAACAAGGAATGGTCAAACTGAAACCAATCAACGTGGGTATTTCTATAAATAAGGGTCCCAATTTGTGACATTCTTGTTGTCCCGCTTACATAAGGAACACACAGGTTTTTGTGGCTCTGAGTGTAAGATGCCAATCGCGGAGTAAGACTGCAAAGTGATTCTGAGCATAACATACTGCATCTTCACTGTTCTTACTCCACTATTTTTCACTACCCAGAGCCACAAAAAACCACTGTGTTCCTTATGTAAGCGGGACACCAAGAATGTCACAAAGGAGGACTTATTTATGGAAATACCCATGTACAGTACATGTATAAGCTCAAAACAAATATATGCAGGAGAGGCTTTTATCTCTGATAGCTGAAAAGAAGCTCTCGACATTCTCAACATGTACCTACCCTTTTTTCTCTTGTTGTATTTCATGTGAGCTTTGGATGCCAGACCCCTTGATAAATGAACTGTGTTTGGAGTAAAAAGGGTATTGAGGTAAAACAAATATAAACAGGATGTTAGGAAGGTTTGCAAATATTCACACATACATACATACGCACAGTCCGCTGAACAACTACAAGAAAGCAAAAATTTTATCACTAATCTCGTTTTGTCTTGATAACTAAAAGGTTATTTCTTTTTCCTTTTTTTTTTTAATCAGAAATGGTCTAGCAATGGACAGACTCGAAGTTACTCATCTCGACACAGTTCTCTTGTGAATTTTTTGTACAGTGAAACCCGTTTATAAAGACTGCGTAAGGGAGACAAGAAAAGCGGTCTTTATGAGCAGGTGGTCTTTATATACAGCCTCCTTTAACACACACATTTCAATATGAAACACTTTTCAAGGGAAACAGAAATTGTGGTCTTTCTATACAGGTGATCGCTAAAGCAGGTTTGACTGTATATGGAGTTTCGAACAAAAAAGCATTTGAATTTTTAAATGAGCACTTTCAAATTCATGACGTACATGTCGATGCTCTCAGGATTTTTCCTTGCCAGTACAATAGAGTAGGATTCGTTGTACGAGGTTATCCGAGCAGCCAGAAAGGAGAGATGTGCAATTAGTATTTCTCAGTTGAAAGACAGTTAGTTGCCCATGAAGGATACCAGTTTTTTTGTTTACATTTGCTCTGAAGTGATCAACTCTGCTCTCAGCTCAACTTAAAATCTGATATTGATAAGCAGATTGCTCATGCCAAGTTACCCCTTTTGCCGTGGCATAACTGGGCTGGCGAGATTTTTTTTTTTTGCCAACCCTAAAAAGAGTCACTCAGGAGGGGTTATCGGATTTTCTGGGGTCCAGTTTTCCTCAATAATTCTCTGACAAGACCCTCCCCCCCCAAAAAAAAAAGGGTTGTCAAAAGTTGGGGGCAGTCTCTTGCCCCCCCCCCCCCCCTTTGTGTATGCTAGTGCTTTTGTCAACAAATGTTATTATAAATTCACTACTTTTATTTCCTCCTAATTTTACTTTGTTTTTGTGATTAAAACACAAAAGTTGGACTATGAAAATTGCCGTTGTTGCCTTTTCTGTTAATAGCTCAAATGTTGAGATTTCTGTCAGAAATAATTATGAGATTAAGTATTTATTTTAAAGGAATACAAAATAAAATACTTGTTCAATTTCAAATTCAAGTAAAATTTAAGGTGCACAGACATACATGTACTTTAGGGCCCCTCATCACATAAATTATCAATTCAACATCAATCAAGTTAGACTGATGCACATGCACATATTCATTCTTCTCAAGGACTATAAAAGACTGGAATAGTCTGCCCCTTCAGTAGTTAGTCAGCCGTCCATAGATACCCTCAAAGGCAAAGCAAACTTAAACTATGTTATTCAAAACCGGCAACTTCAATAGGTGACCATTCATGACACACCTGCAGGTTAAACGCCTTTACCGCGTCTTTTGGAGGATATCAACCAAGTACCAAGTAAATCTGTGACGTCGACATCGTTTTTAACTTGAAGTTTAATTTGATCAGTGGAGATCTTGGCAACTGTTGATTTGAAGTGAAATTGAACATGTTGTCGTTGAACAGTTTTTACAGCAATCTGTATCTAATGTAGACCGAAAATTCTGTCTCTCGTTCGTTAGCTCTTCACTTAGAGACAGAAACGCTCCATTCACTCACCTGTGCAAACCGAATACACATTGACTTACAGTTACACACTATAACAGTTTGAATACGGCTGGAAGATTTTCAAACGGAGAAAACCTTGGACCCTGAATTACCTGAAAAAGGAGCATTAAAAGGAATAACAGTCAAATTGGTAAGTTGAACATGTTCGTTTAAGTATAGAGCCTAGGCCTAATCTATTTAATTTACAAAAATATTGTTAAAATGTGAATAATACGATTTTGAAAAACGACATGCCTACTGTCAAGCGGCTGCCAGTGAGTTTGCACAGGCGAGTGAATGGAGCGTTTCTGTCTCTAACAAAGTCTAACTTCTAAGTGAAGGGCCGACCCTATCCAAATAAAATTAAGAGGCTAACGAATGAGAGACAGAAAATTTCTATGATACCGTTTAAACAATCACAAACAATGACTTTCATAATGAGCACTTTAATACAAACCATTTGATAACAGGAGAGGAAAACGTGGAGAATCCAATGAAGAATTTGAGCATGATCTCGGCATCGGGCTTCTCGGCAACCCCGACTCAGTGCTCACGGGCTGGCCCCCGCCGCAGTGTCCTCCAGCTCCACTCGCGCTGGTAGCACAGAAAGGGCGGGCGAGAAATGAAAATGCTCGAACTTGATTAATCGTCTGGGTTCCATTAGTATTTCGAAAGTTTATCATTGTCCTCCTGAGATGCGCTGTAAGATCTGCAACAGCCATGATTCCTGAAACATTCATTACGTGTCCCAAAATTGTTCATTCAATTCGGTCTACCGGTATTCAGCTAGCCCAGCATGCCCATGTAAGCTGCCATTTTACTTGCCTGTAATTAATTCAGCAAAAGAGGGTGTATTCTCTTTTTGTGGAGGTACTAGGTCGAGGGCGCACACGAGGGAGCACACGAGGGAGGTTTTTCCATCTCAATTAGCTAGTTCATCCCTTCCTAATGAAAATAAGTGAAACCCCAACATTTCCTGGTAAATTTGCTGTTCATCATACACTATTCCAAAAAGGGATACTGTATTTCTTTTTTCTCTCTCTTGAAGGTCACATTAGAATTAATCATGAAATACATAATCTTTATAGGTACATTTGTAGCTATTCGAGAAACTCGCGTCCATTTCTATATTGTACCCCACAATTCTACTGATTACAGTCATTCAGCAGTATATCATCATCATCATCATCATGTTCATCTTTTTCATCATCACCATTTTCCAAATTCTGTATCGATAATAAGATCCTCGTAAAAACTTCTGTCAACATGCAATACCGCCATCAAGTGTAAGTGGGCAGAAGTGTGGGGTATAACTTTTTGTTGAAAAACACTGCCCAAGTTCATCTAAACAAGTGACAAGCATTAAAAAACAGGCAAATTGTAAGCCTCCTTCAAATATGATACAGTACTTAACTGCTTAATAAAAATTGTTGCGGTAAATTAAAATGACACAAAAGCAGCATTTTATTATAATTTCTGTTTTGCCTCAGCAGTTTTTAAGAGGCAGTTTACCACATGTTATAATATCGATCACCAAAACCTCAACATGTAAGGGAGGGGCAAGTCCTCCCCACCCACCCCACCCTCACTCTGGCTGAAAACCATACAGATTGCATAACATACTTGCACATAGAGAGTCTGCATTTTCTACTCATTGTTTTAATTTGATTGAATCAACATAATTATCATTCAGTTCATAAAAACAAATATAAGTTACTCACTCAATATAAATAATTCATACAAAAATAATTACAAGGTATTTTGGGAATGTAAAATATTTGATACAAAAGACAATCAACTGTTATTGCATAATTATCAAACCTGCATAATACTGATATCATTAGCTACATGAAAACATGATGAATACATTTTATGCTACATTGTATATTCTACTGACATTCTTTGTATAAAATAAGCCTACTATGAAAATATATATACATACATTTACATGTACAGGTATTAAAAATACTGTAGTAAATACGCAACTTTCCATTTGAAAATGAAAGGGTTCTGGCTTTCAATAATCGAAAGCAGTACAATTGGAATACTGTAGATGCCTTTTATCCTCATTCCCTTCAGCATGAATCTGCGTTAACAAATCTATCAACAATAGAAATCTAAAGCTATCTTGATTAAATGATTTTCCACAAGTAATAAATAGGTTCCAACAAATCTAACAACGCAACTACATGTAGATGAAAATCGGGCCTTAAAAAGCACTGTAAATTATTGACAAGCAGCAAACTACATTTATTTATACCTTCTTTGGCATATACCTGAATAACCCGTCATACTTAAATCTCTCTTCTCGGAAATCATTATAAAAGTATAAGACTGCACTGTATAGTAAAGTAACATGCACACATTCTTATCACAAGAACAACTTGACAAATAATCAATGCTTGCAAATGAAAAAGGAAATCAATGACATGTATCTTTCGTTTAGGAAATGTGAAACTTGTATTGCGTAGTTAAAAGGATGGAGAGGGAGAGAGAGCAAGAAAAAGAACATTCAAACACTGACAGAAATTACTATCAAATATTTTGTTGTGAGATGCTACCATACTGTTACAAACATGCATTTCACATTCAACATAATAGCTCCTTTATAAAAGATAATCCCTGAAATCGTACAAATTTTCTTCTGTTTGGAAACCAACAACCATATTTCACTAGAATCTAAATACACATGAATATCATTCAGCCTGTTGAGAGCCAGAAGGCCATTAACTCTGTTTAAAATGTATTAACTATGAATTAACACCCTTCTGGCTCTCAGCACACAATTTCACAAAACTTTATTATTCATGTCATCATTTATTTTATTCGGAACAGATGTTTGGTGCTACAGAATCGGAAAATGGCACTGAAGAGAGACATACTGAAGCTTTTCGTCTTGCACTCATCATAGTATACCGACAGCATAAACAGAAAGCCGAAATTGAACAATATAACTGGAAACTAAAGGAACAAAGCGCATGAAATATTAAACGGATTTTCATTGGCTGCCTGAAAATAACAGGAAATTGCCAGCCGGTTCTTGTAATAATGGCAGCTAAAGTAATACGAGCGTCCTCACGAACTCTTTCAGTCGGCACAGAATAGGGTCGGTGAGCTGATTGTATGTGGCTTCGAGCATGCGCAGATGGCTAAGAACTTTAAACCAAGATGAACACTCTTAAATATCAAGAGTGCGCTGAACAATACAATTCATTTTCATTTTGGTTTAAAGTTCTCAGTCAAGCGAGAAACTTTACACATCTGCGCATGCTCAAAGCCACATACATTCAGCTCACCGACCCTATTCTGTGCGGACGAAAGCGTTCGTGAGGACGCTCGTATTATTTCAGCTCCAGTTATCACAAAAACCGGCTGGCAATAAGCCTTATTTCCTGTTATTTTCAGGCAGCCAATCAAAATCCACTGAACATTTCACACGCTTTGTTCCTTTAGTTTCCGGTTATATTGTTCGATTTCGGCTTTCTGTTCATTCTTGCGGTATACTCTGAGGAGTCAAGATGAAAAGCTTCAGTATGTCTCTCTTCAACTTCATTCCATTCTATAGAAACAACATTAAAAAAAACCAATATTTGGATATCATGTTGTTTTTTTTCAGCACAGTTTTCTTTCTATAGAGCAGTCAATTTCTTTCTTGGGAGGATTACAATAATGAGCCCACAAGTAATCGTGAAGATCCAAATGATAAATCACATCAGCAATTCGTTTCAAGATGGCATTCATATCCTTGTCACTATGCCATGCGTCGTAATAGTTCTGATACAGCAGCAACGAGAGAGCTGACATGTCATAGCGATGCGTGTGGCCCTTTGTACCATTTACGTTCGGCTCAACGTCTCTCCATGTTGAACCGTGCGGCCCGATGCACCGCCAGTTCGATGCGCACTCGAGGAGCGGCTTCCAGATTTTAGTCTCTGGGATGGTGCCATTGAGAGCGAGCCACATGTGCTCGGAAGCAATGAAAGCCTTGGGGTGAGCCGTGGTGAAACGGGCGGGGCTAGTACCGAGGAGGGTGTAGAGGTCAGGATGCGTGACCTCCACGCTCAGGTTTTGAGGGTTGGTTGTCGCGATGATGCCCTCATGCTTGAGGATGTATGGGATGATGAAGTTAATGGGAGCACGGAACCGGACATGAGGACTCGCATAGAAGAATCCACCATACTCCTTCAGGACGTCCTGAGTTCATAAAGAATTTTAAAAGAGAAACCTTCGACTAAGTGACAAATGATAAGTAACAGAGTCACAGTCACAAAGTAATATCATAAATAGCTATACCGTAATTAAATCTGTCATTTCCATAAGAATATAAAGCATGCAATTTAGGAGATTACACCAGTAGGTTAAGTTTTCAGGGCAACACTATTACAATATGGTGTACAGGTGGAAGCAAAGAAAATTTTCTTTCAAGTTCCTCCAACATGGCCAAAAAAATTCTTAACTCACAAGAGATCAGACTACTATTACGGTTTACAACACATCATCTGTTTGGAGCCAGAAGGGCGTAAACTCATATACTTTAACACAGGCTTAACGCCCTTCTGGCTCTCAACAGACCACATACTCCACAGTCAATATCATTATCATTCACTGACCGAATTCTTCAACTTCAAATCTGGGCCCCGTTTCATAAAACTTGCTATCAATAACAAGTTAAAATAATTGTTATAAGCTACTGAAATCCTTGAATCTGATTGGCTGAGAGCAAATTTGTCGCAGAAATTGGGCAGCTGTTTTGATAACAAGTTTTATGAAACAGGGCCCTGAGTCTAACCCTTTATCTTTGACAAAAATAAACATCCGAGAGCAATAAGCCAATTCGTAATTACAATTTGCGCATGTGCAGCTAACGGTCATTTGTACCAAGTACAATTTACCTTTATACGCTGTCATTTTGTACGCACCATGATGCGAACACCAGTATGATTTTACTTGTTAACCCTTTCAAGACAATTGACCACATTTTGTGGTTTGGCTCAATAATTTTTTATTCAGAGCCCTAACAAATATACCAGATGCATGAGCAGAAAGAGCAAAAATTTCCGCAGTGTCCATTTTTGTTGCATGACCATATTACGTTAGATGCCAAGAATTTTAAAAAGGAGAATAAGCCTTACAATCCTTAAATTGGAAACACATTGAGAGGTTAAAAATCATTGTTTTTCATCAAAATTGGCAATTTTATTAAAACTTTGACAAAATTCCTAACCATGTATATCATTTTCAAAGACATTACACTTTATTAGAACCATGTAGCACTAAAAGAAAAATATTATATTTGCCAGTTTGAAGAACAAACTGTGATCAATTTAGCCCTTAAATAATTCCTGTCTTGAAAGGGTTAAACAAGTAGCACATCCACCAAAACAAATTGGGGCACTGTTACTACATACAGCTTACCCTGAGAGCAAATATTTTCCAGGCCTTGTTATCAGTCTTAGCAACATGCTTGGGGTAGTCGGTGAAGTTGAACCGTCTCACCTCCACGTTACACATCTGCTCCATCTGATAAAGGTCAATCGAAAGGTTCAGGAAAGAAGAGAGAAAATAATCTTTGATCGTGAAGGATTGATTTTAAAGACCCATGAGGATGGTCTGGACCTTAGGTACAAGTGCATTCACTGCATATGTATGGCAGAATTAATCTGCACTAAAGGGCAACTGGAAAGCTATATATCACACAAATCGCAGTAACATGCTGTAACCAAGTTTGAGGACTTCTGAAGATCATGAGTAAAAATAATTACTTTGTGCGTGCCTGGCATAAGGGCATCAGCACATGATGAGCAGGGGCATATCCAAGTTTCATATTCAGAGGGAACATAAGCAGGCCTGTGAGAAATCTGCTTTTTTATTTATTCTTGCCGATTTCAATTTCCGCTTTTTTCCCGGAGTGCTATTTCCCGCTATTTTATCGGCAACAATTATTTCAATGGTTTAATCGGCTGGAAACGTAGTCTAGCTAAATGGCTGCAAGCGCAAGCAGAGTCTAGCTCTCTTGCGACCAATGGAAAAACACGTACTGTCGTATACATGTACTGATAAAAAGCGGAAGACAAGTAAATATATCAGGTAAACTAGTTTCAGCTTTTTTCCGCCCTTTTTTTGAAAACCCACTCACAGGCCTGATAAGTCAAAAAAACCTCTGACATACAAAAAAAAAGAAAGTAAATTTTTTTACAATACTAGGTGTCTTATTAGTTTAAAAAAAATCTCTACAAGAAGCAAATATAATGGAGGTTAACACAACTTTTGAGTGCTTCTTTTTCCTAAATAGGGGGGGGGGGGCATGGGTCAGATCTGCCCCCATTTCTTAAATCCACATCTGATGGCATGTAATGGTAATGATATCGTACCTGCTTGACGATCTTGGGATGGACCCCCAGGTTGTACACAATAATTTTCTTGACGGGCATGTGAGCTTGAACAGAGGCGATCATTCCAAGACCAACATAGGCCTTCTTATGACCGAAGCCTGTTACCACCACGATGTGCTTATCCACCTCCTGGAGAAGAGTATAGGATAAGAAAAAATGTTAACAATAATCCCAGGACTTCAAACAAGTGCACAAGGTCAGTTTTTAAATGTGCCATACATGTACAGTCAAACCTGTCTATTAAGGCCACCCAAGGGAAGCAGAAAAAGTGGCCACTGTAGACAGGTGGCCTTTATAGACAGGTTCTAAGACACACCTATCTTGCTACAGGGAGGCAATATAAGTGACCACTATAGACAGGTGACCGCTATAGACAGGTGGCCACTAAGACAGGTTTGACTGTATATACATATATAAACAGCATTTGTGACTTCCTTTGGACTTTTTGCGACATGAAACTTTTGTGAATGTTATGGATCCTTGTTATCACAGCAAGAAACTTTTGCTTATTGCAAACCATTAAAGCTCCACTCACAAATTTGCAGAAGTTTTATGTGTGCAAAATTTCTGGTTTTCGGTAATAGTATTAGACTGAAGTAACCCCAGTACCACTAAATGTCAGAGACACCAAGGTCATAGACCAGCAAAGAGCGCGATTTTCTGCGCATCAGCGCCAGGTAGGTGAGGAACGTGCGCTCGCTGCGTGGTATATATGGAGATAGGCCGTGAGAAAGAGATTTTCGGGCGTGAGTAAGAGCCCTGACGTGTGACTGTCACGCCTAATGCGTGAGACTTGGTAGGTCTGTAATGTTTACACCTCATATAAGACTGCTCTTGGAAAGTGAGATAGCTCTCTGGCTCTACCTGCCACGGTGGCATCTCTACGCTGATGTCAATGGGTTCCCTGCTCACACTGGCTTCATTGCTGATAGGGTAGTTATAGAGGATGACCCTGTTGGGGTCTCTGGTCACTTGCTGCAGGAATAGACGCTCATGTCGCTTCAGCTCTCCAGTCACCTCATCACTGACAGCAGCTGTAAAAAGTAAAAAATTGGTGTTTTGACATTATGCTCCTGCAGCAATATTGCTCCGCACCTTTTACTTCGTCAAGATACATGTATGGGTTAGGGTTGCAATTGGTTTTCGTTAGGGTTAGGTTTAGGGTTAGGGTTAGGAAAACTCCAGTCCATGGTTGAAGAATTTGGTTTATGTAGGATATTTGAGAAATTGTCGTCGAAGCATGTGTCACAACAACAACAAAAATCACACCAAATTTTAATTTTTCATTAAAGGTAATTTGCAGTTTTGGTAATTAAGCCCTCAAAAACCTTTCTTGTCAGATTTCTTGGATTTTTGTTGATAAACAGCAAAAATTCTAGCAATACTAAGACGCTGTGAAGATTTTACCTCCCAAAGTGGAATGTTACACAAATAAAAGGCAAAATTAATTTAGATACTGGCCACAGACGTAAAGGCCCAACAACGGCACAATGCACTTTATACACATGGAAAGTAAACACAGTGACACACAAGCTTTCTCCACAAAATCATCAGACATCACTGATGGAATACTAAATGATCTTGTACAAAACATCTTTTGATACAGGGAGAACAACATGCGACTATAATGTTTAACACCTTTCTTTCTAATTTTCTATTTGCTACCAGAACTGTACATTAGCAACTGTATTAGCAATCCCGACTTTATCCCATCGGAGTATGTCATTGTCATATCTTAGCACTATTTTGGCATCATATTTTGATCTACATTACAGTATAAAGGACAAAAATGCTAGTGTTTATTACAATGTAAATATTTTGTTTATACCATCATGATACTGTGCAAGTCTACTTAATTATAGAATATAGGCTTGGCATTCCTCTTAGATAATGCATTCATTTGATTCACTGTCAGGGGTCTCCCTTATGAGAGGGAGGGGGACAGAGGGGACAACTGACCCCTCATAATTTCGCAATTAAATATGTATCCTATCATTTCTATGAAGTATTGTTTCGATTTTCCCCTTTGGCCTTAGGCAAGGGATTTGCTTACCCTGGATAAAAAAAACCCCAGTATCATCGGGGTTGGTTTCTGAGGACTAAGGCAATTTTGCAGGTTGAGAGTATCTACTGACATATCGTCCATCTGTAGCCAGAAGGCGTTAAAGGGAAAGTACACCCTGATTACAAGTTGGTTTTAAAAGAAGAAGAAAAATTAAAGAAACAGATTAGTCAAGGATTGAGCAAAATACGATAAGAAATAAGAAAGCTATAAATTTTTGAAGTTTTAATCAATCAAACACAAATTGGCAACTCTGTGACGTATCTTGCGAGCTCCTCTTCCATTTGCCCTGTACCCCAAAAATCATTAATTATCCATTTCTATTAAGAAAATAGTCAGTCATATCTTAGATATAACCATTGCTCATGTTTTTACACAAAACCTGTATGAAACAAATCTATTCCTTCATCAAAAACTAAGAAAATGAAAATCTATGAAATTTTGGGCACAGGGCAAATGGGAGAGGAGCTCTCTTCTTATCAGATTTTGCTCAAACTTTCACTAATCTGTTTCTCTCATTTTTCATCTTTTATTGAAATTAACTTTTATACCAGGGTGGATTTTCCCTTTAACTCGCATAATTAATAATGCCCTCCTGCTACCCTAGTCAGGATACTTGCCAGGGAAACGTTATGCACTGGTGAGCTCCTCCATATATCCTCAAGCCCCTACCCTCACCTAGCCTGGAAGGCTCTTTGAAGAGTAAACACAAAAAAGCCGACTCTTCGTAGAGCCTAGTACTTAATCTAGCTCTGCAATATAGCAGCCATTTTAGAATCTAAAGAACCTATTGAAAATCACCTTTAAAATCACCAGGCTCTATGAAAAGTAGCATTGATCAGCTTTTTTCCCCCTTTTTTTTACTCTGCAAAGAGCCTATCCTTCCAGGCTATCCCCACCCAATCCAAATGAAACGATGCATCATTTAAGTTTACATTTTATATTTCTCAGAGTTTTACTCGGTCTACTTTACTCAAAGATTACTCTGGTTGTTAACTTCCTTATAAACTTACCATGATAGTTATATAGCAGTGTAATTCCCAACAGTGCAACCAGGACAAGCAGAAGGACATGCTTTGGTTTAAACCTCATAATGCCCTGAAAAGATAAAAAACATCAATAAAACTACGTTGAATTATATTCTAGGCACTTTTGTTTTGAAAGTATTATAATGACATGACAAACATTTGAACATAACTTTGAATTTAGTTTGGAGAGCTCAGGAGTGGCATGGCAGACTCGCAAGGCGGCAAGTTCTAACTTACCCCGAGTCTAAAAAAGTTTGCAAACTAAAGACAAGTTTGATCATTGATATCTTTCATCAGTTACGTTACAGTTAAACCTGCTTTAGCGACGCCTGTATAGAAAGACCACCTGTCTATCAATAAAGACAATTTCCGTTTCCCTTGAAAAGCGTTTCTTATTGAAACGTGTATTAAAATAACCTGTACATAAAGACCAGCTGCTCATAAAGACCAATTTTGTCTCCCTTGAGCAGTCTTTATTTACACGTTTCACTGTAATATGTTGGCTATATCGTGGTACTTGAGGAAACCACTATTCGTTTATAGCACGCAAAAAAAATTGCAGCGTCTACCGTACTGCAATGAAGCGCTTCTGTGCAGAGTGAATGGTGGTTTCCTCAACCACGAAAATGGCAATATTTCTATTTTATTTGTTATCATTAATGTATTAAGCCAGCTAGTGTCATTCTGGAAAAAAATATTTTAAATTTTACTTCATTTTATCATTTTATCAACACCAAATTGCATGGAATAAAGTTAAAGTACACTTTGTGCTCTGCATCTGATGATGGATGCTTCTGAAAGACTGCAAAGTCAGATGTCTCTCTTATATAGCCGAGGCCTATTAGTATTATGCATTAGCCTACATACATGACATAGCAATCCAATGTTTCAGACACTCACAATATATGTGCAAAGTTATTCATACAAGAATTTGTAGAACTTTAGAAGAATGCCATTTGACTTTCTAGGCCATTTTCATTAACCATTGCACCATATATTCAATATCGTGTTACTCACTGTAGTGTTAGCATTCCAACAATTTGTTTCTATTTTCAGTTTCGGTAATCGTTTCTGCTCCGACTTCTTCCCTTCTTGCTGTACATCATGCATTTTATTTTATGAAAAAATGATTTATTTTTGAAAATTGTATCGATTTATATCACTGCACTCACCAAATTTGACGATGTCCACGCATAAGCAACACAGAACTCATAAGTTCTGTGCATGTGATAAACAAGTGTCCCAATCACACCACGAATAGTGGTCATATTGACCACTACGAATACAAAATGCAAAAATAGTTCGTATTTTCTGTCGCGTGTACTAAAGGTATGGGGGGAAAATAAGATAAATATTTTAAATACCTTACTTTCAAATTCCGCCCTTAAAAATCTCACTCCTACCTCAAATGGCCGTTAGGAAGAACTTTTGATATTTTCAGCAAAATCCAAAGTCAAAATCTTGTCCAAAACCGGAGAAATCCCCGCCGATTTGTTTCGCGATCGCGTGTTGTTTACATACTGCCGATGTCTTAGACTAAAATCGGCCAATGAAATTTTTGTCCACGAAGAAACTCGGGATCGCAAGCGCACATCGATCTTTACGATCGCGCACACAGAAAATCGGGACTTTCCGTGTATGCCACATAGGGACCGAATTTTTAAGGACAAAACTCTTTTGGGGAGATGTCAACGCCCGCGGCGACCAGGAAATGTACACAATGACTCCGATAGCTCGTTTCGCGAGAATCAACAGTAAATTACGGATTTGATTTTTGGAAATATCTTTTCCAACATCGGTGAGTTGAATTTATTGTATTTCTTGGATATTTAGTGGTCGGTTTTTGTAAATTAAATGCCGATTTTGAGTGAATGTTTGTGACTTTTGTGCAGTGGTGTTTTAAAAAGTTGAGGTGTATGACTGCCTAAATTATACACACGAAGTATAGGAATGCGGGTAGGAATGTAGCTATGAGTGGTCCCAATCAAGTGTCCACGTAAATAGCAGAGATCGAGAGCTAATAAACGCACGTTGTTTATTTAGTTACGTGGAGACCAACGAACGTAGAGGGCGGCAACACTTTGCAGTCTTGCTATGAGGAAGGTTCACTATTTACGCGCATGCAGTTGAAGTGCGTGCACATTTTGGTAGGCATGCCAACAAAATCATAAATCTAAGTAGTACAATGACGGATTGATAGCGACATGAAGACAAAAGGAGATACTATGAATAGATGCAGATTTAAAAAAAATATCTCATGGAAGTATACATTATTTGAAACATTATTCTATTCATGATACCGTGTAAATTTTATTTCTATAATAGATAATTTTACCCTAAATAGGCACCTTTGTAATTAGTGATTGTACCAGTGTGCTAAATTCATGACGTTTTCGGCAAGCTGATTTTGTGACCACTCGCAATGCATTTCGGGATAGGGGTAACCTCTCTCCCGCTGCGGGCGTACTGCTGAAATTAAATAAAATCCATTCGCTGATCCATCTAAATACGGTATCAATGAATGCGTCGTCTGCTGGGCTTGTTAACGGTATACAGTCTAGCTAGCGTCAGCGTAGGCGGCTGGGCAAGGCGAGGGAAAGGTACCGAGCGTCATACCCTCTCGCTGCACTGGACGTGCCCGAGGACGTATATAGCTGTGCTGTCAGGGTATGAATATTTCATAATTTATGATAACGGCTAAACACATCAATTAAAAAAAAACAACAAACAAACAAACAAACAAACATCAACAACATCAACGTTAAAGGCAAAACCAGTGATTCTTGCTGCAGGGAATTTAATTGGAAATTGGAAATTGGAAATTTCGACATGAATTCAATTCATATTATCTTTTATTAAAAAGTTTTAAATAATTCTATTCATTAATTTTTGGTTATTCATGATTTATTTTTTGTATTATTTTTTATTCATTTTTTCAAATATTTATTTTTTAAAAAATAATAATCAATATTATTAATATTAGGTGTGTATTTATGTATGTATATATTCATTTATTAACCTATTTCATTGTTATTATTTTTAGAGGAGGGGTTAAGCTAAATTTAATTTGACATCCCCACCACTTCTATTCAGACCTCACCCAGGGGCGGATCCAGGATTGAGTATAAGAGGGGGCACACAAATGAAGGTTTGTCAAGGTAGACCCGTATTTTGTTTGTCTCGCCAGCTTCTCGAAAAGTCGTTCTGGGGGGGGGGGGGCGTTTGTCAACAACAACAAAATTTCGCCAGACCTTCAAAATTTGCTCAGTGGGGGGGGGGGGGGGGGGGGGGGGTTATGGGGGTCCAGTTTCCCCTCCATAAAAAAAGAAAAGAAAAAAGGTCTTCATTCTAAAAGGGGGGCACAAAATGCATACTTTTCTTCCAAAGTGGGGGGGGGGGGCAGGGGCCGGAAGTGCCCCCCTGGAGGCGCCCTTCTCTCTTTCCTTTTCACCATATCTTCTCAGTTTCGCCTTTTCTCATCTTTTTTGCCTTCCCTCTCTATCTCATACATACACCTTGATCACACATCCTGGTTCATTCACCCCTCCCCTATATGGTGCATTTCATTGATATGTGAAAGGACCTTTATCATGTTCACAGAATAATTTTCAATTACATGTATATCTTTCTCACAATCAAGATTTAAAGGACAATTAACCCCACATGATATTCTAGATGCGGTATTGTCTGCTACGTCTTTCCATGGAGGCTGCCATTTTGTGCATGACACAGATCATTAGGTACCATATGCATTGATAATAGCCTACCTTTACAACAGATACGTCGCTTTGTTCTGATTTTATTACGATTGTTATTGGCCATGGGCCTAGATAATTGACGACCCATGAGTTCTAATAGCCATCCTGTAATGCAGATTCCTCGCTTTGTTTTGGTATTGTTACGATTGTCTCCGTCCTTGACGTCAATTCTCCGTCTCCACGTACAGAAAGTATATTTTTATGAACAAATTAAGACCTTTTAAAAAATATATAAAACTAAACTTACATTTCAGAATATGTGACTATATCTAATATATATTTGTCCTCTAAAAATCAATTACAAGTTAACGATGAAGGAAATATTACTTGGGATGAAAAATATTTTCGTGTACACATAAAGTAATGGCAGCCCCCTTATTATTGCTAGCAGACAATAACTTGGCTGGAAAATAGTGATTTATATCTATATCCTGTGTTTTTACATGAAATTGCATGTATCAAATAAGAGGCATATACTACACCATTCAAAATAAGCTAATTCATACGCTGAGGTTAATTTCCCTTTAAGGTACAATAGTTTATACACGTCTATTCAGAAATATGTTTATATTTTTTTACTTTTTAATGAATATTTTCTTGCATGCAGAAATGAGGACAGTTTTTAGAGAAGTTTAGACATTGTCTTACTTCTTAAATACACGTTTACTTCTCCTCCTTTAAAAAATCCAACATAATTTATATAATTCATCTGCAGTCATACACTTTTTTCATATACTACACTACAATATAGTTCCATCACAGCCAACTTGTCAAGGTCAAATAATATTCTTTTAGTACAAATTATGTACATGCATTTAAAAAAAAGAATTTCAATCTAAATGAATAATACGTTATTAATTTCAATCCCTTTCCAAGAAGTAAATTATTTGAATTACAATTTAAAGATTATTTACCCACTACACCCCTACAAAGAAGAAATGACATAAGAAATAAATGACCATCTAATTTCTGTTCAACACACACCAATGACAACAATTTTACTCCTAAAAAACAAAGATAATTTTGACAGTTGTAAGAACTCTTTAAATGATCCATCTCCTTTTAGGTTGGTACATGTATATTGCATGTTACTATTATAAATCTAAATATAAAAAAGGGGCAGGAGGAACACAGAAAGATCTAATTAGATAGTTTCAAGTCAAATGAAGTGTTGAATACCGGATGTTCTCAGTAGATAATGAATAAAATAATAATTTACTTGATAATTTATAAATTCATAGAATCAGATAAGATTATTATTAGTTTGTGATACACTGGGGGCAGATTTAATAAAGGAGTGGCCCTGGCAGTGCTTATCTTAATATCATTTAGGGGCCCTGTAATCTCACAAAATAGGCCACACAGAAGAGGAAGACCTCCTCACAATAAGGAGCTACTATAACAAAATGGCTGCATGTGACTACAACATTTGAAATGGGGAGGGGGTGGATAAAATGGTCAAGATATAATTGAAGAACTTTAAACTCCTAGATGTTCAGTCATTCTAATTATAATAATATACATGTATGTCCATTTATATAGCGCAACTACTATACAAATATACTCTCTGCCCTTCAATTACCGCAGCTTTAGCCGAGCCGCCATGAAAGGCGCAAAGGCATTTAAGTAATTTCTCCCAACGGTACCCATTTACTTCACCTGGGTGGAGAGTGACAAGTGTAGATGACTGTTTTGCCATTAGCGCTGCGGCAGGATTCGAACCGTGAACCATATGATCCACAGTCTGGTGACGCCATACACTAGACCACGACACCTCAACATGCATATTATACTTGAATCCAGATATGATTTTAATATGAAGAAATGGGATAACCCCGCTATTCATAAGGACCGCTTATTCATAATGCGTGACTAAATGAATAGCGGTCCTTCTAAATAGACAAATTACCATTATTCCTAACTATTCATAAGAACTGCTATTCATAACGTGTGTTAAAATTAATATAGTGGTTTTCTATGAATAGCTGTCCTTTTGAATAGCGAGCGGACCCAGAAGAGATATATGTTGATCAAAGCAGGGGGCTATTTCACAGAAGAGCTGAAGTAGAAATCCATATCTGTTGAAAGAAAAGAGGAAAGATTTTAGAAAATAGCATCCATTGTGTATTTGATAATTAAACAAGCAACAATTAGAATTAAAATTAAACCCTGAAACTTCGAGCTTCCTATTAACACAGTTAGCATCAACTCTTTATATGAAATGGAATAATAAGTGTGAATTCTCAAAAGTATTTAAAGAGGAAAAAAGCTGGACACATAAACTTTTCAAGGCTATTCAAAAGCAACCAAATTAGTAAAGTCTCAAAAAAATCAGTTGGTATGTTTATGTGAAAAAAAATATGTGTACCTAGATTGTATTGAGGTACTAATAACAACCAGGGGCGTCGATTATGCAATGGCAGTTGCCCCCCCCCCCCGGATAATATTGAGAGGGCAAATATATCATTTTGCCCCCCCCCCCGTAACCGTGGATAAGCTGGTAATTAAGAGGCGTTGAAAAAATCATATATAGTACTATTAGGCTGTTTTGCCCCTCCCCCCCCCCCCCCTCCAATCCAAAAACGGATCAACACCCCTGATAGCAATCTTACTCTTACAGCATAGACCTACCATGCAAAACTGGAGCAGCTAAGTCATGTGTAAGTATTTATTTGTTCCTCTCAGAATTTGTCTTCATTCTCAGCGTAAGCCTTCATCTTCATCACCATCTGTAAAATAGATGAAGGAGAGTCGTGTAGAGAAGCATTATTATGTATTAAGAAAAAAAAAAATCAGATACGCTCATCCTCACCCTCGTGATCTTTTCAAAGAGGATAAATACTAACTGCATGTACAATCCATCCTAAAATATTTGTGGATTATAATAAAAGTGGAATGTATTCACCCATCTTATTTTGTTTTGTTTCTGTTTGCATTAATTAATGAAATGTTTAATATAATAATTAAGGGGGACTAAAAATTCTATTTATGCTGACATCACACTGAACATTCCCTAAAGATCTCATAATTGATTTAGACACTAAAACAGCTAATTTAATATTACACTGAAGAAAACAGATCTCAGTGGTGGATAAAGGAAAAGGACAAATGAAATTATTTTGTTGTTGTTGCTGTTTTGGTTGGACAATGTAAACTAAACCCCCCCCCCCCCCCCCCCAAGTAAACCGATCCTGGATCCACTACCATTACCAGACCTATAAGTTTTAGCTGTAATACCCTGTAGTAACTCCTTTGTATTATTAAGTCTAGGTCCAAATAGTTAGGTCTAGACCTACCTGTTTATTTCTCACGTCTCATCAAAGTCTTTTATAGTAGGACTTTCCGCTTCATCCGGCACCTCCAACAGTTGTTGAGTTATGTAGACCTCTAACATTATAGGCTCTATTAGATCTTCAAGTAGATCAGCCACAAGTTAGTTCCTTGCCAAGTTTATCTGAGAGCAATCAAAGTCAACATGAGACTAATGAATGTGATTACTGAAAGTCCCTGTAACAACAAAGGCCATCCATATGATATATTACTCTGTGGAGATGTATTATTACCTCTCATTAAAAGTGCTTTGATTCTGGTCTACAAATAGTAGAATCAAGACTAAATATGAACCCCCCCCCCCCCCTCTCTCTCTCTCTCTCTCTCTCTTGAAATTAAAAAAAATAAAACATCATCATGCTTGCCTTTAAGTTTGACCTTGTCTCAAGTTTGTGAAAAGTTACAGGTTACAAATACAATTATTATGGTTAACATTAGGGCCTAACTTTGTTAATGTTAGGCCTAAGTTAGACCTATTTTGATCTAACTTATATTATTAGGCAAACCCGGAGAATAGGGGCCGGTCTGCGCGTGCTGTATTCATTTGTGTGCAATTAATGTAGGCCAGCGCGGCGGGGGCGACGATCTTTACCAGATTCAGCGATGAAACATTTGCGAGTTTGACTCCATTTCTGGCTCAAATCGTTATGATTTTCATATCAAACATCTACAAATCTGAAAGCCAAGAGGACAATATGATTATCACAGCATTAATTACTTGATTTAAAATATATTTGGAAGTTGTTTTGAACTTGATTATCATTTTTGCCTCTGCCGATCTCCGCACTGTAAAAGTTGGCACGCGCACGCCGACCTGCCCCTATTTTGTGGGTTTGCCCGATATTATTTATAGAAAAATATATCGATGATGATTATCACGGCAAGAATTCCTTATGTCCCAGCCACCTTATTTTTTCATTTTAGTTTAGTGTCCGGTCATCCGAATCTGATCCCCCATCCATCATCATGATCATCATCGCTCCATCCAGCATCCGAACATTTTTTTTTTAATTTAACAAATTAACGTTACATGCAATGGTAACAAACAGCTCTCTCTATATTACCCTGGATTGCCAAATTTGTTTCATCATCATTTCAAATAAGTTAATCTAAATTTATAACTAAAATCAAACCTTGATTAATCCATCGTCGAGCTCTGACTCTGAGTCTATAGGCGGTCAGATCTAGAGAGAGAACCACAGAACTCCTAAATCTGTGGAGAGAACTGCAAAGAAAGTGCAATAATGTACTAGGCCTATACACGGTATATATGCACACGGTACGGACATGGATCGAAATCAAGTTTCAAGTTTCAAGTTTCAAGTTTATTCAAAACCTTCAAAAACAAAGGTACATGAACTCATCAGAAATTACAATATATGTAAACAGCATAACATATTTTCAGCATCAAAATGCTCAGGTTGATAACAACAACAACAGCAAAAAAATTGATAAAATATAAAAAAAAAGAGAAAAAAACAAAAAAACAACAACAACAACCAGAATAAAACAATATATACATGTACATGGGAAGATGAATTTACATAGTCTGTGTGATAAAAAGTATGAGTTTACACAAACTAATCAATTCCTTACCCCTTGCTTGGATCAGCAATTTAAATTTGAGAGTGGACGGATTCTGATAATAATACTTTTTGATTAACAATTTTCTCTTTTCTTTATAATAATCACATTCCAGTATATAGTGAAACTCGTCACCTACAGCATTCTTTTCACATTTTTCACACTTTCTTTGATCCAGGGGTATACTCATATAGCAGCCAGAAACAACAGGAAGTTTGCTGAGGTTTCTACATCTGAATCTAGTGTATGTAATTCGGAGGTTGGGGGACAAAATATTCAAATACTTTTCATAACAAAATTCATCCTTAAATAATCTATAATTTATACAACTACTTGAGTTATTAACATCGAAATTCCATTCTTGCTTCTTTTGGTCAGACAGGGTTTGCATCACTACAGTTTTTAGCCACGAAAAATTTATACCATCACACTGATTAAGCCAAATGTATCCAAAACCTAATTTATTTAGTGTTGATTCAATAAACTGCATCCAGTTACACTTTACTAATTCATCTTTATGCATAGCAAGCATAAGCTTATATACAATTGTAGACAATTTGGGACTGTCTTTTAAAACTATTTTACTCCAAAAAGCAACATCCCTTGATTTTATAATACAAGACAAAGGCAATCTTCCTAATTCTCCATAGACCATATTTGAATTAGTGCATCTTTTAACCTTTAAAATTATTTTGCAAAACTGAAGATGCAGTTTTTCAATAAGATTCAAGTTCGAAAACCCCCAAATTTCACAACCATAAAGTATAATTGGAATTACCATAGCATCAAAAATTTTAAGTTGTGTGTCAATATCTAAACACATAGTCCTGCCCTTTTTTAAGATTTCGAACATTGCTCTACGTCCAATATCATACAGTCTTTTAATAGCTAGATTAAATGAACCATTATAATTAAAGACAATACCTAAGTAGGTATAGTTGAATACAACTTCTAAAGTTTGATCACCATAATAAATGACTGGTTTATTTTTAATCTTTCCTCTTGAAAAGACCATAACTTTTGTCTTTGCACTATTTATTTGAAGACCCCAAGTATCACAATATTCTTTCATACCAGTCAAAGCACTCTGTAACTGTTCCTTACTTTCAGCTAAAATTATAGTATCATCAGCATAAAGCAATACAAAAATATTCAAATACATAACAGTATCATCACTTTCTAACAAATTGTACACACTTTCTCTAAGATTAGGTAACCCATCATACTTTTTATACAAGAACATTTCAAGGTCACTCAAAAAGATTGCAAACAGAAGAGGTGACAAATTTTCTCCTTGTCTTACACCAGCAAGACAATTAAAATAACTTGACTTGATCCCATTCAATTTAACACATGACTTTGCCTGTTTATACATATTAAAGACAATGTTAAATAGTTTACCATTAATATTATTGCTTAAAAGCTTTTTCCATAGATTTACTCTGTCCACACTATCAAACGCTTTTCTATAATCGATAAAGGCACAAAATAGTTTTTTCCTTTGGCCTAAATAAAAATCTAGTAAAAGTTTGAATGTGAGTATGTGATCTAATGTTGAATAATCTTTACGAAATCCAGCTTGCTCTGGTCCAATGATGTTATAATCATTGACATATTTAGTAAGACGTTGATTAATGACAGACGTAAACAACTTTCCAAAACAACTTAGAATAGTAATACCTCTATAATTATCTGCAATTTTCCTGTCACCTTTATTCTTATATAGTGGTATGATAATACCTTCTAGCCACTTCTGCGGTACAATACCAGTGTCCAGAATAATATTAAAAAACTTGACATATAATTTTGAAAAAATATGAAAGGTTGACTTTAAAAATTCATTTTTAATCATATCTTCTCCGCATGCTTTATTATTCTTTAACTGTATAACACACTGCTGAATTTCATTCAGTGTAATAGGCATATTAAGCTCGTCATTGACCACAGCACTACAGTTCTTTAACTCTGACTCCTCTTCAATAGATATGAGTGGTCCCTCATTCAAGTTTCTAAAATGCTTCATGAAATTTTCTAGATTGGGAGACTCCACATCCCTTATGGGTTTACTCTTTAACATATTCCAAAAAACTTGTGGATCTGTAACTGACATACTCTTCAACTTTTTGTTAAAATTCTTAAAATACAATCTACGACTCTTCTTTAGCTTACTTTTATACAATTTACTTTCTAACTTAACTTCATGACTATCTTTTATGCATCTGTTTTTTGCTACGTTTTTTGCAGCAAACAACCTCTTTCGCTGTTGTTCACATTCATCATTAAACCAGGGTTTATTTTCTGCTTTCCTTTTAGATTTTCTACACGTATTTCTAACATACTTTTGCTTAACCATTTTACACACATCAGCACTAGTACAAAACACTTCACCAATCATGTGCATTACTGTATCAATATTATCTTGACAAATATCTGTATTTGACATTGCTTGTAGCTGATTTAAAACTTTTTCAATATCTTTAACAGCACTAATATCAATGTTTTTAACAAAGTCCTCTTTCTTATCAGAAGACCAGTGTACAGTTCTAGTGTTGCTATTAAACATTTCAACACCATCACAAGTCTTAACGTTATCCTGAGGACACAACATTGTCCCACGATTACTGTTTTTTATGGGATGTTTAACTTGGTCTCTGAACTTTCTAACAGAAAAGGTTACAGGATTGTGCTTGTCAGATAATAGATTGCAAAATGGCATAATTTCAAAATTTACAATGTGGCATAACATGTCTGGTGAACCAATAACATAATCCACAACACTCGCATTACTACAAGTTGTTTCACCTTTCATGCCGTCTATACCACATCTCCCATTACCAATCATTAATCCCATACTTTTACATAACCGCAACAATCTGTTTCCGTAGTTGTTCATGTGCCTATCAGTTGAAACACGCTTCAGACTATAGCCCAATTCAAGTAAAGTTTGCTCATCCTCAACTTGTTTCTGAATAAAATCATTATTCGGATCAATAATAATATCCTCATCAAAAGATATCACATCACTTTGAGTGCCTGTCCGTGCATTGAAATCACCCATAATACAAACACTTGTATTTTCTTTGTACAACTGAATAAGATCACTTTCAATTTCATCAAACATCTCAATATTTGAATATCTAGAGGCTTCAGGAGGTATGTACACAGTTCCTAGGATGACTTCACGCCCAAACACATGTTCATCAATTTGAAACCATGACAAATAATCATGTTCGATATCAATTTGTTTCACAAACTTTGACAGTCTCTTCTTGACTAGCAGGCCAACCCCACCTGACGCACGTTTTGAGCATTTCCTGTGATTAAAAAAACCATTAAACTCATTTAAACAACTCTCCATGCTATCTAATTGATCCAGTTTAGTTTCGCTTAAACCAACAATATCATACTTACCAATAAAATTCTCAAAATCGTCTGAAAGTAATTTTGACTTCAAACCACATACATTTAACAAACAAAAATGCAATTTAGATTCAGTAGAATAACAATGATCAACATTAGTATCAACGGCTTGATTAACCAAAATGTTCGTAACAGACTCAACTTCATGTTGAGCACTACATCTTCCTGCGTTGTCCTATGGTGCCATGAGATAGTTTGACAGACCTAGCTTTGCAAGAGTTTCCTGGTCAACATCAATGCCCACCTTGAATAGGTCATCAGGATTCTCTACGTATGAGCGCTTCTTTTCCTTAAACACAACAATGCGGCCGTTGATTGTGTGTGCATGCTTGTACTCCTTTTTTTCCTTGACAAGCTTCAAGAGCTTCATCCTTAGAGGCGTTAGATCTTCATTCACATAGATTTTGCCACCTGCGACATCTTTAAGCTTCTTTTTGGCCCTCATGACTTCCTCCTTTTTTATTCGCGTGGTAAAGCGACACAGCACTTGCCTGTGATTGCCTCCTCCAACACTGTGGCAAGCAACTATATCAGCCTTTGACAACTCCACCCCGACATCATTTGCCAGCTTGCACATCTGCTCCATAAGGACTGCAGTGTCGGCCCCATCCGGGATGTCCAATCCGGACACTCTAATGCTCTCCCTCCTTGAGTATTGTTCCAGCTTGTCAGCCTCATAGCGAGCTAGTAGACCAGATCTCTGCACTGATGCTGCGATACGATCGACCTTCTCATCCAGCTTCTCCATAACCTCCTTGAAGAAAAGTTCAAGTGCCTTATTTACAGCAGTGATCAGGTCACTCTTGATATGCTTTAACACAGCTTCAGCAATTTTTTTGTCTTTGGCACTAAGATCACAATTTCCCAGATTCACAACAGCCTCATCAATTGCATCATCTACAAATTCCTTTGCTGACGATATGACCGATTCATCCAGTGACAGGTCCATTTTTTGTCTTTTCTCTTTCATTTTTTGACTCTTAGACTTGGGTGTGCTCGCCATAGTTCCGCTATGATGACTCGTTGACATTGATTGTTCAAGTGCCCTTTTGATTGCCGAGTGAATAAGTTCTTCTGCCATGATTATGAGCTCAGTCAAATAAAACGTTCAAACTTTACAATTTAATGGAAACCAAAGAAATGTGCAAATGCTCACTAACTCATTAACTCACACATACGTGTACAAATCGACGAATCTTGCATTTCGAGGTCCGTATTCGATGATCAAACACAGTACAGTAGTCAGTACTCTAATACATCCACGTCTGTAGTAGAAGTAAAACTAGTGACTGAGGGCACGACGACGATCTCAAACATGTCGATAATCACTTATAGGATGATGATTAAAACTCCACTTCCCATCTAAACGAAAGTTGATGTAAAACACTACTTTTATTGTCCGTAAGTGCATTACGATGCTCACGGAAATGTAAGATGTTGTTGGATTTATCAGCCCATATAAGGCATAAAAGAAACATGTTAGGCCGCCATCTTCCGTACTCAAAATCGAAATACAGTACATGTACAGTGCAGTAGCAGCGAAATATAGCAGGAAAACGTTAGCAACCTCACGAATACATGTTATTGTATGTATAAGTAAAATGATAAATTTATAACAATTTTAATCTTTTTTCTCTTGAAAATTATAAAAATCATATAAAAATATTATTGAACATAACATCGAATTTTAAAATTTTAATTCAAAAGTTTTTGAAAGTATAAATTGAAAAAAAATCAAATCTACAATCTACCTAAAAACCTCTCTGAGAGAAAACGATGGTCACAGAAATTTAGCGAAGTGAACCTTCCTCATAGCAAGACTGCAAAGTGTTGCCGCCCTCTACGTTCGTTGGTGGAGACGGAGTAGGCCCACAGAACTTCGGAATTCTGTGAGTTCTGTGAGATGTGAGTCGAGTGCAGCCGAGCTAGCCCGAAGCTAAGCGCACGGATCGGTGCATTCACTAGATAGGTCGTGGCGCGGCCAGATATGGCGCCACGCCGAAGCCGCCGCGCCGTGCGACCACTCAGAATTCGTGGTTGCATGCAGTGGTAGTGGTATAATGTGAACCAATGGTGACACGGCAAGGCACCATACGGCGCCATTTAATTGATACCGACTTTATAGGCCTCCGGTAACATTCAGGGAACACTAATTTTCTGCACATAAGTTATAACATTAAACAGCAATATCAGCAAACAATGATTGGGGATTGTAAAAATAATATATGGGCCAATTAATTTATGTTTAAGCCTAGGTCTCTCCCATCGAACTCCTAAAGATGTCTTCAGGAGTATGGTCTCTCCTCATGACAAGTCAAATAAAATTAGGTACACAATGATGTGGCAGTAAGAAAAACAAAATCAGTTTTAATTTCTCTCTCTCTCTTTCTCCCCCCCCCCCCCCCCTCTCTCTCTCTCTCTCTCTCTCTCTATCTCGGTGCATCCGAATTGGGTGAGGGGGTTAAATATCCCAGACACGAGGACACGAGGCCAGCCACTCATAAGGGTCACTTCCTTTCTGGCTCCTACCTGCCAAGCAATGTTTTATACAAATAACTGTATAATCTGTATCATCGTACATGTATATATTCCATTTACGTACAATGTTTTTTTATTGCTTTGGTGAAATAAAATTGAATCGAATTGAATTGAACACGAGGATACATTTTATCCTAAAAGCCAGTCAATTTTCTTGAGAAACCAGTTATTACAGTCATTGAAAGTAATGAACGACCATGGCCATGCAAACTTGGGGGCAACTACCCCGGACATTCACTTCCGGACAACTATCCCCTAAAAAAAACTATCGCCCTAGGACAACTGCTCTCTTCACTTCGCAGCCTACTGTCCCTCAGAAGTAACCCATAGGGGCGACGATGGTTTATAGTTGAGGGGAGGGGTGTACCAACAAAGGAAATTTGCAAAATATAGACAAAAAGTGATCTTCTTAGTTTCGTTATATAGACTTTATCGAATGCAAGCGAGGGGCGACGAGAGAACTTTGTTGCTGCATTCATTTGCTTTAAATTGGAGGCACTCGTATACGAGCGAGAGGAATGAGAAAGCCGTTGCTCGAGGAAGGGAAGAGACGGGACAAAATGTCTCGCCATATCATCCAGTGTAATAGTGCCTTTATTATGGCTAATTACTAATAGCCTAAAATTTAAAAAATTCTACGGCATTGTCCAAACCATTCTCTAACGAAAACGGAAATTTTGAATGGGCAGGCATTAAAAATTACACGTTATTAGACTTCAGAAAGGCGCCAGTCACATATTGCAACGTTTTTTAAATTCCAAAATGATTATAGAACAATTTGTAAACGATTATTATCTTGAGCATTTAAATGGGATATTTATGGATGATTGAAGTTTCATATTTCATCATTTGACAAGTTGTTAGTATTCAAGTGATAACATGAGAAAATTATGCTAGACAAATTTTCGCAAGCTCAAGAGCCATGAAAATAATGATTCTGCGATATCATTCTGTGCGAATGACCATGAAAATGTTTGTACAGGTCGTCGTGCCAATCTGATTGTGGTACTTGACACTTTTGTGCTGTCAGTCAGTTTTGAAGAAAAAGGAAAAATCCAGGGAATTTTGAAAGATGATTGCGAAATATCTGCGAAGACAACTCACTGACAGTGGTGGATCCGGGGGCACAGGGGGCATGATTGTACCCCCGGTCAAATCTAGTCTGGTGTATCTAAAGTACATAATTTTATGCCTAACAAGCTTTTTTAATGTGCCTCCGCCCCCCCCCCCCCCAAAAAAAAAAGCGACAACAAAACAAAGCAAAACAAAACAAAACAAACAAAACAACACAACACAAAACACGGCTGACTTTGTGAGTTGCTTGTCAAAGAATTTTCCGCCTTGTATCCCACCCCTATCCTGCCATGAGAATCATGTATTCGCCACTGTTTGAATTCATAATGTTTTACTTCAGAGCCCTTATTACTTCAGGTGTCCAGTGGCAGGGGCGGATCCAGGATTTTGTAAAAGAGGGGGCCGAGAGCCGGAAAAGTACACAATTAAGGAGGCAACTTGTTTATTGTGTTCAGGGGATCCACCCCTGAGTGGTATAAAAAAAATCATACTTAATTTGTCTTCGTTACGTGGGCGTATTATATAACTACGTAAATATTCCTCGAACCACTGACGGTAAAGCGTCATGCCGTATGATTGGCTGATAGTCTATTGACCAATGAGAATGCTCTTAGTCGTCAGTTACTCAGCCTGTGTATTTGTCTTCTTTCAGTTATTGTCAACTCGCAACAGCGTAAAAAGAGCGGTAGTGCTTAGAACGGGGAGGCCCTAGTTCAAAACAAAACCAGAGCACCACTTGGTAATGTTGTCATCTTAATAAGTCTGTCAGCGTCAGGAAAGACCGAACATTGTCGCCTGGTAGTCTATCCACGTTTTAATAATTTGCTTGCTACCCTAAGTAAATTATCATCTATCAAGAAATTCTTCCTCATTATATCGACTGAAGACATATTTTGTCCTTTCGTGGTGGACATTGGTGATTTCAAGCATGACAAGGGTTGTTTACGGTTCAAAAGTGACGACAAAAATCTAACTTTGACAGTCTGCCAGACATCTGAACTGTCAATCCAGCGTCACCCGTAAGTATTCAACTCTCATAAGCCACATAAACCAGGGCGTATCCCAGGATTTCCCAATGAGGGGGGGGGGGGGGGCGCCAGGCATTATTGATCGCCGTCCTGGGGGAGGGGTCCAAGGGGAGGGGGTGCCCCCTCCCCTTTGGAAATTTTTTGCTTCTGAAGAAGGGCTGAGAAGAAGGGCTGAGATGCAAAATAATCCTATACCGGTATATGTGACCAATTTTGAAGCCTATTTAATGAACAACTTTTTTTCTTTTTTTTTTTGTTTTTTTTGTTGTTTTTTTTAATGATGGCCAATAGGGGGGCGCCTGTTGCGCCACCCCCTGGATACGCCACTGCATAAAGCATGAGACGAATTAGTTATTTATTATTGCAAATGACCGTTTGTTATGGTTATGGAGTGATAAGACCATCTTGAAGGAGTTAGTGAAGCTGAAATATTGATATATTATCATAAATAATTGCCAATCTTCATGATCATGAAAGGGCTGAGAAACATCACCTCATTGTAAAATAACAGTCATTTTCTTCCCGTTATCTTTCGCTATATAAATTCATATTTTAGAGGGCGATGAAGAAGGAGGCAGATTTTTAATTTAGTATTTTAACATTTAAAACAAAGCTAAAGAAATATTTAATTCAACACTATATCTCCCTCCAACCCTTCATGCTTTTCACACGAGACTGATATTTTACTTTTTTTTTTTTTTTTTTAAATTTCTTTTAAGCATCGTCCACCGGCTAATGACGTATTTGACCGTAAGCATCGATTGCGCTGTAGACCTCTGCTCCTCTTCCTATCTCTTCTTCTCCTTTCCTCTTCTCCCACTCTACTCTACTGTTCTGTTCCGATGCTGCCTGTCTTGTTCTCTTCTGCATCTTGTATGTGTTTGTTTTACTGTTGCGTGTCGCGTTTCTTTCTTTTTTCTTTTCTTTTTTTTTTTATTCCCGTAGTCCGTCACACTTCATATTTATTTATTTGAGTGACCCACAAACTACAAGCTTGTCTTTTTAGTGGGTCTCTCTTTTCCTTCATATGTTATTTTCCATTGTATTTTGTACATTCTAAACGAAATTTGTTGTACTTTTTGTATACTTTGTAATTGATAATGAATGTTCTGTATTATTTGTAAGTGTTATTGTTGGAAATAAAAATGATTTGAATTGAAATTGAATTGAAAACCTATTGTGCAATTTACAATATAAAAAAAATAATTGACAACGAAACTAAGTGCAGAAAAAAATATTACAACCAAAATAAAGAGCATTGACGTTTGAGTTGTTAGAAAAAAAACGGTGAGGACTACATTATAAATATATAGAGTAATTATATGAAAATGATAATGAAAACGGAGACCAGCAAAGAAGCAGAGCTTGTAGGAGCGCTGGTCCCTGGCAAAAGGTAAATTGTAATTTATGCAACGCATAAGCACTAGACTGGGAATGCATGACATGCCGAAAAGGGGAAAAGATAGAAGAATAAAAAAGGGAAACAGTTGAAAAGGAGGAAATAGTGAACAATAGTTGCCCGAGCATGCAGCTTTCAACATCTTCGCTTCTTAGAAGTGTTGTTCATTCAGTCGAGAGATCCGCTATTGCGCCGACAAAAGGAGTTTGTACAAGCGCTTCGATTATTTTAGCTTGCCCGGATCATATCCGGGTTGCTATACACACCCTTCCTTGACTTTTGTATTTTCTTGTATTCTCTCATTCCTGCGTTGTGTCCCGATGAGTGCAGGTCGAAAAGCTTCGTCACTATGAATTTTTTAAATGTTATCTTTAAGTTTTGTAGTACCAATCGTCTGTTTGTATATTTCTGTTATATATAAAATTTGCATAACACACGTTACTCGGAGGTCTAAGGGTGGGCACCAAACATTAAAGTAGCTGCTGTATCTCCCTACCTATCTTTTTCCATGTTTCGGACTTGGTTTAGGTTATTACCAATACACAACATTTAGCAGCTACAAACTGATGCAACTGTGGCCACTACAAATTCCATATAACATTTGTGAAGGCGTGGACACCATAAATATTAAAATAAATTTTGCAGGCAGCAGATTTTACAGATTCGTAATATTTAAGTTGCATTCTTGTTATACTTTTAGTATTCATAGAGTTCTTCAAATTGGAAAAGTTTCAATCACCATGGGTATTTCTTTGGTCCTCATTTACCATTGTGGTGTAACATTTATTACTCTATTGTACGGTGGACACCAAGAATGTAATGAATGTTTATGATTTTAAAACTGGTCATTTGGGAGATTTGATGCAATTTTCAATAATTGTTTTTTGCGTTTAATGTATATGGACTCTTGCACAGAAAAAGAATTGAAAAATGTAGAGTATTGTTTTAAATATGTGTACAAAAATGACTCATTCATTCTATGCACTCAGACCATGTCACACTTTTGGTGTCCCCAAATAGGGTATTTTGAGAGAAAAAAAATTGCAAAATCTTGAAACCTGTTGCATTTCTGACCTGATGTTATCTGGGGAGGGGGAGGGGGCACTCGTTTTTTCGAAGGTTCATAATTCCGAAACACAAATTTCCCATGCCTGGGAGTTCGTAATTTCGAAAATGAAAATGGGTTCATATTTCCAAATATGTGTTGCATTATTCCGAAGGTTCGTTTATCCGAAGGTTCATAATTCCGAAAATGAAAAAGGGTTCATAATTCTGAAGGTTCGTATTTCTGAAAATGAAAAAGGGTTCATAATTCCGAAAATGAAATAGGGTTCGTAATTCCGAAAATGAAATAGGATTCGGAATTCCGAAAAAAGAAATATAGGGTTCGTAACTCCGAAAATGAAATAAGGTACCTTAAAAGGAGGGGGGCCAAAACGACTGAGCACCCCTCCCTTTCGAAATTACGAACCCTATTTCATTTTCGGAAATACGAACCTTCGGAATAATGAACCCTTTCATTTTCGGAAAAACCAACCTTCGGAATAACGAACCTATTGGAATTATGAACCTTCGGAAATACGAATCTTCGGGCCAGAACATGTAACCGTTATCTTTACTATCTCCTGTATGCGTCAGTCACATTCCTTGAAAAAATTAGCTACATAGTTAAAGAGACAGTTGAAATAACACCATTTCAATTTTCTGAGCAAAAATCTCTCCAATATTGTCAAAATACTTATATAGGACAGGTGTAGTGTGGACCTTTAAAGAAAAATCTCGTTATCGTTATCTTACAAGTCTGACCAGCCCTTAACAGATCATTATTTGTACGAGAATGTTGTAAGTCATGAAACTATAATTATGTTGGGGTTTTCATTTATTTATTGTAAAAACCTGGATGTTATACATGTCATTATTCATTGGCAATACGTGCATAGTTTCAGCAGCGGGCTGATTGATATTTTTTGCTTGAATGTCACTTTACATGTATATTTATTTTTTGCGAGTGAGCTAAGCGAGGGAGTAAAAAAACACGTAAATATTGTGATTTCTTCTGACGATGCGTTATGTATTCAGGTAATGGGATTTTGTCATTATGATATTGTAGACGAGGTATACAAATACTATTAGATCCCCACCATGCCCGAATATTGTTAGTTTCAGAATCCTTTAATACAGGGGCTGCAGCCCGCATAGTCCTCCCAGCATCTCCCCCCCCCCCCCCCCCCCCAAGCAAAATCAAGCCATGTCGAAATATGAATACGTCAGGGAAATCTTTTACTCTGAAAGATCCCCAATATACAGTCAATAGACCTGGGTTGTCAGAAGAAGGACAAACAAATAATAGAGGAGCGAAGAATAATAACCTTGAACTAAATTTTCCTTGTTCTAATTTCAATGTGCAGTTGTCAAATTAAAAAAAGCAAAGGCTATCACATAAGATGGTCTCTTTGATGTTTGATATATGTTTCTTGAGGTGTGTATAAACAAGGCATCATTATTTATGCTTTATTCATCATTGATCTTCCCATAACTGAATTACGGTATTTTGGTTTGGGGCAGTACACATCTAATATTGTTAGAAAGAGTTTTACTATATTACAAAAGAAAGTTTTTCATATTATCTACCTCCATACGCTCCCATATGGATCCTCTATTTTTCGTATATAACATGTTAAGAGTTAAGGATCTATATTTATTTCATCTTGGTGGATTTATGTTTGAATACAATGGTGGTATACTACATTTTGTGTTTCATCATATGTTTCTTAAAAACCAAGCAGTTCATAAATACCCCACTAGACAGATGAATTTCACTTACTTCTTTTGATAACCTTTTTTTCCGCACAAAATACGTTCATTATTGAAGACCCTAAATCTAGGAATGCTCTGCATAATGATTTAATAAATTCCCATTCACTCTATGATTTGAAAAGAAAATCAACAATTTTATTATTACAATCATATAAAACTGAGCAATTTATTATGGTGTAACAACCCCCTCCCCGAATTTCTGCTTTTGTATTTTTTTATTCTCCTGTTCACCTCGAAAAATCATCACCACTTGCCTTCTTTTTTCCCCCTCAATGTTGGTTTGAGCGTGAGTTTGTGTGTATTAAAAGAAAAAAGTGTGCGTGGGTGGGTGAAGGGTGTGTTTGTGCGTGTTTGATTATGCAAAGTTTTGCTTAAGACGATTCGCATTTCTTCTTCATCTCTTGGTATTGGTAGAGTTTCATAATATCGCAGTTACATCATGGCCACTTCATGGCAATGCAGCCTTCCTGATGAAGAGCTCACTGCTCTTGTAGATTGTGTGCCGTTTTCTGACACCAGACCACTTGCGAAAGCACTGGGAATAGGTGATGTGGACTTTGATCAAATCCAGCGCGAATGCCCACAGCCAGCCTATACTATTCTGAAACAGTGGACAAGAGAACAGTTCCATGAAGGAGATGCGTTGAGGAACCTGTTGGGAGAGAAGCTTGCCGAGGCTGGTCTGCGGCAACTCAGCATTCGATTACTAAATGGTATGTCTTTCTTTTCTTTTTCTTTTAATAAAAGTATTCTACACACCTTGTAGAATCTTCAAAGCGGTCCATAGCAAAAGCGCAAATAATATCAAAGACCGTAACCACTTTCTCTTTGCGCAATAACAGGTTTCCTCTTCACAATCCTTTAGCATGTAATCATTAGTGTCATCCATTTATGACGCCTGGGAAGCTTAAAAGGAGTCTAGCCTATCAATATTTTGTGGTCATTAATGGATAAGATTGTTCACTCATATGGAAGTAGTAAGTGAACTTTGCACCGAGGCGTAGAAAACTAGAAAGCACTTAATACAGTTAACGTTTACATTACTCTTAAATACTCTTTACACACAAAAAACGATCATAATATAATTATATAGCATTTGCCGGTCAATTTAAACTTCTCCGATCAAATTCGTAAAAAAATCAAATAAAACGATAAATCGCGCATCGTGTCTATCGATCATTCAAATTAACAAGTACTATTCTTTTATATGAAAATGTTTTCTAATCAGGTCATGAAAATGTACATTTTAAACATTATTATTGCAATTTATGTTTAGGCTAAAAATATCAATGCATAATGAATCCAGTTTTGTTATGAATAATAATCATGTACAAGTTTGTTATGAATGATTTATAAAATATGTATTTGACTTGAGAGAAATTAATTAAACAAATATTTTTAAAAACAGCTAGCAATTTCATTTTAGAGCATGCAATTTCGTTTTCCAGCAATCAAAAGTGTTGATGGGAAAACATTTTCGCTCATGTGCGATGGAATTTGAAATTTCTGCAATCAACTTAAAGGCCCCCTCACACCTAACCGAATTGCCTGAAATATGCCTTGCGATGGCTGGCGAAAGGAATTTTTTAAAAATCGTTTTCAATGGTAACTGATAGTAAATCATATTGACCCTTCGTGTTTGGGTTCGTACACTTTCTGAACTAACAGCTGCGATTATTCAAATTCGCGCGGAAATTCTGAACATGTTTAAAATTTCCCAACGAATTGAAAAATCGTTGGTCATCTGTTTGAATTCGCATCTCTAATTTAGTCTGCGGTAATCGTTCGTTTATCGTTCGTGTGTTATTGTCGCGCATAGTCCCTCATCGCGCTTTTGCCAAAGTGGACCGATCTCGAAAGAACCCTTAACGAAGCAACACGATGACAAAATATGAGTTGCGCATGGAAACGAAGATACTATGACAAACGGATTTTCGCTTGCCATCTTCTATGCGAAGGGAAACCAATACTAACTTTTACTAAATTTTAATAGCGATACATACACGAAGACAAGGCTAAGAGATACTAAGACAAACTATGGATTGCGAATGCGAGCGAATGACCAGACGAATAATTTGGCGCCTGAGCTGCTCACTGTGACCTGCCACTCGCCACGCTACTCATATATAAACATTTCACCCCGAAGTTTCAGTTTCTTCAGTCAAATGGAAGATGCAGCCCGCCTCAGAGTCCAGTATTTACTGGCAATGACTCAAAATGAAGTTATGCATCAGCAGCTGAACCTACACAAGTTCATCAGAGGCCGCTTCAGATGGAGACGAGGCTTCAGACGACGTATCTGGAGAAGGGCTTTTGGACTCTACGACCAGCTGTTGGTTGAGCTGTGGACTCTGCGGGACTCTCAGGAGGAGACTGTGGTGGTGAGCATCCCGAGGTTGTGGATTTACTCCCGGTAGATGCAGTCTTTCGTGCCTTCCCTCTGCCTTTGCCTCTTCCTTTCACTGTAGGCATTTTGCGTGGATGACTTCTCTGGCCGTAACCTACAAGAACGCCCGATCTATTCCCTCGTCTTCGTTTCTAATCGCACGCCATATCAAACCATTGCTCACTGTTCGTTCGTCTTATTGGGTAATATCAACCCTTCGCTCGCCTTCGCCTGCAATTTACTCAAAGAGGTGAACCGAAAAATCGATATCCTTCGCATGTCATATTTATCCTTCGCTTACCGTTCGTTGATAAAATTTTGACAATAGTTACTGATCGCATGATTTGACGGAAATTTTATTTGAATTCGTGGAATTCGCGTGCATTTCGTGCATTTTTCCCATTCGTCACCCTTCGTCCGCCTACATTCGGTCAGGTGTGAGGGGGCTTTAAAGATCACATTACAAGAAAATCACAAGTATGGCACTTAAGTATCACTAGAAACTGGGAAGCTTACAGATGGCAATCGTATAAGTTTTATGTCAACTGCGTATCTGATGATTATAAAAACAACATAAATAAAAGCTCTTCTAAGCATCTGGAATATCCGAGGATTCGCCAGAAATATAGCGATGTTTTGATGTCGTCACACTAGGGATCGATCCTGCTTAAGCAGACGACGTCCTATAATGAATGAACGTAATTGCAATGCAATTATTTTTCAAATTATAAAGAGTTTGGTATATTTAACATGACCTTATTTCACACCATTCTAAAAGGGAAAGTGCAACTGATTCTGATAACTAAAACCGTTTGATTGTAAATACACAGGAGAAGGGTCAATGATCAATGAAATAAACCCCATTTTCAAATTGAAAAGCACTCCGAATAATAGCATGGATGGTATTCGTTCCCTCTTGAAACGCCGAACATGCCCTGGTGCAAGCAGCTGAAAATACAATGGCGTCTTATTTTGTTTACAAGTGACCGATTCCTTTATTTTTTTAACTCTGCATTTTTCATCAAAATAATACCATACACGAAGTTAAGAGTGAGGCAACAGACTAACATTAAGACTGACGCTAGTCAAGTAAGAGAAATAAGTGAAGAGGAGATGACAAAACAGGCACTGAAAATGTGTAAGATGTTATGGGACATCGTCTGCTTAGACAGGACTGGCCCCTGGTGTGTCGTCACACATCTCAGCCGCGTTCGAGGAGCTCTTCAGCTGCTATATTGGGGGCTGCATTTTACCGTTTTATAATTGATAATAATCATTACTTCAAATGTTTCCAAGCGTTGAATTTGGATAACCTTGTTTAATTTATGCCATATATGCAATAAAAAGTATTAAGCCAATATTTACTTTGATGGAATTTTCTTGTAATGTGATCTTTAAAAGAAGACACCACTGGCAAATTTTGAAAAAATATGTTGTTCTGCATGTCCCTAGGAACTAATCAGTATCGAAATTGTAATTTTTAAACAGCCTACAAGTGCGTATATTTTGATATAAAAAGTATGTATTTGCCACTGTCGATACGCAAATTGGCTCGTGTCGGCCAAAGCTGTCACGTCATTGCAGCACGTTGAGTTTCCACCACAATGCGTGTGCGTTACGCGTTCGTAAAAGCAGACGATAGCGCCTATAGCATGCATACATATTCGTGCAGTTGCAAAAATGCCGTTGTGCCAAGCAATTTACTGTTCGAATCGTCGTGAAATTGTCCGGTAAAATCCTTTTTTGCCATCCCTGATCCGAAGAAGGATAGAGAAAGGTGTGCTGTATGGATAAGGAACATTGGAACAACCAAATTCAACGTCAAAACGTACATTTATTCCCGTTTTCGAGTGGTCTGTGAAGACTATTTTGACGTTTTGGCGTTCGAGACCAACCTACAAGCCGTGTGCCTGGGATACAAACACAGGAAGCTGCTAAAGCCCGACGCTGTACCAACCATATTCTCCCACAAAATCTTTACAAGCAAGGAATCTTTCTTCGCCCAGAAAATCCCTCATTCATCTCCTTAGCTTAGATTACAAGCTTATTGAAGAATGTGATCAGATTTTACTTGAAGATTAACCAGGAATTTATGTTAATGTCGTACTTGCTATCTATCTCGCGAACGTAAGAACGTAAACAATGCAGCTTGCTGCATTAGCTTTCCGCGCGTGCCTTAAAGTACACGCGTTAATGGAAGCACGTACGAACGATCACAAACAGTAGTGCCAATTTTAATTTTATTAATTCGATAAATTGTGAAAAAATTTTGCTAAAGCACTTTATTTTTTCAGCAGATAATATTCAAAAATACAAAAAACTGAAAAATGAATAACATTTTCTTTTTGTCATACATAATTGTCTCACAAATAGCATTTTTATAGGCGCTGTGAAAGCGATCTGTGTATTGCTCCAAATCGGCATTACCGTGATTTGCCGTGGTAAAGCCAGTAGTGCTGCAGTGACGTAACGGATTTTTGCGGCTCGTACTAGTAGATATTGTAATATTTATTTTTTAAAAATCGAGATCTGTGATTTTATCGACCTGAGCGATGAGTTTTTTGGTCAGTCTGACTAGTTTTATAACATTAAAAATTGTAAAAGTGCTAAAATTTGTCAGTGGTGTCTTCTTTTAAGAAGTCACGGCTGGTGAACGTGTTTCGTTTTTATGAAGTCGATTTTCTACTTATTCATTCAATTTAGAATCATTTTGTACGATGTATCCGCGTGGACATAATATACATTTTGATCTAACATGCATACAAGTCATACGCAAACGTATATACAATTTACTTTCAAATTTCTCGTTTTCTTTTACTTTTTTTTTTCTTTTAATTTTATTTTTTCTTCAGTTTTGTTTCATTCATGACTTGTTTTCTTAAATTTTCTTTTTTCTTTTTCTTTTCTTTTTCATGTTTGTTTTCTTTATTTTCATTTTATTTCCTGTACATGTTATCTACTTATCTTGTGACTTTTTATTTCTTGTGTGCATGTTTATGTTCATCGTTTCATATTTTTCTTCTTTACGTTTATCTTTCTCTCATAAACATGTATATATATATATATATATATATCTTTGTCTCAGTTATCGGTACATGGTCTTCTGTCTGAAAGTCTGCCGGTATATCCGTCGATGTTTTGTCTTGCCAGGCATCGAGGAAAGAATGTTTGGTTGTGTCGGTACCACTGACTACATTTTTCTGCAGTGATGAGGCCGATCGAAAGTCATCCGACCTGGAGTAGCAGGTTCAGCCTCAACTGCTTAAAATTGATGCCTTCCCCCTGTGCCGCCTCTCTGTCGTCCACCCGTCTCTGCCACTCTGGATGAGCGAGCATTCTCTTGACCCGAGCCTTGAAAGCAGATGAGCATTCCCCATCGGATTAAGGAAAGGGAAATATGGCGGAAGCAGCGTCAGGTTGATGTTGTCCATTTCCTCTGGTAGCTTGGCGTTAATGAGTGGTCTGGCGTTGTCAAAAATGAGAAACACCGATCGTTCTCTTAACATCTTCTGGCATCGTCGGGCTCTATCATTCAGCCGGAAAACCTTCGAAGCCCCCTCTGATCATAGCCCAGCTAACAATCGGACGTTTTCTGAACGTTCTAACAACGTTCCAAGTTGGTTCTTTGGACGTTTCGTAAAAACGTTTTTTGGACGTTTTTTTGTGGAAGGTTTTGGACGTCCAGAAAACGTTTTATTGGACGTTTTTAAAACGTTAAAAACGTCCAAAAAACGTTTTTACGAAACGTCCAAAGAACCAACTTGGAACGTTGTTAGAACGTTCAGAAAACGTCCGATTGTTAGCTGGGTAAAAGGCTTTTTTATAACGTTTAAAAACGTTTTAAAAACGTCCAATAAAACGTTTTCTGGACGTCCAAAACCGTCCACAAAAAAACGTCCAAAAAACGTTGTTACGAAACGTCCAAAGAACCAACTTGGAACGTTGTTAGAACGTTCAGAAAACGTCCGATTGTTAGCTGGGTAGTACAACTAGCCTAGAAACAGGGGCTACTAACGCCTTACCAATTGCCATGCAAAAACTTGAAACTGAAAGTACCCACCAAACTGCGGCAGCGTCTCGGGGAGACATACCACCAAAGCGAGTATATGGGACTGGAGTGGAATCAAAATCCCCTCGTGCCCATCGCATCGTCGTCATCAGCATAATAATAATGCCATTAATGGCTTGGTTTCTGTCCTTTTCGAACAAGCCCCCAATTGTCATGGCTCATAGAAGTTACGAAATCATCGTCCTTTTATTTCGTTCACACTGACATCATATCAAGAAAGGAGAAAACGATGATCGCAATTATTATAAAATGGTACATAAAACACTTATTACAACCGATTAGTCTCTACTCCAGGTCTATGACAAAACGTTTTGTAAACGTTTATTAAAGACGAAGACGTAGCAAACCTAATAAAAACGTTTTGTGAACGTTTTTGGACGTCATCAAAAAACTAGCTGTGAATTTGCGGCAATTGTTATATTAAGTCAAAACTTCGACGTTCTGTAAACGTTTTTAAACGTTTATTAAAGACGAAGATGTAGCATACCTAATAAAAACGTTTTGTGAACGTTTATTAAAGACGGAGCGGACCTAGTAAAAACGTTTTGTAAACGTTTATTAAAGACGAAGACGTAGCGGACCTAATAAAAACGTTTTGTAAACGTTTATTAAAGACGAAGACGTAGCAGACCTAATAAAAACGTTTTGTGAACGTGTATTAAAGACGGAGACGTAGCGGACCTAATAAAAACGTTTTGCAAACGTTCTGAAAACGTTTTGTGTTTGCTGGGAGTCTCTTGCGCCATGGTGTGATGCACAAGACCGTTCAGGAGCTATTGCAAGGGTTACATTCAGATTTCGCCCTCGTTGTCCACTCACGACCCGGCGAGCTGGCTGACCTCTGGGGGCACGGCCGTATGTTCGGCGAGTCCATACATTATATCCGCACACGTCAATGAAGACGGGTTTTCCAACCAGCTTCCTCCATAAACCACATACTGCGCCCTCTTGTCTAACACTCGCTGTTCATTTCGTTGTCGGGGGACAACTTCCACCAGCTTGGATGTATACAGCAATGGCGTAGGCACGAACACGCTTTCTATTATTAGTGGGGGGATGATGAATAGATCATCCCCCACTAACAATGGATAATTATGCGTGTCTACGCCCATGGTATACAGCATCCCATCTAAAGTATGCGCGATGGTACTGGAACTCACATGGGGGTTGTTTGGAAGTGATGCTTCCAAGTCGGTCATCATTTGTTCGAGGGTTGCTATAGGGGGTTGGTGTTCAAAACTTCACGAAGGCGCTCTTTCATCTTGTCGTCAATCTTGGCATTCTTGTTGCCACCTTCAGGTAGTTTGTTGCTTCGCCCCATTCGCAGGAATGTGACAACGATAAATCTTGCTATCTGGCGCTTGACACCAAGTCTGCCCGCCATTTCAAGATAGTCCATGTTGTTGTCTTCAAGAGCCTCGATAATTCTACGTCGGTCCTCATTGGCGATGCTTCGGTAGCGTACTGGATGATGGCCAGCCATGTGTTTGTTTGTTTTTTCTGTATAGGTTGTCAGTTAATTCTGTTCAGTACAATATGTAATCTGTCAACGTCAAGTTTGTAGACTGAAATCAAATGAAGTAAAATACAGCACAGATGAAAGTGTAAGCGTTTATTCAATAGACTGATTTACTAATGTAGTCAAATTTATGAATATTTCTTTCCTGGAGATTTATATTAACAAGCTTTTCCATTATTCCTGTTCCTGATGAAATAAACTTCAATACTTGGAGAATCCACCCTGCATACATTAGTTGCTGCTTTGTCCCCATTTTGATTTTCTACTTTTAATTTGATTGCATTTATTTCAAATATGCATGCTCATTAACGAATTGGAATGGCCACAAAGACGGAAATGTTACGAATTGACGAATTTGAATTACGATTGACGAATACCATTGTTCATATTGTCAAATTAATAGACCTGTTTACTAAGTGATTCAAATTTTATGCATACTTTTGAAACAAAGGTTGTTCTTGACAACCTGAAAGCTTGCCAGAGGTTTGTCAGACATAGCAACAAGTAATGTATGCAAACTGGATTCCAAGTATTGTAGTTCATTCATTAATATCAGGTTAATGGAATACCTCGTTACTAGGTCCCCAGGAAAGAAACATCCATAAATTTGAATCATTTAGTAAACAGGTCTATTGGCGCAGTCTGCAATTTGATCGTTGAGATGTTGATTTTGAGCGGCCATAAAAAGACGAATTTGAATTCTGATTTTTTTTTACGGCGATCGTATTTCGAGCGAAATTGATTGGAGAAAGTTTGAAATTGACCGGGTGATGTAGCCCATAGGTGTAGCCCTAACCTAACTTGGGTAGGAGAAAGGGAAAGAAACTAGAGAAGATGACCTACTCCCATAACCTAGTTACCCCCCCCCCCCCCCCCACCCCTCGTATAACCACCACTACATCTGGCATTGACTACGATTATCAATCCTTTTATGTCAAGTGGACCAAATATCTATTTGATGACTATTCCCAAGACACATCAGTCTGTAAAGATGCAATTATTCTTCTTCTGTACAGGTGAATTCTACAAAAGCTTCGACGCGGTCAAAGAGGAAAGGTCATCTCATCGTCCAGTATCAGGCCGTGTAGCATCGAAAGGTAAAACTCTGACCATTTTGTCAAGATTTTGTAAAGTTCTTTAACGTTGTGACAGCTAGATCGACACATGCTCCGGCGACATTTACTCCAATCTTTATTTGGTCACTGATATAGTGTAAGGATTAGGGTTGTGATTGGGTTTTAAGTTAGGGTTGGGGTTATTGAGTCTGGTTTCGAAGATTGGAACTTGGTTTTGTGTTTGAAATAGACTCCGAAGCAATATTTGCACTGCAAAAATGTGTCCTACACTCGATAACGTATATTATGCAGAGTCATATTTCTGATCTATGCGCCCCCGGGCCCAACGCACATACCCAAACACACACACAGACACAAACACACCCGCACACACACACCCACTCACACACGTTTACATGGCTTTACTTCCGAGGACAACTATTGTTCCTCTATTGTTACTCGTCCTCGGACAGTCGACGGAATAAGGCATAAATTCATTGTTCGACGTTCGAGGACTATTGTCCGCCTTCCGAGGACCATTGTTGTCATGATTTTTTTTTTGTTCTCTGTCCGAAAATGTCCTCGGACATAATGCTAAACAAACGCACACAGGTATACTTGTGTGTCTTCCCTTTGTTCTCTCTATTGTTCAAATAGCCACACAAGCAGCAAAAAAAGCCACACAAGCCTGACGGAATAAAGGCATCTATTGTGTTTGACTGTCCATTTAGTCACACAAGTATACCTCTGTTGGTACACCCCTACACACATTGATTTGTGGGGAACTTTATTTTTCTTCCTATTGTATTTTGTACCCCGCAAGCACTTCTATTGTATTTTGTACCCCACAAGCATGACGGAATAAAGGCCATCATTATGCTCTATTGTTATCTGTACCCCACAACTCTATGTAAACCCAAACACAGACACCCACACACACAAACACACACCCACACAACAATAACCTGAATAACTTCAGATGAATCGCGATCCCTTTTATGTTCATGTGGGAGTCATGAACATTGATAATTTCATGTTTTGAGATTTTTGGTAGAATCAGTCATCGACAAATAACTTCTTAACTTAAGACATATAATCAAAATTGGCAACTAGCCACTATACCCCACTCTTTCCCTAATGAAACATGGACGGCATATACAGTATTCTTTAGTCTCACCGGCGCCCCTGAGTGTCTCCTACAAATTCTTTGATTGGACTGGATTGGTCTTTGCCATTCATTCAACAAGATCCATTACCTTCATATAGGTCTTGGCGAGGATTTCCTGATATCTTTGGCCGAGGGAATCGAGCAGGAGGAACATGAGGATTCCTTAGGTCGAGCTCTTGGATTCACCGTCAGCAAACTCAGGGATTTCCAGGAGACCAATCGCCTAACCGGTCGGAAGACCAGGAAGGGGACGATAGACATGCTTCTCGAATGGCGCCAGAAGGTTTCTTCTGACAGACAACATGATGAGATGAGGAAAGCTCTTCTGAAAGCTGGTCTTCGTTATCTCGCCGACTTGCACTTTGGGACACAACCAAGTAAGTAAATTGACATATGTTCTGCTTTTCTATAGGCCCGGCTCACACGAGGCGTCAGTGACTGTGTAAACAGCACTTTTAATAACTGTCTTATGAGTTAATTGCCTTCACAGTCTAGCAATCGAAATAATGCCTCGTGTGAGCCTGACCTGATGTCTGTTGCGTTATTACCTACTCCTGATCCTGTCCAGAAAATTAATTCAGTAAGCCAGTGTGTAATTACAATTGTGCAGATAGAGGTCTTTTTGTACCGAGTAAATTATTTTGAACTTAATAGGCTATCATTTTTTACGCACCGCGATGAGCGCACCAGTATATATTTTTCATGTAAACCAAGTAGCTCGTCGACGCGTCCACCAAAGCAGATGAGTATGCTCGTATAATTTGGTCATTTCAGGGTCATTTGTACCATCATGAACTAATTTCAAACTGGCTTATGAGTGCATGCTCTAGTAATTTAACGGAATCTGTATTTTGCACTCACTTTTTGTACGATGTCACTCTAACATGGCTTGTCTCGAATGGGTGGGGTGCGGGAGCGGGATGGGAGCGGGATTGGAGCGGGAACGGGCACACCCTTTCGAGACAAGCCCCCCCCCCCCCCGGTTATCTCGAATGGACGCGTTCCTAGCGAGAAGTTCAATGAACGCGCCACTTCGAGACAACCGGGGGGGCTTTCCTCGAATGGGTGTGTTGAGTAGACTTTTGTAACAGACGTTTTAGAATTTTTTTTGAAAAATGTACTCTTGCTGGTTTTTTCGATTTTCTTTTGTCTAAGATGTAGAAAATATAAAAAAACGGTATCTAAAAATGCTTTTGACAAGGAAATCTTTATTTGTGCAAAATAAATAGGAGAATTGAATAATTATGCATTAAAACACACGGGGAAGAAAGGGCAAGTGGCGTAGCTAGGATTGTTAATTTATTTTTATTTTTTTGGCGTGACCTGTTAAATATTGTGAAATTGTGTTACAGACATGTGCTGACATAAGCCAAGGTGTGTTTATCATCTTTCCAAAGTTAGAAACACCTTTTAATGCCACTATCATTCTATCAATACCCACTATCAAAAGTCAAAACTCATATCAAAAGGTCGTTTGTACCCGGCCCCCAACTCCCCATACAAGGGGAAGGCCTATGCTCGTAACTCCTTTTCAAAAGTGACCCCCTATTCCGGAGAAGTTGGAATTTGTTTTACCCCCTATCCCGGGGAATTTTCTGAGATATTGGACCACCTATCCAGGCAATTTAGGAAATTAACCCCCCCCCCCCCACCTATCCCCGGGGAGGAAACCACCAGAGTCTGCGAAAATTGACCCCTATTTACATTTTCCCGGGAATATTTTTTCATCTTCCTCATTCATCTTCCTATTTTCTTACTCACCCACCAATAAGGGGTGGGGCATGGTCATCTTGTGCCTCCCCCCCCCCCCCCGTACAAAAGTACGCCGCAGTGAATTAACATTCTATTCTGGACTGTCTGCCCGACCAGACCTTTGAATTTTAAATGAACATTCCATTATGAATTCATGCAACCTCATACATTTCATTTGACAACCCCCGGTTATCAGTGACGGCACCGGGGGGCATGGGGGGGGGGGGCATTTGCCCCCCAGTCAGAAGCTTTGCCCCCCAGTTGCCCCCAATAATTTTCGGAGTGAAAAAAATAAAAGGGTGGAAAATTTTGTTTGTCCGCCCTTGCCCCCAACAATTTCTTTTGCCCCCCATTTGCCCCCCCCCCCCCCACCCCCACTTTAAAAATCCTGGTGCCGCCACTGCCGGTTATATTTTCTACATCTTAGACAAAAGAAAAACGAAAAAACCAGCAAGAGTACATTTTTCAAAAAAATTTCTAAAACGTCTATTACAAAAGTCTACTCAACACACTCATTCGAGGAAAGCCCCCCGGTTGTCTCGAAGTGGCGCGTTCATTGAACTTCTCGCTGGGAACGCGTCCATTCGAGATAACCGGGGGGGGCTTGTCTCGAAAGGATGTGCCCGTTCCCGCTCCCATCCCGCTCCCATCCCGCTCCCGCACCCCACCCATTCGAGACAAGCCCTCTAACATGGGCGTCGAAGACCGCTCAAGACGCTGACGCAGTCCCACGTCAGCAAGTGACGCCTCATAGTTATGTTGGGAGGCATATTTCATATAATCACACAAGAATGGATATGCAGTAAAGTGATATGATTTGGCTGAATGGTAAATTTAATGACATTCGGGATGATTAACATAATAACAAAGAGATAACCGTGAAAACAAATCCTTTACAGAACAGAGTTATGATCTTTTACAGAAAAGACCAAGATTGGTTCCTTGAATTTGTAACGGAACCTGTATCTGAATAGTTTGCGCATTCGTTTGTATAACTGTCATGTTCGATAGAGTTTATGAAATTGCATTTACTAGAATCCGTATGAAACTAAGTACATGTATAATTACTTTAATTATCTCAATCATTTTGCAGATATTCTATACGTCCAGATCACGCCAACCATGAACTTTCAATACTGCATCGACATAATGAGGAACCACTACAAGACAGTCTTATGCAAACTACAACGACGTCCCTGGGATCCGCACGACTACATTAACTTTGACCGGTTGTACACCGAAATTCATCTCCTGCAGTACGACAACTCGACGGGTGAGATCCGGAGAGTTCCGTTTCATGGGACGGTGAATCAGATAATGAACATAAAGAAGGAGGGTAAATCCTGGAAGAGGTTTCTCCTATTGGCACCAGGGGGGTATGGGAAGACATGCGCCATAGCAAAGATGGCCTATGACTGGGCCTACGAAGTGGAGGGTTCTCCTATGAAGGACATCCCTGCGCTCTTCGCCTTTCACCTGAGGAAGGTTGACGATGACATGGGGCTAGGAGACGCCATCATATCTCAACTGCTAGGCATCATCCCCGGTGTTACCTCGGAAAAAATAGAGGAAATCATCGGCCTTCATGAGAACGAATGTGCCTTGCTGTGCGATGGATATGACGAATACACCAAAAGCATCAGAGATATGAAGTCTAAGAATAGCCTTGTCCAAGTCCTACAGCACAAGCGCCTAAAGAATTGTCAAGTTCTGGTGACCAGTCGCCCATTCCTTGAAGATGATTTCTTGCACGAGAATATGCCCAGAGTCTACATCAAGATAGAGGGAAAAGGCTACACTCCACAATTTGCTCATCAATACATCAGTAGGTACTTTGAGGCGAGATCTTTACCAGAAGAAGCAGAAAATCTTATCGGGTACTTGACAGCAAACTGCTTTCTTGCGGAACTGATAGCTGTTCCCTTATTCTGCACCATGATCTGCCACTTACACGAAGTTAAGGCTCTGTCAGATGCCCACACGTGGAACAGCCTTTTCCGAGCTCTCAATATCTTCTTGTTCCATCACGCAAAGGCGAAGAATATGGAACTACTGGATGAAGTTCAGATCCTGGACAGTATCTTGCACCCTCTCGGTAGGGTCGCGCTCAAAGGACTGTTACAAGAGAGCCGAAAGTTGGTCTTTGAAGAGCAAGATTTCGCAGACTGTAAAGACGCCTACGAAAAGGGTCTTATGCTTGGTATCCTGTCAAAGACGCCCAGCCCTGTAAAGCACGTCGACCATGAAGCTGTGTCAAAGACATTTGTCGAATTCTCCCACGTGTGGCAGCAAGAGTACTGCGCAAGTTTGTACCTACAAAAACCAAGGCCTGTAGGGAATCGTTTGTCCACATTCCAGAGGAACTTCAATCGGATTGCAGTGTCACCATTCCGAAGTTTGAGGAGGAACACTGGGTTACCATTGCCGGAACAGATGGAACTTCAGACTCTCCTCGACGTAGCGAATTCTCCCAAGAAGATTATCGAGTTCGAAAACATTTTCCGTCTGCTGGCAGCCAGTGGCAACCTACGCATATGCCAGACGATTTTCAGTCATGTCACCCATGTGGACTGGACAGATGGAGTAAAGGACCAGGGTTACACATCTTCTGATAAATGCCGTTTGATACTCCATTGTGTTAGTGAAGCAGACGCAAGGTACGTCACTGGCAGTGTTGCCCTAGCCATCCGGAAGTGCCTCAACAAAGGTAAATTGTCTTTGGAGAACACAACCGCCAGTATGATCAGAGGAATCCAGTCACTTCCGTCAGACACAAAGGTGCTCATGAGATCTGCATTTATTACCGTTCCGTTCAGTTCTGTTCAATGTTTTAGCCCATAATTATATTCAGCTCTGCCCATCAATTCTTTAAAATTAATAGAAGAGAAAACATACTGGTCACTAGCATATACGGTGTAGGCTATATCTATACAGTAATAGCATATTGTGAATGTTAATTGCATCATAATTGGAAAGAATTTATTTGAATTTACTGTTATTTCTCTAATACACAATTGGACATCACACTGATATCATTTTCCCCTTGATCTTGCGATGTTTACCCTTAATCGCGATTTGACCTTCCAAGACCTTTGAAGTCCAACGCATGGTGTGAAGCAAAAGAAAATACCTTGAAATTGCCCAAATGTGGGATATATAAAGTAATTTATTTATAATGCTTGTCGCCTTCAATTTTTATTCCATGGTTTGCAGATCACAAAAGCTGAAATCACAAGAAGCTGTTTAACTCCAAGGCTTCTGCGCAGTCTCGCATCCTTGGAAGGACTGTCCATCTTAGACGTTCGTGACATAGATTCCGTTGGAGGATCACCCCAGGAATGTATCACACTTTCATCAATCAAGGAATTCCATGCCTCCTGGATTGAGCCGAATGTGCTGCGCACCCTATCACGATGTATGAAGGCAGTGGAGATCGCTGAGATACGAATGAGACTCAACGTTGATGCCGCAGAGGAAGACATGTCCGCCATCATCGGAGCAGTTGAAGTGATGGGAGGGACGCTGAAGTCCCTTACGATCTTTGCTGCATCGGACGTAGGGATTGTTTCGACAGAAGCAGGTCAGCAGTTTGGACGAGTGATTGTGGATGCCGCAGGCCACCTTGAGACACTGATCGTGTGGTTCCTGCAGATCTCTGAGACTGGACTGATAGACATTGTCAAGTCATGTCAACAAGCAACTGGTATCAAGGTCGTTAAGTAAGTAACACTCAAAGACACCCCAACTTTTAGTGAAAGATATCATATTTTCTCCAAGGTTTTAAATGCAGAGGACAACTTACCCATGTTCATGATTTTCTTCAACTAATAGATTTTATCCATGGTTTCATATGATTTTCTCTTCCGGGGAACGAGTTTAGGAGACATCACTGGCCTGACAACATCAAGAAGTTAATCATTATTGAGTGACCAACTTAAGTGATCAATCAAGTCTTTTAACTTAGTAACTACTGTTTATGAACTTTTCCACGACTTTCTTGTGCTTTTGTTCTAAGGTTCTTGGATTGTAAATTAGTACAAAGAACCGGTTACCTGTGCAAGTTCCTTGACCGCAGTACTCGCCAAGACGCACTAACGAAAAGAGCAATGGAAATCAGAATCCGCGTCAATAAGGTAAGTTTTACATGTTTGATTTCGTTTGGTGTTAAATTTAACAACGATTATAGGATAAGCCTGCTGTCAATGAAGTAAGGCTGCTTTTCGGTAAGTACATTAGTGCGGTTAAGGTCAAATTTGATTTATTAGCATATAAAACAATATATAGACGAGTAGTCTTGAAAACTGCCCATGACTGGCTATAATATAGATATCCTATATATATATATATTTTTTTTTTGGGGGGGGGGGGGATCTAAGTGACTTGGAGAGAAAAAAACACCGATCTGTGACCATGGGTAAAACTGTAAATAATCTGACTACAAGACCTAGCCTAACTTTTTTGTCTCCTCTCTGTTTTGATATCTTATGACCATAGGATTCCTGGATGATTCCACGTGTTAAAAAGCTTCCGCCGTTTGAAGATTACTAGCTGTGAATGTGATATAGGCGGTTCTCGTCTTTCCTCCTACAGGTTTGAAATCACGTCGAATTAAATATACATCTGAAGAAGGGCTATAACTTTATGACCATCTAAAGGCGGAACCAGGGGAACAAATCGGTCTAAACCTTGTTGGAAATATAATGGTCGAAATCATCGCCAGGCACAACACCCCCCCCCCCCCCCGTCCCCCGCCCCCCGCCCCCCGACCGTTTCTGATAACCGTGGATCCAACTCTGATAAACTACATGTCACTTAAAAGGAAGGCCGTGAAGACCACCACCTTGAAAAACTGCCTATATCAAAACCAAGAGACAACTAATACCGTCTGGTCACAGGTGAAACCTGAAGGCATGCATGCATGCATGGAGGTCCCTTTATACGTCTTTACCAGTGTTGTATTCGAGGCCGGCACTTCCGAGTCACGAGGCCGCTGAAAAATGATACCTTCCATAGGTTTTGTACACGTGCCTCGGTCCGAGGCCAGGGCCAAGGCCAATAAATTATGGCCTCGAATACAACACTGGTCTTTACTGATGTAAGACCAACATAAGTACAATGGACTTAAGTAGGTGCGCCAGATATAGAAAGTGGTTGTGGAACATCAGTGCAGTCCTTTACCACAACTAGCTATTTCCTTGACGGATATTGCTGCCAGGATGACCTGGTGGTGCCAATTGGTTAACTGTAGAAGAACATAGCCAGTCAACATTTAAAATTTGATGCAATCTCTTTTTTCATTCTGACTCTTAAAATTTCCTCTGTCTAATACCTTGGTTGCAGCGCCCCAAAGTATTGGAAATGCCTTTTTGTATCTGTACACTTAATCTGTTTTCAATTGCTTCCTTTCAATTTCTAGACACCATTTTCAAGATACCTGAATTGCTTCGCTTCACATCTACCCCCCCCCCCCAAAAAAAAAAACCTAAGGAATATGTTTTAATAGTGTTTTTATTCAATCTGGAAGTGTTGTTTATAACTTCCAAACCATAATAACTCATCACAAGAGGAGAGAACTGTACAGTAAAAGAGTAGCCAACACTTTTTTTTCATTGTTACAGTGTTTTACACTGCTCAGACGCGGCTTTAGTAATGAGAGGTCCAAATTATAAAATGGTGTTGATTTGGTTAAAACTGTAAAAATCCAGGCCCGTAGCCGGGGGGAGGGGGGGGGGGGTCGGAGGGGTCGGACGACCCCCTTTCTTGGGCTGAGGTCCGCTTTTTCATGAAAAAAAAACACACACACACCTTTAATCGGACCCCCCTAGCAAGGACCTGCCTTCGGCAGGTCCGTATTGATTATGACAAAAAGGTCCACTTTTGCCAAAAATGACCCACCCCTTTAGAAACCCTGGCTACGGGACTGAAATCCTTGAAGTTAATAACAAGGACTTCTCATTCATTGCTTTATTTCAATATTTTGAAGACGCCGTTGAAGTCACTTAGATTTGGCCTTTCGGTCACACATTGTAAATGCAAGAAATGCTGAGGTAATTGTTTTCAGTTTTATACACAACTAGCTGAAAATGTATTTTCCTTTTAAATTTATCAAGTGATGACGGCATTAAAATATTACCGAATATTTTAAAGAAAGGAAATATAGTTTGAGGAATGAATGTTTTGTGATTCCATAAAACTCAATCTGAATGAACTCTTTAGCGTTATGAACTGATAACCTTTCTTGTCATCTTCTTTTTGCTTGCCAGAGAATTATGGAGGAAAGCTGGACGCCATAAAATCTGATAACCCTCCCCCCCCCCCCCCCCTGTGCCCCCTCTTTTAGTCAATCCTGGATCCGCCCCTGATTTAGGTCACAAAAATACAATGCGCATCGCACCTGTCACGTCGGCCAACACTTTGCTTTCCTTGTGTCATTAAAGATTATGACTCTTGGTTTAAAGAGGTGCTCTGGAAATAGACCTGTTTACTAAGTGATTAAAATTTATGGATGTTTCTTTCCTGGGGACCTAGTAACGAGGTATTCCATTAACCTGTTATTAATGAATGAACTACAATACTTGGAATCCAGTTTGCATACATTACTTGTTGCTATGTCTGGCAAGCCTCTGGCAAGCTTTCAGGTTGTCAAGAACAACCTTTGTTTCAAAAGTATGCATAAAATTTGAATCACTTAGTAAACAGGTCTATTCAGCTACAACGCACAATGACAATTGTTGTGTTCTGAATTAATTATTGATACACGCATATTTTGTGGCATAGATATTTTTAAATTTAAAATCTAATTGAATAGTCAGATCATTACTTTAAGAATAGTATTTAAAAAAAACTTAGTATTCAAACTTAGTATTCAAAATGAACTTTCAGAAATATGTACTGTTTATTTTGTTTACGTGCATGCATTTCATTTGAACACAACACATATATTCTTCTGAACACGATTACAAACACAGCTGGACAATTTGTAATGTATTAATTATTTACGTAACTCTTAATCCCTGCCGTTTCACAAATTTGCGAAGTAAATTGTTGAAAATCTGCTGAAGAAAGATCTGGCCTACATTATCATATGTAATACTCTGAAATGAAATTGGCTTTATCCTATTTCTATTTCGCAAATATCAGGCTTAAACAAAAATGAGAAATATTTAAGAAGCTAACAGTCTGTTTTCATACATTTCACGGTAAAATGGCATGGAATGGTCGACACAACGAATGACGTCTTCTGTGAGCTGATCACGTGGTATGGGATGTGATTCAGCCGGCGCCAAGAAGTGAGTGCTGCTAAAAGCCGTGGAATAGAACCCAGAGAGTGACTTGAAGAGGTCTACGCCTGCCGTCACGAAGTTCTTCGGGAAGTCTTCGCTTGGGGACCACTGGAGAAGGCTATCGCTGTATGGAAACCCAACGGCATCACAGAAGCTCTTCAAGATCTTCTGCGGTTGAGAAGCGAGATCGAATGCGTCAATGATGATCGGGTTGGGATCGACGTTTTCTTTGACGTATTTCCAGAGCTGGCACTGTTTCTCGTACCATGTCATTGGTCGCATCCTAGATGGATCATTGCGTACGATGTCCAGATCTCCAATTTGATTGAATATTCCCGAGGTTTCTCGAGCCTTCCGGAAAGAGGCGTAGACCCTTGAAGGTTCTCTCGTGAGGAAGACGTACCTGAAACCTTGTGGTAGATAATCCTGTACATCATCTATGATGTATGCCATCTCCTTGATTAATACGTACTTGCTCTTTGTTTTCTCAAGATCACATTTGATATCATGGCACCTGAAAAGATATGTGATGCTAACAATAATTAACCTACAATTTTAAATAGTGGTAAAACGGGACCGTTCGGCAGAGAAATATTTCTAACAGATTAAGAAAATTGTATTCTTATAAAATCCTTATAAGATTTTAATAGCAGGGATCCCACATGGTATTGCATGATATGTAAACTATACCAATTTAAGTGGGTGCCAAACATGTCCACTCCCCGAGATGTCGGTGCCATTTATGCAATCTATCCTTAAAGGAGCATTAACACTAGAATATAAATGCACTTGTGTTCAAAGGTGTAATATATTCTTAATCATTGACCTGTATCACTTCAGAAATGAAATATCAGAAAAGGGTTTAACTCAAGACATTTTAGCTCACGGTATCATCTGCTAACACTTTACGTGGGGCTGCCATTTTCTTGATGACATGGAGATGTACATGAACCACTGGAAACCGTTCCGGTCAGGAAGATATTGTTATTCCTCGAGCTAAATTGCTTCTCTTCATTATAACAAATTCCCATATATGATGGAAAATACATAACAGGTGTAAAATTTGAAAGTTATAGATTTCTTTTTAAATTCTCTGGTTTTGCTAACTAGAAATCGTTTTCTTGACGCTCAGGAAAGTCATCTGGCATAAATTTGAATTAATTCGCTCCGTCGCGTACGTCATAGTATCAAGAAAATAGATATATTTAGTAAAATCGTAATTTTCAAAGAAATATAAAAGACATTTTAGTTTTTAGCATATATGTATATATCTGTTAAATATTTAAAATCTCAAATGGGATTTTGTGTCAGGAAGAAAGACAATTTTGCATTCGGATTAAAAATATCTTTATGTCCACATCAGAAAATGGCAGCCCCGGGTATCGCTAGCAGACGATAAATCTTGCTGAGAAAATCTTGATTTATACCCATCTCGTATATTTTAATGCAAAATTACGTAGGACAACAAGAAGGAATAGATTACATCTTTGAATATAAGCACATTTATATTATGAGTTTAATTCCCCTTAAATCAGCACCGCTGAGAGGTAATGAGAATTTCTTTTTGTCGCCAGCCCTCCAAGAAATATGTTTTTCGCCAGCCCTCCAACGTCGCTCAGTGGGAGGGGGTGTAAAGATGTTATGGTGTCAAATTCTCTGACAAGCAACAACAACAACAAATCTAAAAGAAAGGAGGGATATAATTATCTAACGCAACAGCGCCACTGGTGCCTGCAGGCTGGCCTGCATGTTTGAAAAAGATAGCTCCCTCACCCCAATCCTCTCCTCTCCTTTTCCTGATCCACGTTTGTCTTCTATATCTTTAATACGGGACAATATACTTACGATATTCTTCTCGGAATTAAAATGCTGTTAATTTCATTCTTCATCAGTTCTTTCGCTGCTTCGTAGTCCGCCTCGTTCCCCTCAAGCTCTTTAGGAAACACACGACCCGTCTCCGTCTCAAAACAGCCGCCCACCCCTGCGGCATACGTATAAAGCTCCAAGTAGACTTCCATATCGTCATTAATGGCGCTCATGCATTTGGCGAATACCGTGGACATCGATCGTGGTACGCACCATAATGCTACCTTGACTTGCGTTTTGTCTGCCATTCCATCAGAAGGAGATGATCTCGGTATTTTGTAAGAATAATGCTATCAAAAGTGTAATTTTTCAAGATTTAAAATAATACACAGACAAGTCGATCCTAGTCCCTTCACATTAAATAGGGTTATCACATTTTTATCAAATGCCAAATGGCACACCCAGCGGAAATCATAAAACTAACAAACCTTTGGAATCACATATCACATTTTACTACAAACATATGCAATGTGTTCTTTGTTCAGACAAGTATTAATGTTAGACAAACTAGGGGGTAGTCGGATCCTGTAAAATGTTGGGTTCAGAGGCGTTGCTAGAGGGAGCTGTCGCCAAATTAAAATATTTCATGACCCCCATTTTTTTAGTGTTCTTTCTTTTTGCTCGCTGGAAAAATTTTCAGCTGCACTATCTGCAAATTTGGTCCGACAGCCCCATGGAAAATGGTCGGAACGCCCCTGGGGATGAGGATCTGGACGTTCTCTGTATTAAGCTTGCGTGTTGGGGGGGGGGGGGGGCGTGTATGAGGGCGCTAGCGTGCATTTTTTTTATGTAAATAATCATGGATAATTTCAGAGAATTCTATATATTTTTTACTGATATTAATGTATTTCATTAAGTTTCCTTGTATATGCAAATTATTTTATATGTCACTTATGATTGTTTCTTGAAATTTAATATTGATCTTGAGAGGAAGCAATAAAATATCATTCAAAAAAAAAATTATGCATAAATAAGTACACTTGTGGGCGCACACCTGTAATTATTTCCCAATAGGCTCATGTGTTAAAAATGAGAAATAAAAAAATCATTAAAAATAAGTGCTAGCAGTGGCATCATTCAAACTTGTGTGTTGACTTGTTCATACAATTTCCTTGACTTCCTGAAAATATGAACGGTTTTTTCAGCATTTTTTTTTCTGTCTCTACAGTGGCTGCAACGTAGCCTACCCAAAAACCTGGTCTAAGCTACAGTGGTTATGAGGTTTCTTGGGCTGCTAGTAATGTCCCCATAAAATCCCTTTTGGACCAACTCCTGCTCTCTCATAGGACTGATCTGAACCAGTAATTATCCCTCTTTAAATATGCACATATGGTAAAAAGTGTTCATATGTATCAGTGATTTTATATGAATTATAATTACATCATCTTTGGTACGGGTTGACTGGGAATTACCCTAAATGGCTGGATCAAATTACAGTCGTGCGTCCTTCAATAAAGAATGAAGTGGGTAGTCTCTCTGCCACCATGAACACGGGTGTCTAAGCTTAGTGTTTCATTGAAATCTACGTATCCTAATTTTTTTAAATTCAACTTTTGTTGTACCGTCGTAATCATCAAAGATTGTCGTATTTCGTACATGAATGAATATTATATATATTTTTTTATCTTATGAAATGCTTTTGTTATCCAGGTTGATAAATTTTCCGTCCGCATGTACACTGTGGTGACACTATACGGGGGTAGAGCTGTCAAATATTCTGCCCCAAATATTCGGGCACCCACTTATAGGGAAATTCAACCGTAATACATGTATCTAAGTGCTCTGAAAGAAATAATAAGCAATATGAAAGTCATGAATTTCTGAAACTTGTAATCACTACATGTACAGGAATTTCATTTTGGCCGAACAGGTAATGTCACCTTAATGTAGCGGCGGAAACTTTTCGATTTGGTTTAACACATGAAATCACTAAAATTCCAAGATTTTAAAATGTATTATTTGGTATGATCTTTTTCTTTTTGGAGGATCTATGACAATAGGCTATCTATACTGTATTTTGAGTAGTGCCCGAGGGTAACCAGGCGCTAAAGAGGAAACGACACGTGCTCTCTTAACTCTCATTGAAAAAGTAACTAAAGCATAAGATGACAACTCACACACAATCTGTATATTCTTGGACTTCTCCAAGGCATTCGACACAATAGATCACACAGTTCTTTTACATAAATTATATCATTACGGAATTAGAGGCAAGGCCTTGGAGTGGTTCAGGAATTACCTCACAAACAGAAAACAACTTGTCTCTATTAATAACTACGAATCTAGTCAAAAGGTAATCAATTGTGGGTGCCCCAAGGGTCGATTCTCGGTCCCCTACTTTTTATTATATACATTAACGATTTGTATAGGTCGTCTCATGTATTATATTTTATATCATTCTCAGACGACTCAAATATTTTCTTTTCACATCAAGATCCACAACAGCTAGTACAAACAGTAAACAATGAGTTAGAAAGTGTTCATGGAAACCACATGTACATAACCTTTGTAAAAAGTATCCAGAAATATTGGTATCATTTATAAACTAAAATACATTTTCCCTATGAAAACCCTCCATACATCATATTGCATTCTTGTTTTATCTCTCTTAAACTACAGTATATAACATAACATATAAAAGTACAACAGACAAGATTTAGTAGCAAAGACAATTTTGTGAAAACTTTATAGTAACCTCGCAAATGATATAAAGGAATCAGCAAACAAAAGGTTCAATCCTTCATTATAACTTTACAGTCAATGACGGAAGATGCTGAAAAAATAGATAATCAAAATTTTATTTTGGAGATCACACTATTATATTCTTAATAATAGACAAACAAGTATCATGTATGAACACCAATAATATCGAATGAGATATAATAGTTGAGGAGGGAAGGTTTCTATCATATACAGCCCTGGAAAAATATATTAGACCAGCTGCATTTAGAGCCATATGGGCAGTGTTAAGTTCATTGTCTTTGTTGGAACTAGGGAAATGATTATTAGCAGCTAATTCATTATAAATGGACCACTACTCCCAATTACAATTACCTTTGTGACAATCACCACCAGGACAGTTACCACTAGGATGACTACAGCAAGGACTAACTGCCCTGGACAAATTTCCCTAGAAAATTACCCCCCCCCCCCCCCTCCCCCATTTTCCGATGAGAAAGGGGTTTTGACCACATAATAGATTATAAATGTCTGAGAGGTAAATTGCCACTTGGTCTAATGCCAACTGGTCTAATAGCCAAATGGTCTAACATCATTCGGTCTAACACATCACCAATTCGTCTAATCAACATTTCGTCTATAGGCAATTAGTCTAAAACCCATTTGGTCTAATACCCATTTGGTTTAAACACCACTTGGTCTAATTATCAGTTGCTCTAATTTGTTTTTGAAAAATGATAAAGTACATACTTATTCCACGAGACAATCCGACGAATTTCATTTACCACTGTTGAGAACTCAATTTGCGCAAAATACTTTTTTTTATGAGGGCCCCAAAGTTTGGAATAGTTTAAGTGATGACATAAAAAATTCTCCGTCTCTTAATTCATTTAAAAGGAAATTAAAATTAAGTTCGTTGCAAACGTATACTACACTAAAGGAAAAAAGAAACTTATAAAAGTTCAAGAGATCACCAAATTAAATTCTCTGCATGGAAATGTACCAAATTTGGATATAATGTTGATTCAATGCATGGCTTTAAATGACAGTCAATCACATGCATATGGTGTACAAGGCTGCAGTTTGTCTTTGTGACTTGGGGATTAGAGAGTCCTTTGCTTCAGTGCACATTTCTTTTGTGGCATTGAAGAAAACTTTTTGTTATTGACTGTCATTTAAAGCCATGCATTGAATCAACATTATATCCAAATTTGGTACATTTCCATGCAGAGAATTTAATTTGGTGATCTCTTGAACTTTTATAAGTTTCTTTTTTCCTTTAGTGTATATAATTTTTTATTAGAGGTTGTCCCTTTTTCATTAATATCACAATATGTGCGCTTATCTCTAATTAATATTCATTTTAATCACTGTCTCTCTCTCCTATACGCTTCATTACTTTCTTTACCATGTAACTGTCCCTCTTTTAATTGTATTGTCCTGTCCAGTCCAGTCCTGTCCCGTCCTTTCCTATCCTGTCGCATTCTGATCTCATTGTTAATTGTCCTACGTCATGTTTCTGTTGGTGAATATCCTTAATCAGTGGTTTATATTTATACATACAATTACTGAAGTTGTAGTTTAGATATAATTTTCTTTCTTACTATGTTTAGTATTAAAGGTAATATTATTTTAATAGAGGGTTCCACACTTTACAAGCAATGCTTTTCAGTGGATCCCTCCATTTCTTCAGAAAATTTCAAACAGGGTATACATTCTTTTGATTTCTTGTACAATAATTTTAAATAATGAATTTCGTGATGTCAACAAAAAGTCATTCTCATATTTTATTCTGTTACACTTTATAAAATATTGTATGATTCTGATGAAATGAAAAATAAAATTGAATTGAATTGAATTGAATTGAATGTTCACTTGGTCCAATATCTATTTCGGCTAAAACCAGTTGGTCTAATCATCATTTCGTCTAATAACCATTTTGTCCAAACCCAGTTGGTTTAAAACCCACATCATCTAATCATCACTTCGTCTAATAACCATTACGTCTAATCATCGTTTGGTCTAATTCTCAGTTCGTCTAATAACCGTTTGGTCTAATGTTCACTTGGTCTAATATCCATTTGGTCAAATACTATACAAATAGGTTAGCCTGTCATAGTTATATATACATTGCATGGGCCGTGGAACCGGGGCGGGGAGGGGGTTATGGGGCTGGAGCGCCTTTAGGCGCGTAGCCAGGGTGTGGCGGGGGCCAAAAAAAAGCGAGAGCGAAAAAGCAGAGGGGAGGGGGGAGTGAGAGAAAATAACAACTAAAAGAAACGTTATGAGCAGTTATCTTTCTCTCAAAATTTGCTAAAACGTCAAAGTTTTCACACTTCGCGCAGGAAGGGCCCCCCCCCCCCCCCCGCACCCACCCCTGTTACATACAGTGCAGTATTGCGTCAAAGTAATTGAAAAGCAGTCAGGGTGTCGAACTATAACTTTCCGCCTAAAAGAATGTTTCCTACAAGCCGTTATCTTTCTCTCAAATTTGCTATGAAACGTCAGAGCTTTCGCGCTTCGGATTTAGGGGGCACATTATGTATGCATTATGCCCCTTTTTATTGTGCATCCCCTTTTAGAACGAAAACTTTTTTTTGTTTGCTCGTCAAAGAATTATGGAGGGAACCTGGACCCACATACCCCCCCCCCCCCCCCCCAATAAGCATCCGCCATTCTCCGTGGACCTGTTTAATGATCTCCCTGAATGCAATGTAGTCCGTAGTCGTATACGAGGGCAAACAAGAAATTAGCCCAGTTGGTCATTAGACGAAACGATGATTAGACCAAACATATTATGTTTACCATATACATGAATATTACTAAAGTCAGATTTATTATTACATGTATTTTCTTTATTTAAAACTTTGTGGATTACTTTCCACGCACATTTGATATCGGAATTGAATATGTGGAATTGATTTGAATAATATTGTTTTTTGCCGTGCGGATTATTATTCCGGTAATGAGTGTATCTATTTTTATTTTCTTTCGTTGGATTAGCTTTATATTTATTTCTGTTTATTGACCTTAGGAGAGCTTTCGAGATCCAAGGATATATTGGCACCTTTTTGTAGTTTATGCAGGCAGGACATTGTAAGGGTATGTTGGTGTCAAACAATTCAGTGAATATATCAATACATTTTTCGAATGCTAAGTTGGAATCTTCAATATCGTTTTCCTGTTGTCAGTTAATAGACGAGAAGCTTTCTCTGAATCTATTGAGGTTGTCCTCTGATAACACTCGAAATCCGTTTTGTTTACTATTACCTGTTGGAGACGATTGTGTGATGTTCGATATAAAGGAAAAAATATAGGGAAATGATCGGATATGTCAGAAACAACGACGCCAGAGAAAACGGGAGAATTTATATGCTAAGTTGGAATCTTCAATATCGTTTTCCTGTTGTCAGTTAATAGACGAGAAGCTTTCTCTGAATCTATTGAGGTTGTCCTCTGATAACACTCGAAATCCGTTCTGTTTACTATTACCTGTTGGAGACGATTGTGTGATGTTCGATATAAAGGAAAAAATATAGGGAAATGATCGGATATGTCAGAAACAACGACGCCAGAGAAAACGGGAGAATTTATATTAGTAAAAATGTTATCTATGAGGGTTGATGAGGTGTCAGACATTCTGGTAGGCTTTGTAATGGATGTGAGAGTATTATGTCTAAGAAGTCCCTACAATTCGAATTCTGCTGATAATCAAGTGAGTTTATGTTAAAGTCTCCCATGATGAAACAAGGTTTGTTATTAAGAAAAGGTGAGGCTAATATGGACTGGATAACAGATATAAACTAAATAAAGTTTACATTGGGAGGCCTGTAGACTTCACCTATAATAATATTTTTGTCACCTTGATTTTTTAATTCGATAAATAAGCATTCGATTACTTCGGTCACGTGTGTTAGTTCGGGTCTTATATAAACAAAACTAACTTATCTGAAATGTAAAAGGCAACCCCACCTCCTTTTCCCTTCCCTATTGAATCCCTGCATTGAAAATAACGAAGGGGGCGAGTCAGTGAACCGGGTCTCACACAAGCCAAGTACTGTACTGAGAAATCTGCATCTAAATCTTGAATGAATGACTGGAATTGGTCAAAGTTTCTATTGAGGTTGCGTGCATTGTGATGGAAGTGTGTTTTTATAATTAGATGAAGCATTCTTAGATAATTGATCTGGTAATACATACTCTGAATGTCTATTGTTAACAAGAACATCGTTTGCATCAAAATCCAGCTGGAGTTCAGGCATTTCATTGTTAAGATGTTTAATACTATTCCAATCAGTATTATTCCGACAGTCAGTAGTTTTCCGACAGTGTGTGGAGGAAGGGATTGTTTTATTAAATGTTAACGTATGGGATCGGGGGGCCATTTTTTCGAAATAATGAATAGTATGTATAATAATTCCAAGCTAAGCGTTAAACTAAATGAGGGAATTACCCAGTGTTTCAAAACAAACTGTGGTGTCAAACAAGGATGCACTATAAGCCCTACCTTATTTATCCAGTGAACTTGGGATAAGTGACACGGAGCCTGTAGAACTCAATGGAAAACTAATAAATCAAGACAAAAAATGGCATGCGACCCTTATTAAATAGACTTAATGGATACTGCAGTAAATGGTTATTAGAAGAGTAAACATTAAAAAACCCAAAGATATTGATCTGTACCAAAGGTGGACACAATCATTTTATGATAAATAATGAAAATATAGTTGTAAAGCAGGTAGCATATTTAGGACTTAGCATTAATAATTGGGGTACTTTCATTGACACATTGGTGAATTTAGCGGATAAATCAAGAAGGATTATATTCAAATTATTCAAATCATTTGGATATTGCCTTCCAAATATCAAAATAGCTTACCGTCTATTTGATTCTTTGGTTAAACCTATACTCTTATATGGATCAGAGGTGTGGGGAGCTTTTGTTGTTGATTTTGAAAAGCTAGGGAAAGCTACAAAGGGGAACTCTAAAATATATTTAAAGAATAACATAGAAAATGTTCATTTGCAATGGCTAAGAAATATATTAGGTGTCAATAAGAAAAGCAGTCAATTGGCAGTGTAAGCCGAAGTAGGAGCATACCCTCTGATCACACAAATCTGCAGAAATGTAGCAAAATATTATTCACGAATGAGGAGTATAGATAACTATTCATTACTATATCACTCTTTTCAAGAAAACAAAAAAATGGTAACGACAAAATCTGTATGTTGGCTAGGGAACGTGTACCAAGCAGCTCAGGGAATGTAAATCATATGTAGATGACAATAATAGAATTAGAAGATATTACAGATAGTGACGAAATTGTTGGAGAAGAAATAGAAATGAAAATGATGAATTTATAATAATGAATGTCAGTTCAAGATGCATTTATGTAGTGATTGTATACATGGTAATGAAAAAAATAAACTTAGAACATACAGATTATTCAAGCAGTATATGAACACTGAAATATACTTGTCCCATGTTAAAAATTACAAAATACGCAAAAATATATGTCGACTTAGAATCAGCTCACACAATCTACCAATAGAAACCGGAAGACATAGGCGTCCAGAAAAAATCCCCTCTTATCTACGAATTTGTAATGAATGTAATATGGGAAAAGTTGGAGATGAACTTCGCACTATAATGGAGTGTACGAGATTTAGTATTGAAAGAAATACATTTTTTACAGAAATGACTGAAATATATGAAGCATTCAAAGGTTTTAATAAGGGAAGAGAAATTTGTAAAAATCATGAAATTGGACAATGAAAATGCAATTGACTGCTCTGTAAAATATTTCAAATCCATCATAAATACCCGTGGTGAATTTTGAATCCTTGAATTATTGTTTTGACCCACCCATTGTTTATATCAATATAATATTCCAATTTGATATACTATGTTATATGATTTTTCTCATGTTAGTCCTATTATGATTCTCTATTGCATTGTTTATATCAATATGATATCCAGTTTGATGTAAAGTTATATAATTTGTCACATGTTGAACATGAGTAGTGACATATATATGATTTTCTATTTCATTATTTACATCAATATGGTAACCACTTTGATAATGTTATATAATTTGTCACAGGTTAAACCTGAGTAGTAGTATTATTGCTATATTTTCTCTTCTTTCTTTCCATTTCATTTCCATATGATTGTTACTTTTCTTTATACTAATGATTTGTATTATAAAACAAAATATTGATGTCAATGTCAATGAAGTTTCTCAATTAAAAAAAAATACCAATCAAAGTTGGCAGCGCCTTCTCTGTTGGACAGGGGAGAAGAATTTCCAAGATCGTAATTTAGAGAGAAAATGTCATTGAACTCGTCCTCGTTTAGGATTGTAAAGGCATGCATATGAAAATCATTAATTGAAGATTTTGGGAGAGTTGGGGTTGGAAAAGAGAGGCTCTGATGTATTAACACATGTCTGTATAGAAATAGCGGCTCTTGCTTCACTGCACATATACAACAATATGCAAATATAGGTTACAATATACAAAAAGTAGTTGCGTAATAGACCGCTTCGGTAATGTATGCAAATTTTATGCATACTTTTCAAACAAAGGTTCTTCTTGACAACCTGAAAGCTTGCCAGAGGCTTGCCGGACATAGCAACAAATAATGTATGCAAACTAGATTCCAAGCATTGAGGCTCATTTATAAAAAGCAGGTTCATGGAATAACTCGTCACTAGGTTCTCAGAGAATATATGTGCATAAATTTGTAACATTACAGAAGCGGTCTATTGGCAAACTGGATCGTACAGGGGTGTACAAGTAGAATTGTTTGTTCGTATGAATAACATATGATTTACAAAATTAAATGAATTCTGTCCATCATAGAGACACTAGTATGTGGAACATAAAACGCAAAGGACACAAACAATAGAAATCGAATGCCTAGAAACAGGCGACAATGCATACGCATAACGAAATTGGTGTGAACTGATTGTACCTCGCAGTCACCACCAGATTACAAGAAAAATGTTAAGACGTCAAGCTTGTAATGTTGATATAATAAAGACCATAGATAAGACATCCTTCTTTTCCTTAAATGATTATTTTACCAAAAGCTGAAAGTTAAAGATCACATTGCAAGAAAATCACAAATATGGCAATTAATGTATCACTAGAAACTGGGAAGCTTACAGATGGCAATCGTATAAGTTTTATGTCAACTGCGTATCTGATGATTATAAAAACAACATAAATAAAAGGTCTTCTAAGCATCTGGAATATCCGAGGATTCGCCAGAAATATAGCGATGTTTTGATGTCGTCACACAAGGGATCGATCCTGCTTAAGCAGACGACGTCCTATAATGAATGAACGTAATTGCAATGCAATTATTTATCAAATTATAAAGAGTTTGGTATATTTAACATGACCTTATTTCACACCATTCTAAAAGGGAAAGTGAACTGATTCTGATAACTAAAACCGTTTGATAGTAAATACACAGGAGAAGGGTCAATGATCAATGAAATAAACCCCACTTTCAAATTGAAAAGCCCTCCGAATAATATCACAGATTGTATTCGTTCCCTCTTGAAACGCCGAACATGCCCCGGTGCATGCAAGCAGCTAAAAATACAATGGCGTCTTATTTTGTTTACAAGTGACCGATTCTTTTATTTTTTTAACGCTGCATTTTTCATCAAAATAATACCATACACGAAGTTAAGAGTGAGGCAACAGACTAACATTAAGACTGACGCTAGTCAAGTAAGAGAAATAAGTGAAGAGGAGATGACAAAACAGGCACTGAAAAATGTGAAAGATGTTATGGGACATCGTCTGCTTAGACAGGACTGGTCCTTCGTGTGTCGTCACACATCTCAGCAGCGTTCAAGGAGCTCTTCAGCTGCTATATCGGGGGCTGTATTTTACCGTTTTGTAATTGATAATAATCATTAATTCAAATGTTTCCAAGCGTTGAATTTGGATAACCTTGTTTAATTTATGCCATCTATGCAATAATAAGTATTAAGCCAATATTTATTTTGATGGAATTTTCTTGCAATGTGATCTTTAACACGTTTGGTATTTACAAATATATACAGATAACGATAAAGAAAGACGTCTTAAAAACATATCCACATTGCTTAGTCTCAACATGAACAGAGCCAGATAGCGGGTTGATTTTTTCTATCTGCCTTTCTGGAGAACCCGAAGATAAAAAGGATAACACCAAACAGATCGTTATCCAATAAACGCTTCATCTTTTGCGGATTAAAAAAAAAATGAAAGTAAGCTCCTAGCACATCAGAGTAATAAGTAAGTCAACGGTTATCATTTTCCTTGTGCTGTGTTAATTAAAAAGAGAGTTCTTCATGTTTATTTACAGCGCAGATGTGTATTTTGTTCAATGTTAGGACAAAGAAAAAAAACTACAAAAAAAAAACAATAATTTCTTCACCTTACAGATTTTACAAGCAAAACACAGTAAACAAATTTATGAAGCGAAGACTGCTATTTTCATAACTGTTATCAATACTTAAGGAAAGTTGTTACGGCGTTTAGATCACATGGTGTATGTATATCATTTTATAAAAAATACAGTATACAAAATAACAGCAAAATCTTGTGGATATAATTTTGTAGATAAATTCGATATGTATTGAAACAAGCAAACTAATCGCCTTGTGAGGTGACGATAGCACTTTTGTTGCATGTATGTATATCATTTATAAATCACTTTATAAAAAGTACAATATACGAAATAACAGCGAAAAAAGCCAACATTTATATGTTTTGTGGATATAATTTTGTAGACAAATTCGATATGTATTTAAATAAGCAAACTAATCGCCTTGTGAGGTGACGATAGCACTTTTGCTGCAGTATTTAAATCACAATCTTGAGTATTGCATTGTATTTGCATTGTCAATTCTTCCATCTGCTGTCATATTTTGATTTAGCTCCACAAACGTGGATTTGTTTACATTAAAAAGAAAATGTTAATCATAAGATAAAATTGTATCATTTTGGCCTACATTTGGTAAATTTTGAATGAAATCATATTCCTATTTATTTCCGTAAAAATTAGTATTAAATATAAGCGACTGAATGTAGACTAGTCCCCGATATTGCCCATCGGGATTAGGAGTTGGTGTAGCGGTAACGTCTACGGGCAGCTCTGTGTGTTCGCCTACAAACTTACTCTGATCGGACCTAGGTTCAAATCTCATTATTACATTATCTCCCCCCCCCCCCCCCTCTCTCTCTCTTTCTTTTTCCCCCTTGTGTGTCTCTTTGTCCTTCTTTCTATTTCGCCCTCCATATCCCTCTTCCTCATTCCCCTCACTCTGTTCTTTCTCTATCATATCTTTATTTAAGTACCATCTCGCTCTCTTTCTCTCTCTCTGCCTCTTCATATCTCCAATCTCCCCTGTATATTCCATCACCTCCTCGCCACCTTACCCCCCCCCCTCCCGCTCTCTCTCTCTCTCTCTCTTTCTTTCTTTCCATCTTTCCGAGAGGTAGTATTCAATGAGTGAATGTACACATACTACAATTTGATATAATTTATACACATGACTAACTTATTAATTAAAATAGATTTGTACACTTGTACACTTGTACTTGTAGTCGTCTATTCTCTAAGTGAATATTTTGTAATTATAATACAATACAACTTAAGGTACACAACTGCGTAAATGAATTTATTCAGTACACAAACATATCTTAGTGCATCGCTCCTGTCATTTCTTTCAACCTTTTTGCTATAAAGATTCATGACTCTTAGTTTAAAGACGTGCTCTGGAATTTCAGCTGCAATGCACAATGGCATTTTTTGCATTCTGAATTGATACGCACAGATTTTGTGGCCTAGATTTTTCACGAATTGAAAATCTAATACAATATTCAGATCATGATTTTTTAGGAATAGTATGAAAAGGAATGTCATATAAAAATACTCAAAAGGAATTTTACATTAAAAAAAAATTATTTCAACTTTACAATGTGAAAACCTCAGTCTAGTTATAACGTTTGAGTTATAAATGTGTCAAATGTTTACTTTTTACATTTAGTATTCGTGCATGCATTTCATTTCAACTCATTATATTCTCTGAACACGATTACCAACACAACTTGACAATTTGCAATGTATTAATTATTTACCTAACTCTAATTCACTGACAGAGAAACGAGCATGCGTTTCGAAAAACTTGCATAGTAAATTTGTGTATATCTGCTGAAGATGGATCAGCCGTTCATTTCGTTTATTGGCCTGCAGTATAATATGGAATGTTCTGAAATGAAAATGGCATTATCACTTTTCCATTTTGCAAATATCAGGCTTAAAGCAAAATAAGAATAATGTTTAAAAAGCTAGCAGTCTGTTTTCGTACATCTCACGGTAAAATGGCATGGAGTGGTCGACACAACGAATGACGTCTTCTGTGAGCTGATCACGTGGTATGGGATGTGATTCAGCCGGCGCCATGAAGTGAGTGCAGCTGAAAGCCGTGGAATAGAACACAGAGAATGACTTGAAGAGGTCTACGCCTGCCGTCACGAAGTTCTTCGGGAAGTCTTCGCTTGGGGGCCACTGGAGAAGGCTATCGCTGTATGGAAACCCAACGGCCTCACAGAAACCCTTCAAGATCTTCTGCGGTTGAGAAGCGAGATCGAATGCGTCGATGATGATCGGGTTGGGATCGACGTTTTCTTTGACGTATTTCCAGAGCTGGCACTGTTTCTCGTACCATGTCATTGGTCGCATCCTAGATGGATCATTGCGTACGATGTCCAGATCCCCAATTGGATTGAATATTCCCGAGGTTAGTCGACCCTTCCGGAAAGAGGCGTAGACCCTTGAAGGTTCTCTCGTGACGAAGACGTACCTGAAACCTTGTGGTAGATAATCCTGTACATCATCTATGATGTAGGCCATCTCCTTGATGAACACGTACTTGCTCTTTGTGTTCTCAAGATCACATTTGATATCATGGCACCTGGAAAGAGAGATGAGATGCTTACAATAATTAGCCTACAAATTTGAATAATGGTAAAGAGGAATCGTTCAATTCGGCAGAGCAAAATTTAGAAGTATGTATACTTACAATATCCTAGTTACAAATATAATAGTAAGGAACGCACATGGTAGGCCCTATTGGAGGATAAAAAGAGCCAATACCTAAAGTTGGTGCCAACAATCCTCTTCCTAGAAGTCGGCGCCATTCATTCAATCTACCCTTAAAGACCTCAGCCTGACCGAATTTTGACATATACCCTTTATTCATCCACGGGGAGCTATATATTTTCTGAACAAATTGAAACCAACTTCATGAGATTCCGTTTCCTGTGGAATGAGTAACAGCGTCCCGAATGTTGAGCCCCGACGGTTTTTCTGACGAGGGCCCCGTCTCTGAGGAACGCTACCTCGCGGGGGGTGAAAATTTTATGACGACATATCGTGTAGACGCACTCGGAGCTGTATACATGACATGTCGTCACACGTCTAGCGACCCCCTGTAGTTTCCTCTGTTGTTACGCCATAGGGAGGGGGCGGACCAAAAAAAATTATCTTTTTTATTTTTTATGGATAAACGGAGACGAAAATTTATGAATACCCAGGGTAATTATATTCTTTGTTTACTAAGCTTTACGTCAATATATGGTTGTTTTGGGTCAGGCTGAGGTCTTTAAAGGGAATTAGACCAGTCATTCAAGAGGGCGCTTTCAAAATGAATTCGCTGGCGGAGAGTTGCCAATTGACACCAACATTATTCGACGCTTAAGCAGATGCCATCTCCCGAATGCCCGAATAATGCCGATTCTCATGGTACGTGTGCCGGAAAAACGTCAAATTCGGCTCATGATTCGGTTAATGTTCCTGGCCGGCCGGTTCCGCCTACATGATATACATGCAATATACGCGTACATTTTATCGGATTCTCTATGACCATGCATGCATTGTAGCTGGTTCACGAAATTATTATATTCTAGTTTACTTTCTTTTTTTACTTACGAATGGAGGAAAGGAAGGAAATAAAAAAAACTGACAGGGCTCGTAAGAGGTTCCCCTCAGTGAAGCTCATCACGAGTGGAAGCACCAAAAGGCAAGCGGAGCAGTTTCACGAGTCGTCGAGGAGATGACTAATTTTGCCCAGCACCTTCTTGATGTGCATGCACAGTATTGTAGTGACCGGAAGTAGTGTCAAGCCTGGAGCGCCGAGGTCCAGACGGGAGGTGTACGTGAAGTCTATAGTTTCGAGATTCATGTCATACACTGTAGCTAGATCTACTTATTCGGCGAAGTATAAAATGTCCACAAAAACACAATTATTAAACAGCGAATCTCGTATTGTCATAAAAAGCCATACCTTAAAGGTAGTACATAGTGTTTGCAAAGATCATAGATTTTTCAAATGTATATTTTATTCGATCCAAGTGTTACTGCATGCATAGCGCATATAGCTAGCATGCATGCACTGTATATAAGATGCACTGCGCGTACTATCGATGAGATGTAGAACCAGAATCGTGAAATTTGCTGTCTTGATTTACTTCAAAATGCTGTGCTGTTTTGCATTAGGGTGTTCCAATTGTTCAGGGAAGGGAACAAATATGATTAAGAACTTGATATAGAAGACTGCTTGTAATGAAAGAATAAGAGTAAAGTTCAAGGCACTAATCATGGTTTGGGTATAACATTTAATAATATTAATCTGATGCTAAACTGAAGGTTAAAATATCTTTGTGAAGAAGTGATAACTGCTTGATATTTAGATTGGTGTAGAACAGGAATTGTTATTCAAGATAGAAGAAACCACACGGTCTGGGGATGTTTTGCAACATGTTTTTGCAACATTGACTTTTGTACTATTCTGGAAAGAGAAACCCTTTACTTAAGACACAGAAGAGGGCGGGTATTTTATAAGATGTTAAATTCTCAACATTTAAAATAATTTTGTAACTCCTATAATTTGTCCAAATTTGTCTTAAAACTGTTTTTATATAATTATTTACATTTTCTGAGCCAGTTATACGTATCATGATTGAATGGTATCATGGTATACAAAGTTTTTTTTTCTTTCTTTCTGAGAACCGCTTGCAATGTATGCAAGGCCTTTACATGAACATTGTGTAGGTACTCTATATCACAACATCTAACAGTACCCGCTCGAATGCCCGGTATAATTCCCTTTAAGTCGGCAAGGCTGATTCCCTCCATTCTTAAGTCAGCAAGTAATTTAAGGATGGAAACAGTGGCGGATCTATATAAGGATTGCGGCGCCCGGAGCAAACAATGAAAATTGCGCACCGCCACCCCCTCCCCCCCCCCCCCCCCAACAGAAAAAAAAATTATCAGCTCCAAACTACAAACCATATATTTCCTGCTTTAATGTTCCCGCTGTAAATTAAGAAATTACAGGACTAAATGAAATTTCTTATACACTTAACCCGGACTGGTAGCTAAATTTTTATTTAATAATACCCTGACGAAACTTATATGCGCTCGAGCAAAGAAAAAGGAATTAGGAAATTTCGAATTCACAACCCTTAAAAAACACAGTATATGAATTAAATCCGATTTTATAGGCCGCAAAATTACGAGATCAAGAAACCTGAGCGAGGGAGCAAAGCAAAGCGACCAAGCTTTAGAAAATTTACCATTTTAAACATCTCTAAAACACTAATTCATATGCAATTTACACTTGATTTGGGGCGCATAATCATTAAGGATCGTAATTTTTCAAAAAGTGCTATATACAGCACTTCAGTTTTTACAGTGTACACATGACGTCAAAATAAGACGTCCTCTTGACGTCTTGCGTTGGTGCAAGTTGTCGTCTTATTGACGTAATTACAGGACGTAAAAAAGAGGAAAACCACGACGTAAATATCACGTAATTTTTACCACTTTCTGCTATCAGGGCTGTAGTGCCGTGGCACGTGCCCCATCTGCCCCCTTAGCTACGCCACTGGGTTGAAACACTGAAAGTCTCCAAGAAACCGATGCAACAGCGCCCCTGGTTCTTGGAGGCTGAACTGCATGTTTGAGAAAAGCCGGTGCTCTCACCCACCCACCCTCCCCTAGCCCCCCCCCCCCCCTTCCCCTTCCTACATCGGATTCCGTGCTTGTCTTGTCTCTTTTGTACGGGATAATACTTACGATATTCTTCTCGGAATTAAAATGCTGTTAGTTAAATTCTTCCAGCACTCTTTCGCTGCTTCGTAGTCCGCCTCGTTCCCCTCGAGCATTTTAGGAAACACACGACCCGTCTCCGTCTCAAAATTGCCGGCCACCGCTGCGGCATACGAATAAAGCTCCAAGTAGACTTCCATATCGTCAATGGCGCTCATGCATTTGGCGAATACCGTGGACATCGATCGTGGTACGCACCATAATGCTACCTTGACTTGTGATTTGTCTGCCATGCCACCAGACAGATATGACCTCGGTATGTTGGAAGAAAATGTTATCTAAAGTGTAATTTTCAAGATGTATAATACAGAGACACGTTGATCCTATAGTCCCTTCACATCCAGTAGGCTTTATTGCATCTTTATCAAATATCCAATGGCACATCCAGAGGAAATGATGAAAATATAACCCTTTGGAATCACTCAGATATTATCGCATTTCGCTAATAACAAAGTATTATTTGTTTGGACTTTGGACAAACAAGGGGGTAGTCGGATCCTGTGATATATGGAGGATCAAGAGCGCGTCGCTAGAGGGTGCTGTCGGTAAATATGATTTTTTTTTTTCTTGTTGCTTCCTCGTTGGAAAATGTCAGCTATATAGTGGGTAAATTTGGTCCCATGGCCCCATTCAAAATGATCTAGCAACGACCCTGGGGAGGAGGATCTGGAAGTTATTTGTATTAAAGCTTGCGTGTGTGTGTGTGTGTGTGTAATTGGGTTTTTACAGACGTGTATCTTATCATATCATATCAGTAAGATATAATTATTTACGTCTGGGACCGACCGAAAGACGTGACTCAGTCTCGAACCTGGGTCCGCTGAATCAGTTTATAACTTCCACAGGTAGCTGGATTACAGGCGCCCGCCACAACGCCCAGTTACGTGTATATGGGGGTATTTGTGTGTACGAGGGCGCAAGCGTGTATTTGTAAAAAGGCATAAGCGAGTACCCTGGTATTAAGAAAGAAGATAGTATTCTCTCTGCCACCATGAACACAGGTGTCTATTAAAGCTTAGTGTCTTATTGAACTACATATCTTAATTTTTTTATTCACTTATTTTGCTGTACCGTCGTAATCATCAAAGAGTGTTATATTTCGTATACATGAATAAATCTATATGTATACTATTTTTATCCCTTGATATGTGATTGTTATCCAGGTTAATTCATTTTCCGTCCGTATAGTTACAGTGGTGGCACTCTACGGGGGTAGAGCTATCGAAGATTCTGCCCCAACTCCCCTCCCCCGGGTGAATAAATCTAAAAGTTCACTTTTGGGAACCCACTTAAAGGGAAATTCTACCTTAATGTCAAGATGCTATAAAAGAAAGCAGAAATATCAAAGAAGCAGATTGGTGAAATCGGACAAGTAATACGAAAGTTTAGATTTTGTTGAAACTCGTAATCACTACATATGCAGGAATTTCAAATTGGCCGAATAGTCAATGTCACCGTGATGTAGCGCCGGAAAACTCTTCGATTTGTTCTAACATACGAAATTACTAAAACGTCAATTTTTCCAAATGTATTACTCGGTAGGATATTTTTATTTTGGAGGACCTACATGTATGACAATATGCTGTCTATACTATATTTTGAGGACTGCCCCGAGGGAGACAGGCGCTAAGGAGGAAACCAGAAATTAATGAAATTTTAGTCATGGCAAACTGGAAATCAACTGACCCCTGGAATTGCCATATTGAAATTCTCGTAGGTTTATGATCTCATTTTTCAAACACTCATATCTTTATTATTATTTGTCAGTTTTGTACGAGTTCTTTCAAACTTTCACCATCCTGTTTCTTTTATTTTTCTGCTTTCACACAAGTCAGCTTATTACAATCAGTGATCACGTCAGTGATCACTTCTTTAGGAGTGAATATCGAGTGACTATCGAATGCTCTCTAAAAAGAAAAGAGTGAAGTTTCACTCTATTTTCATTTCCCGGGGAGTGACGTCAGAGATCACTCGACTTTTTTGGGTTTTTTTAGCGAGAAGTTTGGATTGCCCTAAAACACATTTATGGCTGCCGAAATGGCTTATTCATCGGTTATGGATTGGAAAAAATTATTCGCCAACAGCTTTTCTTGCCCTACGCATGACCCCCCCCCCCCCCCCCGTTACTTAAAATTATCGTGCCACCACTGCTTACACAAGCGTAAAAGCTGTAAAACTAAAACAAGTTTAGTTGTTAAACTAAAATTAAAAAGTAAATGAACTGAAACAAATACGTACAATCTTACACCATTCCGGGGGGGGGGGGGCACTCAACCTTTTTTTAGGATGTGGGTGTGCCTCTGCCAATCTCAAAATGGTGTGCTGTATATTGTGACCGTTTCACTAAAAACCTATTTACAGAATAAAATTTCTCTGCAAAACAGAATGTCAGGATAATATGCACAGGTGATTACATCATTAATCAGGTCCATTTGGCTTTACAAAAGTATTCATCATTGGCTGTAGCATCTTCATATATTAATCCAACATCTTCTATTTTATCAGTTTATAGAGATCCTAAAATAGATAGAGCAATTTGAAACATCGTATAAATACCACATTAATTGTATAAATGGAAGTGGAACCTTCTTTCTAATATTGTATAGATCAGAACTACTATTTGGCACCTCAGTCAGACTAATATAGAAAGGTGGTTGCATTGTTTTCAGAGCAAAAGTTTCCATTGGAGGTTTTACCAAAGCATTCATCATTGGCTGAAGCATCTTCATAATTTATATCAACCCCTATCGCCAAGAAATATATGTGCACGCGCACATATTATGCAGTTCTAATTTTAGCTGCTCCCTATCTCACTAATCTGGTACATGCTAATTGACTGATTGTTTATTTAAATGAGTATAAATTATTTCATTGGCGGATGCAGGGGGCACTTCCGACCTGTGCCCCCCCCCCCCCCTCTGGAAGAAAAGTATGCATTTTGACCATATACGATCCGCCATTTTCTCGATTGTGTCCCCCCCCCCCCCCCTTAGAATGATGACCTTTTTTTTTTTTGCTTGTCAGAGAATTATGGAGGGAAACTGGACCCCCATAACCCCCCTCCCACTGAGCGAATTTTTGACGTCTGGCGTTTTTTTTAAAAGTCCAAATACAAGTACTCCTACACGTGTTTCATCTTAGTTTGAGAATTTTTAAAATCGACTGCTCACAAAGTTAGCCAATGTCTTTAATATCTTGTGAGGAGATTAATGTGTAAATATACATGTACCATTTATTGAATGTTATGATTGAAGTACACGTAACTATTTTTTTATGCTCATTTTGTGTGAACTTTTAGAAATAAATCGAGATAAATTATGTGAACTTGATTTTGTGAAAGGGCAAAAGACTATATTTTATTAAGAAAATTTTATGAAATAAACAAAAATGTGCTGAAGGCCTTGAAAGAATATGATTTGATAGGTTAATGGACGAGTGGCATGCTTGACGGATGGATACATGTATATGAATGGTTTGGTTGGTTGAATGTGTGGAACAAAGCTTATTTTGATATTTTAAACTGAAAAGTATGTATTAAAATAAATAGATAAATAAAGAAATTAATAAATGAAATAAAGCTTATTTGCATTATTTTGGCATTCATCTGAATTTTAAATAAAGAAAAATGAAATATAAACCCGATTTGCACACATTTTGGGCATTTGAGACTGAAAAACTACCAAAATGTCTGTTCCAGGTAGAATCATGAACAGACATTTTGGTAGTTTTTCAGTCTCAACAGCGCCTTTGATTAGGCAACTAGATATTGGCGCTATATAAATAGGCCTACCCTGATTGGATTGGATGATTTTCATTGATTAGCAATCGGGGCATAAAACTGCCAAGAGCCACCTACTGAACATGATGCATCGATGCCCTGCTCCAAAAGTTAAAAGAAGATGGATATTTTGTTTAACTTTAAGGAAAGTTAAATGCTCTGTGTGAAAGCTCATCACAGCAATAAGAGATCAGGAAGAGAGGTAAAGTTCGAATTCTAGTCATGAAAATTTGGGGCAATGTCTTGAATTACGCACTAATAACCAAAATCTTTCCATTACCAGGTTGACAGTATATGGAGAGTTAACTAAAAATGCATTTTAACTAGCTCTCTGTAATACATTTACACGTAGTGTCTTGAGAAATCAGGGTGTAGGACAGACACCCGACTACAGTTTCAGGCATTATTATGTGGGAAGACGGAGTGGGGATTCCCCACGTATGCGCACAGTGCAGTCCAACTGTTGCCCGACATAATAATGGCGGACCATGCTCCATGCGATCACAGAGTCTTTGCGTACGCGCGAATTGCGAGTGCGCACTCTAGCCTAATATAGTATGTATGTATATAGTATGGTTAGTGAAAATCGCATATCATGGGGGACGTCACAGCGGCACATACAATAACATGTGTGACATTATATATGAGCGCCCCCGGGACACCATTAACGAAGGAATTACCAGACGACTCTCAAGACAGGAATTATGGTGACAACCCAGGCCTTTTAATATTCGGGTCATTATGCAGAAGCCCTATTTTACATGTCAGTACTGAAAGATTGCACAAAATACAACATGAATATATCAATCAATAACAACAAGGTGTTACATATTGGTGATACACGCAGTATGAACATGGAAAATAAAAATGGAATCGAAATGTACAACGGACATATATTTAGCAGCAAACACAGAAAAGTTAATAGTAACCTCGCAAAAATTATGATATAAAGGAGTCGCCAAACAAAAGGTTTAATCTAGTCCAGTAGAAGTTATTCAGACCTGGAAAAATTGTTAAGTACAAGGTTTTTTGTTGATTCGTGTTCTAGATGGGTATTGAGGTAAATTTTTGTATTGAGGTAAATATATAATATGTTGCTAATCTTAACCCAGAAACATAAATAATACAATACAATGTATTGTCGTAAATAGCATAATTAGCTAGGATTTTCTATGAAGAGGAATTCATTTTAAAGTAATGGAATTGTTTTATAGCATCATTATGTGGTTTGGCAAATTGTTCCTTTTCCCTCCAACCTAGGTTTAAAAAAATTAAGTTATCCTATCCTATCCTATCCTATCCTATCGACCAAACTCTTATGTACCCCTTGTAATTTTTTTATGCATTTGGTGACAGTTAGTAAATCGGGCTACCTCAAACCAAGGAGTTATACTGTAGTGTCCAAACAAGTATTTAATACGATTTAATGCACTATATAAACACAACTTAAGACATATAATGTCGTGTGAACATTATTTATTTGATTTGGATACAAAGCAACGTCCACCACCTGTGTTTTAAAAAAGAAAAAAATCCAAAGTACTTAATTCTAAAGACAGCATTTTAAAGACATTCCTAAAGGTGCATATCCATTCATGTGCACTCTTGTAATTGATTACTGTTATGTAAATTTTGTTATTCTTGGTAACGTAAAGTAACCAATCAGAATTAACCATTTTTGGGTGGAGATTTCATTTCGTATTTTGAGAAGTCACCAGATCACATCCAACCTTGATCGCTGCAGGACGCAGATTTTGCTCCAAAAGTTACAGCAGCATTATTTTGTACGTGGTTTTGAACCTTCGTTTACCCGAGCTGGAGAGCCAAACCGGCTAATTACCTTCTCCTAGCTGTCCTGGTTTTTGGTAAACCTCTAAAGCACGGGTCATTTTCCTGATATATATCGGGTATGTACTTTGGTAGTTATGATTATTTATATACTTTATTGCTAATTCAACTATTGTAAATAGAAAAGAACGAACATGGAATGGATCGACCAAGTTATTTGATTTGACAATTGAGTTTTATATAATTATTTAGACCATATTTTCTCTAATTGGTTTAAAAAGGATATAATCATTACAATTGTCGAAACTGATTTGTACAAGTTTCCTTTTTTTTCGAGGATTTAATAGTGATAGCAGTTGTCATGATTTTCTATTTAACAAACTGTTATTCGTCTTTGACGTTTTTTTTAAAGGTTAAACTTGTACCACTATACGTTATTGATCATTTTCATGGCAATATAATAATCTTGTTTATGGAAGTGAATAAGGCAGTTATGTGATAAGTATAGTCACAATATGTATGTATGTATATATATATATATATATATATATATATATATATATATATATATATATATATATATATATATATATAATATGTTGAACGTCGTAGTGAATTTTTATACCTTTCGAGGACGAGTTGATTTTTAAGGGACAACGATGTATCGTTATCTTTTTGGTAATAGGTCCAAGTGACATCCGAACAAGGGTCATTCTACCACCAGTGTCACTACACAAACTGACAAGGGTCATCACCCCAGATCTCACACCAGACACCCATAATTCACCGTTTTCACCACAGTCGACTCTTCGCCACAATCTTCATTTTCTTCGGCAGTCTTCGTTTTTTCACTACGTTCAACACTCCATGATTCTGTACTAAAGATAATTTTTATGTATTATTCACTGCCTTATTTCGATACAATATAATTTGAGTCAACCAATATAAGTCTTTATACCGATAATTTGTTTTCAATACATTGATTTATTTTATTTGAATAAAATATGTTTGATCAAATGTGTAAATAGTCAAGATATGCAATAATATACATCAAAACCATTGAACCTTAACTATTCTGTTTTCTGCGTATTTTATTTATTTATCTTGTAGATCACGTAGCCTTTTGTTCCATTAAAATGTTGGGATGCTGATTGCCGTGTGGAATTGATGTTCATTTGATTGTTTGATTGATTTCTGATTGATTTCTGAAATTTAAACAAGATAACAAATTTCTTTTCCCACCTATATAATTTTTAAACATCGCCAACAATACCATACGCTATTAAAAATTCATTAATAATATGTGTTACTGGCGTGAGGAAACCTAGAATTCCAATTAGATGGTGTCTAAATTGGCTGTCAATATTGCCTGTTATGACCGGAAGTAGGTTCCTCTTTACAGTACAGATGTACAAACGATAGGTAAAAATGTATATTTCAATGGTCAGGATATTCAATGATACACACAATAGTATCACTGAATCATGTTGAGTGCGACAAGGCAACATGGCACCGCTTCAATACAAGTAAAAAGTGTCATTAAATTTGATATGATAGCCTTAGCTGCAAAAAAAGTTTGCAAGATTGCCATCATATTGCCCTGCAGCATTTGAAAGTAGTCATAAATCATTAATTAATCATCTGCCTTATTAACCTTGTTTTATACACCTCCTGTTTAGGGGACGGAGGGATATAAAATGCAACAAGACCAGATTAATTGTCATTAATTTTAGCGGACATGAACGATATCAATCCAATAGTGCGTCAAAATGACAGCAATTTCCCCAGAATGACCCGAAGTAAGTTACTACTAGTATTAAAAATAAAAATGCCCTTTGTTAGTTGACAAATTGGTATACATGTAAAAAAATCTTACAGCCTTATAATTCCAGATGGTATCCAAGATCCAAAATTATCTCATTCAAGATAATTGGAAGTGAACACTGCAATAATTTTAGGATATTGGGGGCTTTTGGCCCTCTGGTTAATTATTGCTTGATCTACGAGTCACAGATTCCACGCCTGTTAACTGTCGAACGACTGAACTCGTGTGGTGAAACGTAAACGTTACCCTATTCCTAACTCTTCTTCCAAAGATGATAGAAACAGAAACATATGGAGGACCGGAGGGCAGGACAGAGGACAGAGCAGCTGTAGGCAGGTAGGACTTACAAATGACCAGCAGCATTAAGACCCGTCCTTGAAATGGATGGCATAAAAGGTAAATAAGAAATTCTACTAGGTCGTACTTTAACTCTAATCTGTAGCTCTATATCGCAGAAGAGTTTTTATTGCAATGTGACAATGAATGAAAAACCTTTCCACGGAAAAAACACATCCAATGGAATATCCAGCATAGTAGGGTTGATGCACTTCCTCCAACATTAATTATGCAGACCCAGAAAGAGAAACTTAAAGCTACTAAGATGTACGCTTTAGTTGCAGGGATCTCTCAGATTACAGGATGTTGCCTTGAATATGCTGGCAGGCAAATATAGTCATGTGATTGTATATGTTATGTCGAAGGGATTCCAGAATTCGCATCACTATTGGAGAGCCAAGAACATGTACTCTTTAGTTGTTTGCTTGAGATAATTATGATACTGTTGACACAATCAAACCGGGATATCCACATTAAAGGGGAAAACAGTTGAAATTGAAATCATGCATGTGATCTAATACAGTGCAAGTGTGAATATGTATCATTTATAATTTAGATTACGCTGATGTAACTACTGCTAAATTTCGTATATAATGGTATCTTTTGAATCATAATGGGACTTTATTAATCATAAAGTAGAGTAATAACATTTTGTTGTGTGGGCTGTACAAGTACTGCATTAATACTACATGTATTATTATTGTTACTCTTATTATCATTACTATTATTATCATCGTTATTATTAATCAATACGTACTTTCAAAATCACCTTGGATACCGGCTTGTATAAAGGGCCACAGTAATAGGCTACTCAAAGACACTTTTTCGTGTGCCAATGAATATCTTTAACTCTTAAACATACTTTTAAATTTAACCTTCTAAATAGTAAATAATCGCTCAAATCAGTTTACATGAGGAAATTTGCGGCCATTTTGGAGGCCATCTTGGATTTCCAAGTTTTCTAGTCTATATATGGATATCTCAACCCCCCAAATCTAGGTGTAGACACCAAACTTACACCTCTGGGATTGATATTTCTTGATTATGGTTATTCTTAGGAACTGGCGGCCATTTTGGATGGATAATAGCGGCCATCTTAGATACCGTCTTGAATATAAAGCTACTCTATAGTTCATAACATAATTTCGCATTTGTCAGTGAATACCCTGTGCTGATCTTAATTATTTCATCTCCACTGTAAATAATAGTCTACTTCCGGTCAATTTTAGAAAATTTGGGGCCATTTTAGACGCTTCTTGCATTGCCAGGTTCCATGACCGCCATAACACATTGTAAGTGGTCTGACCTAGGTATAGACACTAAAATTACGTCTCTAGGACAGATAGGTCATGATTTAAGGCCATTTTTAGGTACCGGCGATCATCCTGGACGTCATTTTGAAAATAACCACTTTCCCGAGGTCTGATTTTCTTAGATTTTTAGTTACTTGTTCCTGACGTCAAACACTATTGAAAACCGTTAAAAACCTTCTCGTTTTTTGGAGGTGTCATAAATGAATTCCTCGTCATAGAAAACCCAAGAAAACTTGTATGACTTATGTTTTCAGGCTTTCGGGATAAACAAAGACAAAGAATTCCATATATTGTCATATGCTAACTACCGAAATATGCTAATTATGCTATTTCAGTTTCAGTTTCAGTTTCAGTTTATTTGGCAATTTGGCAATTAAAAAAACAACACAAACAAGTCATATCATCATTAACATTTAAACATATATGAAGCCAGGACACACAAAGAAGCAACTTGTGCTTATAAATAGTTACGACAATTGCATTACTTAAAATTAAAAATTGGTGTCATATATGAATTCCTCATCATTTAAAACCCTAGAAAAGTTGCATTATTTATGTTTTCAGGCTTTCTGCATAAACAATGACAAAGAATTCCATATACTGTCATATGCTAATTACTTAATTATGCTAATTATGCTATTTACGACAATTGCATTACTTAAAATTAAAAATTGGTGTCATAAATAAATTTCTCATCATGGAAACCCCTAGAAAAGTTGCATTATTTATGTTTTCAGGCTTTCTGGATTAACAATGACAAAGAATTCCATATATTGTCATATACTAATTACCTAATTATGCTAATTGTGCTAGTAACGACAATTGCATTACTTAAAATTAAAAATTGGTGTCATAAATAAATTCCTCATCATGGAAAACCCTAGAAAAGTTGCATTATTTATGTTTTCAGGCTTTCTGGATAAACAAAGACAAAGAATTCCATATATTGTCATATGCTAATTAACTTATTATGCTAATTATGCTATTTACAATTGCATTACTTAAAATTGAAAATTGGTGTCATAAATGAATTCCTCATCATAGAAAAACCTAGAAGAATTGTATTATTTATGTTTTCAGGCTTTCTTGCTTAAGATTAGCAACATATTACATATTGCACATATGCTAATTAAATGGCTATGCTAATTAGGCTAATTTAAATTGCTCAAGGTTGCCAAGGTGGCAACCCAGCTGAATTTACTTCAATACCCATCTAGAACACAAATCAACAAAAAAACCTTGTACTTAACAACTTTTCCAGGTCATGTACATGATATATGGTACCGTCCACTGGACTAATCCTACATTACATTCAAGCTCGGAAGATGTTGAACAAATATAATCAAATTTCATTTAGGAGATCTTACCACAACCTTCTTAATAATATCGACAAACAAAATACAAAAATGTATTTCAGTTGTCAAACACTTTGGTACATAAAGCCATTTTCTCTTCTACTTGCAGCATATCTGTCTTGTATCATCTCACGGTACTAATGTACATGTATTACATAAATTTGTTAAATTGTTTAAAGATGACATTGCAAGAAAATTCCATCAAAATAAATATTGGCTTAATACTTATTATTGCATAGATGGCATAAATTATACAAGGTTATCCAAATTCAACGCTTGGAAACATTTGAATTAATAATAATAATAATAATAATATGGACATAATATGGACATATGATTATTATCAATTATAAAACGGTAAAATACAGCCCCCGATATAGCAGCTGAAGAGCTCCTTAAACGCTGCTGAGATGTGTGACGACACACGAAGGACCAGTCGTGTCTGAGCAGACGATGTCCCATAACATCTGACACATTTTTCAGTGCCGGTTTTGTCATCTCCTCTTCACTTATTTCTCTTACTTGACTAGCGTCAGTCTTAATGTTAGTCTGTTGCCTCACTCTTAACTTCGTGTATGGTATTATTTTGATGAAAAATGCAGCGTTAAAAAAATAAAGGAATCAGTCACTTGTAAACAAAATAAGACGCCATTGTATTTTCAGCTGCTTGCACCGGGGCATGTTCGGCGTTTCAAGAGGGAACGAATACAATCTGTGATATTATTCGGAGGGCTTTTCAATTTGAAAATGGGGTTTATTTCATTGATCATTGACCCTTCTCCTGTGTATTTACAGTCAAACGGTTTTAGTTATCAGAATCAGTTTCACTTTCCCTTTTAGAATGGTGTGAAATAAGGTCATGTTAAATATACCAAACTCTTTATAATTTGATAAATAATTGCATTGCAATTACGTTCATTCATTATAGGACGTCGTCTGCTTAAGCAGGATCGATCCCTAGTGTGACGACATCAAAACATCGCTATATATCTGGCGAATCCTCGGATATTCCAGATGCTTAGAAGAGCTTTTATTTATGTTGTTTTTATAATCATCAGATACGCAGTTGACATAAAACTTATACGATTGCCATCTGTAAGATTCCCAGTTTCTAGTGATACTGCCATATATTAATTGCCATATTTGTGATTTTCTTGCAATGTGATCTTTAAAACCTGTCATACAAAATCACTCACAGCCTCTAAACGGAATGGTTTATGAAATGCACATGCATTTTAATAAATTATCCGGATCAGGGGAGGGCACATGGGCCCCAATGCCAAACTAAAACTGCAATTCCTTTAATACACTGCAAAGTAATTTTTTTTTTAAATACTTGTGTGTCCCTGCCAAACTTAAGAACCCCAGATTCTTTATCGATAGTTGTTTTCGAGCAAGTGAGAGAACATTTGTTTTCTATCACCTGCCTATTGGCTTTTCAGAGATCTTACTGAACATATGTGCTTCAAAGAAATGTAAAAACCTTTTCACAGGCTTGTTAGAATAGAGACATTGGATACATAGTTATCCTTCTAGAAACGTGACATTTTTTGCCACGTAAGCTCATTTCGACATCCCCCCCCCCCCCCCCGCGATGAGAGATTTCTGGATCCACCATTGCCTATATGGCTACATGTGTTTTTATATTTTCCACAGGGGCCAACGCAGGATTCTCTGACCGGAGAGAAGTGGCACAGGTCCGAAAACTTTGTGACAAAAATGTTATCACAGTACTTTGTTGGGTTCTTTTACTCCAAAAAAAGTCTCTTTCAAGAGAAAAAAGAAAGATAATCACATTTTCAGGTGCCTTTTTTGGTATACATTTGCTTCTAGAGGACACAACTAGAGAGCAGTTGTATTTTATGTGTATTGAACATGCTGAAAGAATGACAGACTGGATTTTTCTGGGGGCACATGTGCCCGTCCCACCCCCCCCCCCCCCCCCCCCGATCCACAAGTATTCCTCTCCCACTCTTCTGTACTCTCTCAGAGCAGGTTGTAAGCAACAGCAACAGCTGTGTGAACCTGTCGAGGGAAATAACTTTCAAAATAATGTTCGAATTTTAGTGCAATTATAATCGTACATTGTGATGTTCTAGATGAGGTTATAATCAGGGGCATCGATCGGGGGGGGGGGGAGGGGCCAGTTCCCCCCAATAAATCCGGAGGTGTAAAATAAAAGGAAGAATGATGCAAAACTCAGGAAATGAAACCTTCCAAACAATGAAATAGGTATTAGGCGAAGTAAAAATAAATTTATGTTTAGCGTCCCCGCCCGCTTTCTTTTTTGAACCTGCCTTTTCTTCTATTTTTTTAATATTTAAAGGGGAAAATGATTTTTGTAACGATCTTCTTGGTGTAAAGAATCTTACTATATAGACTCTAGCATCAACTTCAATACTTGCACCGCGGCATACCATTTATTTATCTGCATGACAGCATGAGAGTCTATGATTACCATTTTTTCAACTCAACATTGCAAAACCTAGACCGAAAAATCAGTCTATTTCGTTCGGGGATATGCTCCGCTGAGACTACGTCTGGCTTCGCGGAATCCCTCTCCTACATCGACCGAAGTCGGCCTAAAGGGGCTTTCACATCGGGATTTGCGTAGAGTTGCGTAGATTTGCGTAGGGAGTACGCCAAAATTCGCTGCGTACTCATGAAAAAACAAATGATGGATCGGCGTAGTCCCTGTGTAGGGTAGCGTAGGGTTGCGTAACTTGTCCACGTACACTTACGTAGGTCAGGCGTTAAGTCTGCGTAGTGTTGCTCACGGTTGCGTACGGATTCTGCACACTTAGAAATAAAGGTACAATTTTGCACCCTTCAAATGCAACACTGGCAGCACCTTTTTGGGTGCAACTTTGCACCCTAAGCAGCTTTTTGCACCTTTAAGGGTGCAGTTAGCTACATTTTGCACCCTTAAAGGGAGCAGAGTTGTACCTTTTAGAAAAGGTACAAATTTGCACCCTTTGGATGCAAAAATGTCTGCACCCTTAAAGGTGCAAAGTTGCACCTTTTAGGGTGGAAACGGGCATTAAATGGTGCAAACAAGAACAAAAAGGTGCATTTTTGCACTCTCTTCATGTAGGGTGCAAGATTGCACCCAAAAAGGTGCTGCCAGTGTTGCATTTAGGGTGCAAACCTGGACCTTTTTTTCTAAGTGTGTGTGCGCAAGCGAAGATGAAAAAAAAAGAAAAAAGCATTAGGCCTATAGCATTTCCCGCCTTATTTCCCGCCTTATGAACTTATCAAGGAACTCTTGCCTGCTGTCCGGAACACTGTACTGCTGTGAAGTAGAATCAAAAGATAATGAGTTGTTTAAGTCCATTCCAAAAAGCTGTTATCCTTCGGCATTTGGAAGCCCTAGAAACACTAATGGCAGAGCACGAACGATTTAATGTCAAATGGGACGAATCTGTTCAAACTAGCAGTCAAGTGATGAAAAACAGTAGGATCCAGCATGAGTACACCAAATTTAAGTAACTATAAGCAACTATACGCAAATGTACGCCAGGTCTACGCAAGTTTACGTCGGTCTAAACGCCACAGTACGCAACACTAAGCCATTTCATGCGCAAGTCTCAAAATGTGTTTTGAGAAACCGGGGCATTTTGGCGTAGTGCTGCGTAGGAATGGCGTACAGTGGCGTAGTGTTGCGTAGGCTTGCGTATAAACTGCGTTCTCTGGCTCTACGCAGACAGTACGCCAAAAAATTAAACATGTTTAATTTTTTGCGTACCTATTTCGCGTTCCTCGGCGTAGACTTGCGTAGACTTGCGTAGGCACAGCGTATGGCAGCGTAATGTAGTCTACCCCTAAACATTCGTTCCTGCCATTCAGTTGAATCTTTCAAAAGAAATCTTAAGACTTATTTGTTTTCTCTATGACTGGATTTGGTTGTGTGCACGTGGAGAGCAAAATAATTATGTTGTCTCATTTTTTCTTGACCATGTTTTTATGGAAAAGTGCTGTATAGATACCAATATGTATGTATGTATGTAATGTCACGAACAATCTTTTCTCAGTGCTGGTCTCTCGAAAACCAGAGTGCTAATCACCATTGCGCACGCAAAGTAGTGCTTCAACATCGGAGAAAATATCGTTCGCGATATATATTCTCGCCTTTTTTTTCATCGGAAAATATTCAAATCGTAAAAATTCATACTTCACGCAAGTTCATGAATTTTTATTGTAGTATATGCATAGTTTGTGAGATTATCTTCTGTGGTATTTGATATTTGTACCAAAGCAGGCTCGTAACTGGGGGGTTCAGGGGGTTCGAACGAACCCCCCCCCCCCCCCCCCCCCCCCCCCCCTGGCGAGCACAGGTCCGCTTGGGAAAAAATATAAAAAAAGAGGAAGCGAGGGGAGAGATGATGGAAAGGGAAAATAACGTGATAAGATATCGATCTTTCTGTCTAATGTAATACATTTTCATTTCGATTTTGTCCCGTATCTTCCTAATCTGGCAATTCTATAATTAATCAATGTCGTCTTTCAACATTCACTTTCGAATTTTGTACGTTATACCATGTTGCAATCGATTTTTTCAAAGCGTCATTCAAATAATTATTTTGTAGTAGGTCTACAAGCTGGCGAGCAGAAATTTGCTTGAACAACAACAAAAAAGAATCATAAGGCGAAAATCCAAGTGACATCAGAATAGTGATGTTTAGGTTTAAAAGTTTAAAACATTTCCATACCAACTGGCTTAGATAGGGGAGGAACTGATGTTAAAAGCGCTACAGTTCGCAGGATACATAAAAATACACAAAAATAACCCCAGCAGAGAAGGACATCATCATCCAGGCCAAAAACACTCTACTGTTTCACAACGACACACCATAGCAGAAATCCAACTCGCCGGACTTGTTTGACGTCACCATGGGCTCATATGATGGTGCAGAAACATGCGAGCTAGTAGGGATCTTTATCTTGGCTGAGATAAGCGACCTCATACCCAAGGAGAACATTGGCCTGTACAGAGACGACGGGTTAGCATTGATCAGCAAGCCACCAGCAATAGCCGAGCGTATCAAGTAAAGACTCTATGACAAGTTCCACAAGCTCGGGCTACAGATAACTGCCACAGCAAACACAACGTCACTGACTTCCTGGATGTCACATTCGACCTGGCAAGAATGGAATACAGGCCATATTCCAAACCAGGAAACACCCACAAGTATGTACACACAGAATCAAACCACCCATCAACCACTGACTATTGCAATTCTCTTCTGTACAATGTGTCATCTTCTCAAATAGCTAAGCTACAAAGAGCACAAAACGCTGCTGCCATAATATTGTCTCGGACACGTAAAAGGGATCATATTTCAACAATTTTGAAAGGGTTACATTGGCTACCAGTCAGAGAGCGTATCGAGTATAAAATTCTGCTTATTACTTGGAGAGCATTACATGGTTCTGCCCCTCTTATATTGAAAATCTAATTTCTGAATATGTACCAACTCGCTGTCTGCGTTCTTCTGGCAAAAATCTTATTGTGGCACAAAGAACGAAATCATCTCTTGGTGACCGTGCCTTCATAGCTGCGGCAACTAGTTTATGGAATAACTTACCTCCTAATATCCGTGCCATAGACACTTTGGATTCTTTGAAGTCAAAATTGAAGACAGTAATTTTCTCTAAAGCATACAGTGAAATGTAATTCAACACAGATTTGTAGTATTCTTCAGTCCATTCTATTTCTTCCTTCTTGCTTCTCTCATTTTCATCATGCGCCTCGGAATAGTTAACTAGATAGATGGCGCAATATAAGTGCGTTGTATTATTATTATTATTATTATTAACAAAGCGAATACCCCACTCCATACAAACCCGCCTGTCAAACATCTCCAGCAACGCAGAAGTATTCTGCAATGCCAAACCAGAGTACGAAAAGGCCCTGTAGGAAGCCGGACACGGAGTGACCCTCAACTACAACCCCAAGAACAACCTGAAGAAACGAAGACACAGCGGAAGAGGAGACAACTACAATAACATGGTTTAACCCACCCTACAGCAAAAATGTGAACACAAACATCGGCAGAAAGTTCCCGACCCTGGTCGACCAACATTTCCCCAAGGAACACGAACTCCATAAAATCTGCAACAGAAGCACCATCAAGATGAGCTACAGTTGCATGGATAACATGGGAGCCATCATGAAAGCACATAACAACAAAGTAACCAACTCAAAACGCAGCCAAGAAACGGAAAAGTGCAATTGCCGAAAAAAAGAAGACTGTCCTCTACCAGGAAAATACACAACAAAAAACATCATCTACCAAGCCAAGGTCTCCACTCCTCAGGACGAAAAATACTACACAGGACTGACAGCCACCACATTCAAAACCAGACACGCCGGACATAAAGCTTCCTTCAAAGACAAAAAAAAGAAACACAGCACTGAGCTCAGCAAAAACATCTCTGGAAACTCAAAGATGAAGGCACACTATACACACTAACCTGCCCTGCTCACCGAGAACAAAACGCTGCAATCTCTGCCTATGGGATAAATAATTCATCATCACAGCAAACAAGGATACCACATTGAACTCAAGATCTGAACTCACATCTACATGTAGACATAAGACAAAAATCTTCCTTTCTGGATATAGATGACCCGACCCCCCCCCCCCCCGCAATCATCACTATATTTACCCTTATTTCACCCTTATCCCCGGCCCCCGTAGTTGAACGGGCAGTCACTGTGCAATCCTAATTGCCCTGTAATCTCATTCAGTAGTACTTGTAATACCTGTTTTGTTATCAATCATTTATTGTATTTCTCTTACTTCACTGAACATGTTTTACCCTTTCTATCATCTTGTCTTGCTCTCTTGTAAAGATTGTTATACTGGTCAGTCGCTCTTGAACCTTCGGGTGAAACAGGCTGTACGACTCATAAGCTAGACTCACTAGCCAATAAATTTATACACAGCTTCTCCAGTTGAGTACTTTTAGAAACTGCAGTGTATTGTACATTAATGTACATTACTTATATATACACAATGCGAAAGGAAATGAAACAATAATGGTTGCGTAACTTAAATCAAAGTTCCCCAGAGCTGTCCTCCCTTTTTGAAATTTTTGCAAAGGCTGAAAAAATGTCTCCGCCGGGAATCGAACCCGGGTCGTTGGCTTAGAACGCCAATGCCTTAACCACTAGACCACGGAGACGGGTTAGTGGTTTCGGCGACACCAGATTAAATTGACCGACCGATTGACAAATCTTCAACCTTATTAATTAATTCCGTTGTCGGGGGCAGGTGAGTTTGAACAAAGACAAGCCGCGTGCCTCAGCTGGATCCAAGCGAATGCTTTGAGATACATGTATACATTAGAATAATTATTAACAATATTGTGAGGAAATAACATATACAACAGCTTTGGCAACTCTCGTGGAAATATATATACAATGCGAAAGGAAATGAGAGAATAATGGTTGCGTAGCTCAATCAAAGTTCCCCAGAGCTGTCCTCCCTTTTTGAAATTTTTGCAAAGGCTGAATATATATATATATATATATACAAATTATGTATAACAATGCGCCCTCCCGGCTATTACCATAATGGCTTTATGGCAACACAAGGACTTGGGACCCTTGTTGTGCGTATATATATACACTCGTGCCCATACCCTTGGAGGGGCACGCCCCTTAACCCCGCCACCCGCCACCCCTACTCGGTCGCTTCGCTCAGAAAGGTCCACTTTTTCCAATGTTGAACCCCCCCCCCCCCCGCAAAAATCCTAGTTACGGGCCTGCAAAGTCCAGAAAAACGACAAATTTTGTCAGCTCTGACTCCGTTTGAGTGAAGAGTTCCGCCCTATGGTTCTGCCGCTGAGCTGGGACGTACGTACACGTACGCGCGCGTTCACTATACTAGTATTCCGTTCGCCTTGATTCACTTGCGATAACATGGCAAAGCGGGGTTAATTTCCTGTAAATCTTGGATTATTTAAAAAATCATTATATTCCGTGTAGAGGTACTCATACTTTCTGTCCATAGACCTAGTGCTTAATGCAGGCGGAGAGGTACTCGACTACGGCGACTACGGGAGGTTTGGAGGAGAGCCTCAAAAGTAAAAAAATGTTATAAAACTCCAAACAGACGGATTTTTCTGTCTATGCAAAACCATGATGGTTAATATGAAGTAAAAACAATGTAAAATGGGATGATGAATGATGAAATTGAACCATGGAACCATATGAATCAAATTTGAAATCTAAAAACAAAACAAAAACAAGTGAAGTGACGTCCAAAAATACGCTGGCAAGTTGTCTTGGAAATGTGTCCCGCGGCCATTTTGAAGAAAAAAAGGGAGGGGGCCTCCTCCTTCCCTTTTTTCAGAAAGGAAAATTCTCTAATTTCCCCTGCTTCATGTCAACGTGGAGAAGTTGGCGTTAAAAAAATATCAAATATCATGCGCGAAATGAACATCGTATACGTTAGGCTGCCCCCTAGCTAGTTTGTGCCATACGCGTTACAAATTACAAACAAATCTAAGGTTCAGAAAAAAGTTTTGCGGTACAACCATGTGAGTTGGAATAACTCCACGTTCCGGTTAGAATGCTCTGGCCGTCGTCAGGAGAATAAGAGCATTCTGACCTGAACGTGGAATTATTACAACTCACATGGTTGTACCGCAAACCTTTTTTCTGAATTACAACTTCACCATGCAAACCTTCAAATCTTAAATCTAAGGTTTGAGTATATCTGATGAATTGTATTCATTTGCATTAATTTGGGTGTCAATTAATGTCCATAACAATTTACCATTGTACATAAGGTAGAGACTATTTTAGCACCAAGTCGGACACATTATTATTCATGAGCTTCATGCAACGCGCGCGCGCGCGCCTTCTTATTACATGTGGCTATTATTAGTGGGCATCGAAGTGGGCAATCTTGATGACTGTTTTCAAACAAAGTCGCGCATTGGTGCTCATTATAGTGACTTGGTGCTCATGAAACGTGTGTTAAACCCTACGACGGTTGTTAGAATGATACATCTGTTTTGTTTCAAATGAACTTTATTTACGTCTCAATATTGTCTTCAACATATTGACTTTGATTTCATTGATTATAGTCTGGATGACATGGTTTCAAGCAAAATCGTGCATTGGTGCTCATTATAGCGACTTGGTGCTCATACAACGTGTGCCAAGCCCTACGATGATTGTAGGAATGATTATCTGTAAAATTTTGTTTCAAATGAATTTTATTTACGTCTCAATATTGTCTTTAACATATATTCATCTAGACACTGACTTTGATTTCAATGATGATAGTCTGGATGACTGGTTTCAAGCAAAATCGCGCATTGGTGCTCATTATAGCGACTTGGTGCTCATACAACGTGTGCCAAGCCCTACGATGATTGTAGGAATGATTATATGTAAAATTTTGTTTCAAATGAACTTTATTTACTTCTCAATATTGTCTTTGGCATCTAATCATCTAGACACTGACTTTGATTTTCTTAGATTACAATCTTGATGACTGTTTTCAAGCAAAATCGCGCATTGGTGCTCATTATAGTGACTTGGTGCTCATGAAACGTGTGCTAAACCTTACGAGTATTGTAAGAACGATATATCTGTAAAATTTTGTTTAAAATGAACTTTATTTACGTCTCAATATTGTCTTTAACATCTATTTATCTATTTGATTTCATTGATTATAGTCTGGATGACTTGTTTTCAAGCAAAATCGTGCATTGGTGCTCATTATAGTTACTTGGTGCTCATGCAACGTGTGCCAAGCCATACGAGGATTGTAAGAATGATTTCCTGTAAAATTTTGTTTCAAATGAACTTTATTTATGTCTCAATATTGTCTTTAACATCTATCAGCTAGACACTGACTTTGATTTCATTGATGATAGTCTGGATGACTGGTTTCAATCAAAATCGCGCATTGGTGGTCATTATAGTGCCTTGGTGCTCATGAAACGTGTGCTAAACCCTATACAGGGTTATAGGAGTAATGTCTTAATTCATGGCGGTTCAAAGGGGGGGGGGGGGCAAAACTTGCAGGAAATGATTAGCGGAAACTTTTTTCTTCTCGCCAACCCTTGAAAATCGCTCAGTGGAGGGGGGGGGGGGGTGGAAAAT